>JXCR01142087.1:78848-115760 GCA_002079205.1 Phalaenopsis hybrid cultivar
TATATAAGTAAGGAGCCTAGCTCCAATTCATTAATGAAACCAAAACAAAATACAAGGGGAATGAAAAAGGTGACAGGAGAGGACCTATATGAAGGAAGGCAACCTCTCTAATCAACAACATATGTTATCTTATATAAGGGAGAGGCAACAGGTCACTTGATAAAAGAAAGTCTAGTGGGGGAAGAATCCTTCTGCTCACTAAAGGTTCTTCTGTATAGAGACCCCTTCTAGCCAGCCAATTGGATGGTATATTTCTATCTCTGTGGATATGGGAGAACTTGATAGAGCAAAACTTAAGCAATTGATGAATACCAGAGATCCAGCTGATTAAATTCCATGGGGTATCAGAAGACCCATGGATTATGTTAATAAGTTGCAAGGAGTCAGATTCTACCCATAGCTGATCTAACAGACATGATCTGGCTAAGGTGATGGCCCAAAATACAGCTTCACATTCTGCTTCAATGGAGTCAAAAGCTTTAACAGGAGATTGAAAATATAAGATACATTTCCCCTCATGATTCCTGAATACCCCACAAATACCAGCAGACTGAGATTTGTGGCTGCCATCAATGTTAATTTTGGTCCATCCAAACTTTGGAAGGGTCCAGCAAATTGTCAAAAAATTGGTATTGTGTGGCTTGAGAGAAGGATCAATCTCCAACACAGCCTCAAACTTTTTAAATTTAATCAGTTTTTGTATAAAAACAATACAATTGAGACCCACCCTCATAGGATCTAGATGGGAGTTGTCATGCTTTACCTGGTTTCTAGCCATCCAAAGAAACCAAGCCACAATGTTGGGGATGTCCTGAAGATTAGATCCCCTCCAATCAGACTAGCAAATATAGAAATCCTTCAATGTTAGATTCATTGTTGGGATCCTGAGTTTACCATTCACAAAAGACCAAACTTCCTGTACCCAAGTGCAGTCAAAGAAAAGATGGGTAATAGTTTCCTCTTGGGACTGGCAAAAAGTGCATCTGGAAGGACCCCTCAGACCCTCAAATTTCAAAATATCATAAGTGGGAATCAATTTTAAGAAGAGTCTCCATATAAAAAAAGACATGGATGGGGTGAGAAAATTATTCCAGATTGTATGACCCCAGTGTACCACCAGTTGGGGAGTCTGAGAAGGGATTGGTTTCTTTTTTATAGCTATTCTGTCTTTAACTCCAGGTTTTACAAACAGCTTCTGAATATTGGATAGTTGTGAAGGGCTGCAGAAAGGAAGAATTGGTGTGTGGCCACTTGCCATGAACCCAGATGTCTTTTTCAAGCACAGGAGCAGTTGGAGCATTCTAATCCTGAAGAAGGCAGCCTTCCAAGGACCAATTATCCCACCAGATGTTAACCAAGCCCTCACCAATTTCCCAGACATACAATTGTTCAGCATCCTTCCTAACATTTAACATCCTTTTCCAAATGGGGGAATCCCCTATACCCGCAGAGAGTTGGGTGGGGTGTTGATACTTGCAATATTTTCCCCAAAGGAATTCAGCCTATAGGGAGGACTGAGATCTAAATTTGTGTCAGAGTCTGCAGAAATTAGTGTGCATAATTTGGGAGAAAAACTTGAAGCCTAACCCACCCTCCTCAAAGGGTTTACACACCTTAGCCCAAGAAGTCCAGTGTTTTTGCTTCCTATGGCCAACCCATAGGAATCTATTAAAGATCCCTTCTAACAATCTCTGAGAAAACTTTTTCAGAATGTTCATTTGCAGTAAATAAGATAGTAAAGCAGATAGAACACTTTTGAGGAGTGTGATACTACCCCCATTGGATAAAAAGAAATTCTCCCATGCTTGCAATTTACTTTGGACCTTGTCAATTATGTGATCAAATTGAATGTTCTTGGTTCTTCCTTTGATAAGAAAAGCCCCCAAATATTTTATAGGAAGGTGACTGTTTTTGAAACCAGTGAAATCAGTAACCCACGACTTTAAATCATTTTTGCATTACTTACTGAAAATGGAGATGCACTTCTGTTTATTTAATTTCATTCCAGAAACTTCCTGAAAGGTCTTCAGATTCTGCATGAATAGTTTAACAGCAACTATGGAAGCTTTTGTAAAGATAATGATGTCATCAGCAAAGGCTAAATGATTAATTAAGGAGGAAGATCTGTGGCTATAAAGAGAATGGGGTTTCTTGGATGCCAACTCATTCAAACTTTTGGATAAGTAGTCAAAAGCTAAGATAAAAATAGTAGGAGAAAGGGGGTCACGTTGTTTTATACCTCTAGAAGCACTGAAAAACCCATGAGAAGAACCATTGATGAAGATAGAATGGAAATTATTGGAAAGCCATCTGTTGATTAGAGAGACAAAGGAGGGTGAGAAACCTCTAGCAATTAGAACCTGTTCAATGAACTTCCAGCTGATAGTATCATAAGCCTTTTTGATATCCACTTTGAAAATTAAGTTGCCTCCTCTAGTGATTTTGTCCAAGTCCAGTACCAATTCTTGAGCCAAAAGCACATTATCAACAATGATTCTATCCCTGATGAAAGCAGACTGATTCCTGCAAATGAGCTTGTTTAGGTGAGGTTGTAATCCTAGGACCAAGACTTTACTGATTATCTTGGAAATGACAGAAGTGAGACTAATGGGTTTGAAATCTTCCCATTTTCAAGGCGTTTTATCCTTGGGAACCAGTGTAATGGTAGTAGAAGAAAAGTATTTACGGAGGTCAGCCCCCCAGAAGAAACTTTGGACAGTGGCAATAACCTCACCCTTCACAATAAGCCAGGCCTTTTTGTAGAAATCAACAGTGAAACCATCAGGACCAGCAGCCTTTGTGCTGTCAATGGAGTTTAGAGCTTCCCAAATTTCCTTTTCATCAGGAATGTTAGTAAGAGATAGACTTTTAGTGAATTCCCTTTCCTTATCAAACAGTGTGTATGGCTGAGTGAGAAGATGAATTTTGTCTAAACATTTTTTGGAAGTAATGTACAACATCATTAGCAATTCCCTCAGCATTGAAAGTCAATGAGAAAGGATTTTGTGAATTGTGTTGTTTTTCCTCCTATAGTTAATGCAAGCATGATAATATTTAGAGTTTCTGTCACCCTCACAAAACCTGGTTTTATTTGCCTTTTGAGCATAGAGAGCCTCTTGCTTGATGATCAGATCCAATAGGTTTTCATTGGCTAACTGAAGGTCCATTTCTGACCCCATGTCAGAAGATAAGAGCTGTTCTAAATGCAGAACATTTTGTTCAGCTTCATGGACTTTCTTATCAATGTTCCCCACCACCTCCCAATTCCAATTTGTGAGATGTTTGCTGACTTTTTATGTAAAATCCAAAGCTTGATACTTGGTATGTGATGATGGACATCAGTCCAGGCCTTTGATACTTGATTAATAAAATCCCAATGCATTGACCACATGTTAAGATATCTGAATTTGGCTTTAGTTTTAGAAGAGGATGAAGATATTTGAATAAGTAAGGGTCTATGATCAGACCCACTCATAGCCAAGTGCTGGACAAAAGTATGTAGGAACTCTCTAAACCAAATGTCATTTACCAAAACTCTATCAAGCCTCTCTGAAATCTTCCCCCTTCTCCAAGTGAATTTAGGGCCTGTAAACCCCAAATCAAAAAGACCAGCAGACTCAATGTTGTCATTGAATGTGTTAATTAGATTAATATAAGGAGATCTCCCACCCTTCTTCTCACTAGGTGAAGAGAGGCTATTGAAATCACCCTCCATTAACTAGAAATCCCTTATAGAGGTACTGAACTCTTGTAATTGTTGCCATAGGTCCAGCCTAGCAGTTGTTGTACAACCAGCATAAATGAAGGTAGCAAAACCATGATAGTAACTGAAGTTGAGCTGCAAATGGATAAATTGGTCTCCTTCTTTAAGAACAGTGCATAGGACTTCCTTTCCGCAAAGAAGCCAAATTTTACTGTTAGTGTTTATAAGAAGCTGAAAACCAGGGAATTTCCTCATAAATCTGATAACATTTTTAGTGACCATTTGTTCAAGTAGAGCTATGATCCAAGGTTTATACATCCTATTGAGAGCAAGGATTCTATTAAGGGATTTGGGATGTGCAAGTCCCCTANCTTCTTATTTGTTTTTTGGACTTGCCAGCCATCTTCATGATTCCTAGCTAATTGCAAAATCAAAGGGCCTTCCTCTGGTAGCTCAATAACTATAGTCTCTTGATCAGCAGGAAGTGTAGAAAGTTTAGTACAGAGAGTTTGTTCAATTTGAGTAGAATGTGGTATAAGGTGAAGGTCCTCAGTTGGTGGTTCATGATTAATTTGGGGATTGGGTACCACACTCTCTTGTGCCATATCTTGGGGCAGCTCTTTTATCCCAGGCAACTCAGGCACATTAATAGCACAATCAGTAGCAGTAGGCAACTTCTTGTCATGTGGTTCAAATTCCTTAGGTTGAGGTCTGAGGATCTTCCTTCTGAGGTTTGGATGGAGTCTGAAGCATTTCTCATCAGTGTGGCCAAACATATTGCAATGATGGCAATAGTAAGGTTTTTGTTCAGCTATGATTTTCTGCCAGTAGCCATTATGCTCAGTGCCTAACCAAATTTCCTCCACAGCTGGTAGAGTAATATTTCTTTCCACCAAAATTCTGGCTACAGAAGTCTAGATAAGTTGAAAGTGGGGGCATCCGATTTCAGAGGTCTTCCCAAAGCATTGCCAATATTGAAAAGAACTTTGTGATTGAAAAAGTGTAGTTTAAGTCCAAGTAACTTAAACCATATGGGGGACAATGGGAAGTTCTTTGTTGGGATCAAACTCATGAGTCCACTTTAAAAGCTTCATTGAAATTCCTTCAATCAAGATAGATTGTTTAGAGAAAATTCTAGCATAGTCTTACTCCCTTGAGAGATTAATAAGTATGTGCCTACCATCAAGTAGGCCTACTTTCCAAGCCCCTTTGAATTTCAGTCCATCAAAATATCTTCTCACAGATTCCATCTTAGGGATGGCCAAGTTGAAATTAATCAATTAAGGTGAATTTTTTACATTCAGTTGACCATTTAGGTCCTCTTCAGTAAAATAGACAGCCAATTTCCCACTTTTCTTGCATATGGGTTTGAAAAGAGGGTCATTACCCTCATTATATTCTTGAGGAATAACCAAATCATCAGGATTCTGCACTATCTCCTGACCTTTCCCCACAATGTCAGCAAAAGTAGCTTTGGCCCACTGAATATTGGTGGAAATTTCAATTGGATTTGGGTCTGACATCATTGAAGGGGTTTATCAGAGATAGAATAACCCAAAGCAGTCCTCAGCCAGTGAAAAACCAGAAGAGCCCAACCTCAAAGCAGATAGAAAGCTCCAAGCAAACAACCAAAAAAAGGGAAGCAGAAACACAATGAGGCTAAGCAATAGAGCAGTAAAGAAGAACCTTTTGAGAAATATAGAAATAAAGAAAGATAGTGGACCCTGGGATGTCAAAACTGTCAGTGAGATGCCAAAGCTAGACCAACCCCACATTAGGTAGAGGACAAACAAAGGCAAAACTATGGGCAAAGCAATGAACAGTAAAAATTTGAAAAATCAGAACCCGGGAAGAAGTAAAAGCTTTGAGAATCGTAGAACTTGCAAGGTCCAGTGGTGAGATGAGAGAAATCCAGTTGAAAGAAAATGGTAGCAAAGATTAGACCATTTACAGCAGCCAGTTGAGCCATTGTGCCGAAACCCTAGCAGAGCAACAGAGGAAACAACCGCCACCCTTCATCCTGTTTATATATATATATATATATATTATATAAGGAGCATAACTCCAATTCATTAAAGAAAACAAACAAAGTACATGAAGAAAAGAAAAGGAAAGAGAGAAAAAGGTGACAGGAGAGGGCCTTTATAAAGGAAGGCACCTCTCAAACCTACTACACATAATTTATGATATAAGAGAGAGGCAACAGGTCACTGGATAAGAGAAAGTCCAGTGGGGGGGGAATTCTTCTACTCACTAGAGATTCTTCTGTAAAAAGATCCCTTCTAGCCAGCCAGTTGGATGGTCTATTTCCTTCTCTGTGAATATGAGAGAACTTTATAGAGCAAAATTTAAGCAATTGATGAATACCAGACATTCAGCAGATTAAGTTCCATGGAGTTTCTGAAATCCCATGGAAGATGTTAATAAGTTGCAAGGAGTCAGATTCAACCCATAACTGATCAAGCAAGCAAGATCTGGCTAAGTTGATGGCCCAAAAATCTGCTTGACATTCTGCCTCAAGTGAGTCAAAAGCCTTAATTGGAGATGGGAAATATAAGATACATTTCCCCTCATGGTTCCTGAAAACCCCACCAATGCCTGCAAACTGAGATTTATGGCNCCTTTCCCGGGAAGATCATTGTTGAACAGTGTTACTGTTCTATTGATTTGCTGAGTTGCTACTAATCTCTGCTCTTTCTATTTGGAGTTTTGACCTTGGAACAGTATTGGTCCTTTCAACCTTTCTGTAGCTGTATTGTTTTGTACTCCTTTATATTTTGGATTCCTGCTACTGTTTTCATCATTTTACTAATCTTGGGTTCTTTGGGTTGAGTTTCCTCAATGGCCTTCCCCATTGATGTTGATACCAATGCCAAATGGACCAAGGCAACCTTTGCTGATGTTGTTGGAAGTGGTGTTGAAGTGCCTAAATCCTTTGACCACTTGGTTTTCCCACAATGTCTTCATGATGCTGCTGCTAGGAGGGGGTTTGCCCTTTTGTCCATCCTTTAGCGTTGAAGAAAGGGGAACCTGCCATCATCTTCTCTCCCCAGGAAATCTATGAACTTAATGAAACAATTAAGTTTACTCTGGTGGGTAAGTTTCAGTATGGCCACCCTAAGATGGAATTGGTAAGGAGGAACTTTGAGGATTTGAAACTTACAGAAGCTTGGAGACTGGGTTTAATAGATGGAAGGCTTCTTATGATTTCCTTATTAAATAAAGAAGATTATGCAAGGGTGTTTGAAAATCAGACTTTGAACATTAATGGTGTCCCAATGAAATTACAGAAATGGACTCCAGAGTTTGATCCCATAAAGGAACCTCCTGTAGTTCCAATGTGGTTCAAATTCCATAATTTACTAATTTTGTATTTCCATCAGAATGTGCTGTTCAGCATTAGTAGAGTGCTTGGTTGCCCCCTGAAAATTGATGCCCCCACTTATAATGTGGCCAGACCAGCTGAAGCTAGAGTCATGGTTGAGAGGGACATTACTTTGCCTGATATTGATAAGGTTTGGATTGGAACTACTGAGGAAGGTTTTTGACAGAAGATAGTTGTGGAACAAAAGCCTGTCTATTGCCAACATTGTAAAATGTTTGGATATATTTTGGAGAAGTGCTATAGACTACACCCTCCAAATAAAAAAAGAGCTACAGGGACTAGAACAACTAAATCCATGCCAGTTGGGACTGCTGGTGAATTGGTTGGGGGTGTTGATGGTACTGATGTGGAGGTAAATAACACAATTGAGATTGTGCCAAGTAGCAATGCTGAGGAGCAAGAGGAAGAACTATGCATTAACAATAATTTAAAGGAAAAGATAATACATGATGATTGCTTATTAAACATAAACCCCTCTAGGGTTGAAGATCATACTATCAATAGTCTGGCAGATGTTCTAACTGAAGATTGGCAAGAATAAAGAAGCCATAAAAAAAAAGGTAAAGTTGAAAATAAACAGCCTATGGAGGGACCTTCTAGTGTGGATCACCTTCCTAGGACTAGAGGGAAGGGAGGACCTTTTCTCAATGATTAAGTTCCTTGTTTGGAATAGTAGGGGTATTGCTCACCCCTCCTCTCTAAAGAGAATAAAAAATTTGGTGAGAATTCATAAAGTGTGGTGCTTTGCCATTCTTGAACCATTGGTTACTAAAAATTCCCATAAAATTCAAATAAATTTTCCTCAATTTGATCATTTCTCCAATACTAATAATAAAATTTGGCTTTTTGATAGAGCTGAACTTCAATGGTCTGTGTTGTTAAACTATTCCCAATTTGTTCACATCCAATTCTATATTGGAGCTCAAATTGGATATGCCACCTTCATTTATGCTAGCAGTCTTGCCTTTAATCAATCCACCTTATGGACTGAGTTAAATCAAATTGGCCAGTATCTGAACTCCTTTTGGATTTTGGGGGGTGACTTAAACTGTATCTCTTCTGCTTCTGAAAGAAGAGGTGGTAGGCTTCTTATTGTTTCTGCCATGAATAGATTCAATGACTTTCTTTCTGAGGCTGAATTATTTGATTTGGGGTATCAAGGTCCTGACTTTACTTGGAGAAGGGGTTCCATGTGGGAAAGACTTGACAAAATTCTTGGTAACTCAAAATGGGTTCAAACCTTCCCATTCACTGTCATTTCTCTATTGCTATGGCAGGTTCTGACCATTGGCCTCTCTTGTGCACAATAAAAAATGTTGAAAGCCCATATAAAGCTCCTTTCAGGTTTCAAAACATGTGGACTCTCCACCCTCATTTTATGGAAGTAGTAGGTAAGGTTTGGAGGTCTGAAGGTGACACTAATCCCTGGATAAATCTGTGGAAACTCCAAAAGAAGGTGGCAGCTAGCTGAGAAAGTGGAATTGGGACACTATTGGTAATATACATGAGAACTTGATTAAAGCTCAAAGTAAAGTGATTAACATGGAAGAGAGTTTCCAAAGGGGTTTGATTTCTAAAGTTGACCTCCATAAAACTAATGAAGAGTTGTTACTCCATACCAATTACACAGAATGTTTTCTGAAGCAGAAAGCTGCTGTTACCAAATTTATGGAAGGAGACAGAAACTCAAGTTATTATCATGCTTCCATTAACTTTAGAAGGAAAACAACATGATTTTATCTATTCAGGATTCTGTTGGCCATATGCTGACTGATGCTAAGAATATTGCTCAAGATGCTATAAATTACTTTCAAAATATCTTTCAGGACCAGTCTCCTTCTAGAGCTCAAATCAAGATGGAAATATTCTTTGATTGCAAAGATTATGTCCATAATCTGAATCTAAATACCACTCCATTGGAAGGTGAAATTAAAGCTGCCTTGGACTCTATTGATGACCATAAGGAAGCTGGCCCTGATGGCTTCATTGCAAAATTTTATAAAGCCACTTGGAATATCATCTATGGGGAGTTTGTTGATGTTGTGCAAAGCTTCCTTAGAGGTATTGATCCCCTAGATACTTTACTGCTTCCACTATAACCTTGATTCCAAAAAATTCCAACAGGATAAGATGGGGAGATTTTAGACCAATCAGCTTAACTAATGTCATTTCTAAAGTTATCAGTAAAATTATCAGCACCAGACTTCAACCTCATCTTCAGCAGCTTATCAGCAAGAATCAGGTGGCTTTTGTAAAAGGAAGGCAAATATGTGATAACATCCTTTTAGCTCAGGAACTGCTACTGGATTTGGATAGAAAATGTAGAGGCAACAATCTCATTATGAAATTGGATATTCAAAAATCCTATGATACAATTAACTGGAATTTTATTTTGGCTACCTTGAATCCTAGGGGCTTCTCTAGGGTCTTTGTCAATCTGATTAGAAGATGGCTCATTTGCAACAACCCTTCTATCTTAATTAATGGCAAGCGCCAAGGTTTCTTCAAAGCCACTAGGGGAATTAAACAAGGAGATCCCTTGCCCCCTACTATCTTTATTTTGGCTATGGATTATCCTTCTAGGCTTCTTAATCAAAAGTTTCTATCTTCCCCACATTTGGACTATCATCATAGATCTAATATTAGTGTGAGTCATCTGTCCTATGCAGATGATATAATCATTTTCTCTAAGGCTACCAAGAATGCAGTGAAGTCTCTCAATCAAGTACTTAAACACTTCCAAGGATCATCTGGTATGTATCTTAACAAATAGAAATGTCAAATTTTTGCTAGCTCTCATACTCTTCCACAGATTAAGCAATGAATTGCACAACACATTGGATTTAGCTTGGCCTCTTGATCTATCAATTATCTTTGTGTTCAATTAATAAAAGGGAGAAATAAACAAACTCAATTCAATGGGGTAATTGATCAAATTCAGAAACAGCTTCAATGTTGGACAAATTACTTCCTATCTAATGGAGGTAGGATCACTCTTCTCAAAAGCATCTTAACTTATATCCCTTCCTATGCTCTTCAGATGTTCACTATGAGACTCAGATAAGGCTAGGCAGAATGTTTCATAAATTTTTTTAGGCTGGACAGAAGAAATAGTTTCACTGGTTAGCTTGACATAAATTGTGTAAGCCTCTACTTGCAGGTGGTTTAGGCTTTAAGGATTTTTAGCATCTCAGTGTCAATAATCTTTGTAAACTCTGGATAAAGTTTAGAGCCCAAGATAGTGTTTGGGCTTTATTTATCAAGAGGAAATACTGCAAGACTGTACACCCTAACTTGGCTGAGAAGAAAGTTGGGGATTCCAGGCTGTGGACTAAACTTCTGGAGGTTAGGCATCAAGCTGAGGATCTGTTTATTTGGGAACTTGGAGAAGGATAAATTAATTTCTGGCTAGATAAATGGATTTGGAATGGGGAAAAAATTGTCACCTCAAATCCAAACTTTGGAACTAAAGTGAAGGAATTCTGGACTGAAAATCAATGGAGTTGCAATTTGCTGACAACCATCTTAACTGATGAGCAAATGTATTGGGTAAAGAAAACTAAAATCAAACCTAGAGAAAAAGATAGAATCTTCACTAGACAGGCTCCCTCACAAAACCTTTCAGCTTACATTTTCCAACAATTGTATCATTGGCAACCTGTTATGTTGGGGAAATTTATTTGGGGGAAGTGGTTGACACCTTTAATGTCCTTTTTTTGCTGGAGGCTGTAGTAATCTTTCCCACCTTGTGATGATTTGAAATTGAAAGGGCTTAGGGGTCCCTCTTGCCGCTGGTTGTGTAGTAAGGATGAACAAAGTCTGGAACATTTATTTTTCTCCTGTAGTTTCTCCCAAAGGGTTTGGTCTGGTCTGTTGAATCAGCTTGACATTGATACTCTGAAAGTAAGTTGGTAAAACTTTTTGGAATGCTGGAAGGAGTGGCTGGAAGCTAAGATGATAATCCTTCCTTGTGTTGTTTCCGGGTTCATTGGGATGTGTAGAAATCAAGTTAAGTATGAAAATATGAAACCTTTGGATAAGGCAGTGGTTTTAAATTGTACTTCCTATCTGCAAAAGATTATAGTGCATCAAAAGTTTCCCATTATTTTTCAGATTTGGATGCCCATTGGTATTAATATGAATATACGCAAGCCTACTTTGGTCCTTTGGACCCCCCACTTAAGGTTTGGCTGAAGGCTAATAATGATGGAAGTTTCTCTAAGGAGGCTGTTGGTGTGGGAGGAGTTATTAGGAACTATCAAAGAAAGTGCATTTTTTACTTTTCATCTCCTACTTGGGCTAATGATGCACTTAAAACTGAAATGATAGCCATCTTCTAGGCTATCTACCTTTCCAATCAATGTAACATTTCTAAGTTGGTGACAGAATCTGATTCCAGTAGCTGCATCAGAATTCTAAAAAATGTTTAAGGTGCTCCATGGAACCTTATTTGGTGGCACAATAACATTGAAAGACTGTTGATTAAGGTTGATGTGCATTTCCAACACATTCTTAGAGAAGGAAACACTCCAGCACATAGTTTGGCAGTCAGGGGGAAGGAAACTGAAGAGATTGCTGTAGGTACTATACCTCCTAATCAGTTAGCTCTCCTACTACAAGGCAACACATTATCCATTCCTTATCTTCACTGTAGAGATTGATTTTTTTTCTCGGGGGTACATACAATGTTTTACTTAGATATCTATCTTACATTTTGTGAGCATGATTGTAAGAACTATATGGGGTAAGAGATTTGGGTTTAGGTTGAGCGATCTACCCTTTTTGTTTTGTAACTCTACTGTATGTTTAACATGTAAGGAGCCATAGATAGCTCTTTTCCAATATATACATATATATATATATATATATATATATATCTGTGTGTGTGTGTGTGTGTGATTGGTGTCAAAGAGTAAATAATGTTTTAAAAATAAATGAAATGCCTCTAAAATTTAATTTGGAAATTGAACNCAGAGAGTAGATAATGTTTCAAAAAGAAATGAAATGCCTCTAAAATTTAATTTGAAAATTGAACTTTTTTATGCATGGGGATTGGATTTTATAGGACCATTTATACATTCATTTGGAAATGTGTATATATTGATTGCAGTGGATTATGTTTCAAAAAAGATTTAAGAAATTGCTTTATGTCGATGTGATGCTTGGTGTGTTTCAAAATTTTTAATTAAAAATATTTTTACAAATATGGAATGCTAAGAGTAATCATTGCTGATTGAGGATCTCATTTTAGGAAAGGAAAAAATGTAAGAATGATGGAAAAATATAAGATAACGCATAAAACTGTAACTACTTTTCATCCCTAGGCTAGTGATTTGATAGAATTATCTAATAGTGAAATTAAAATGTATTTGGAAAAAAATTTGAATCTTAATAAAATGGATTAATATGTTAGATTAAATACTGCATTATGGGCATGCTTGATAGTTTATAAGACATCTATAGGAATATCCCCATATAGATTAATGTTTGAGAAGGCTTGTCACTTACCGGTATAATTGGAACATAATGGTTATTAGGCTATTAAGGAATTCAATTTCAGTTTAAAAGATGTTGGTAAGAGAAGATTGTTGTAATTGAATGAACTTGATGAAATTAGAAATGAATCTTACAATAATGCTAGGAGTTATAATGACAGAATGAAAGAATGGCATGATCAGAGGATAATAAAAAAGAATTTGAGCCTGGATAGAAAGTTTTATTATACAATAAAAGATTGAAATTATATCCTGGAAAACTAAAGTCTAGGTGGAAAGGGTCATTCAAAGTTGTAAAAGTCTATCCATTTGGAGCTGTTAATATTGAAGATCCCAAGATTGGAAGGATATTTAAAGTGAATGAGCACAGATTGAAACCATATTTTGATGGTCAAAGACAAATTTTTAAAGATACTGTAATGTTGGGTCACCTAGAATAAAGACTGGGAATGTTGGGCTAACGACATTAAACTAAGCGCTTTGTGGGAGGCAACCCACATTTAACGTTGTTTATTTTGTTTATATGTTTTTGTTTGGAATAATTAACATATATTTATAGATTTTGTGTATTTGAGAAATTTGAAATTAAGAAGATATTTAGAAACATCTTCATTTACCTAATTTATGAAAGAATTGAGAAATTATTGAACCAAAAAAGAAATGGTGAATTTTCTTGGAACTGGTGCAAGATGCGCTAGATTGGTGCCTGAAGTGCCACATTCCAGAGAGCTGGCGCCTGAAGTGCCGTGGTGATGAAAATGACTTAAAAAGTTTCAAAAGGAAATTTTGGCGAGTTCTTCTTCTTATAACTCCCAAAAACGGATTCCAAAGTCCATTTTAGTGAGGAAAACGAGGGAACAATCGATAATTTCAGAGTCCTATGGCTTCCCACTCTAAAAATTTTGCAAGATTTAAAAATTTAAACATGAGAAAGTTTGTCGATGTTGATGCGCAGAAGTTACATGATTGAGTTCTTGTGAAGAAGAGCGTAATCAAGGAATGAGGATTTGTGAACTGAGAATTCAACACATCGGATACTCGAGTGGAAGAGATTATTGCGCAGAGATGCTGGGAGGTGCTTTGCTACACTACTACCACTATAGTTGTCCCTGTGGTGAAAGATTTTTATGCAAATCTACATGGAACCAACCAAGGAATTGTCTATGTGCAAGGCAGGCTTGTGCAATATACTCTTTCAAGAATAAACGAGATGTTTATGATTAAAAGTGTTCCTATTTGCCACTATGCAAATTTTACCCCTACTAGAGATAATATGAATGAACTCTATCGATACCTTATGGATAAAGATGCAATTTGGGAGGCTAGAGATGGTGGAAATGTAAGTTTTTTGTCATCTTTGTTAAATCTTGCAACTAAGGCGTGACATTTCTTTATTGCATCAAAATTACTCCCAACTATGAAAATCAGTAAGGTAGTTAAGGAGAGTGCTAATCTAAATTATTGTATTCAAACTGGAAAACCTATCTATATTGGTGTAATAATTGTGAAATCAGTTTTAGGTTTGATCGTCAATGGATCTGCAACTGGACTGGGACATCCATTCACAATTTTCCTATTATGCAGTCAATCACATGTACATTATGAGAGTTGGGAGAAAGTGCTTCTTCCTTTGAAGCCGATGGATCTAGAAGTTTATTGCAACTGTATTAGAATGAGAGATGAGAATAATATGAATCTATTGATGGATCAAGCTTTCCAGAATTCATCACCTATTCAGCCTTACTTCAGTTCAAGCATACTTTTAAAATAGATCAAGAAGATAGAAAAAGAGGTACAAAACCTTATGCATGCAATTGAGAATGTTTTTGAAATGTTGGATCATCTGAACTGGAGACTAAAAGTTCATTTTGAACATACTGGTCATATTGAAGATGGTTTGGTATGTATGTTCAACAAACATGCTTGGATTGAGGATGATTCAACTGATGAATTTCCTTATTGACCCTTCCACAACTTGTACGTACACTATCAATCCATGGGAGATATCAAGGAGGTCGAGAGCAAAGAAAATGTATGAACTTACTTTATGCACAGAACATGTCATTTAGTACTGTTCGCTTATGTTATTATGTTGTGTTGGATTTAATTTACTTTCACTGTTGAACTATATTTGTGTTTGTGTTTTGATGTTTAGATTTCTGTGTTAGGATGTTTGGTTTGCTTTGGACACTGAATTATAGTTTGTTGGCTTGAAAATTATTAGTTTGTAATAGCGCGGATTATATATATAAAGATGAGTTTTGTGTTGTTTATTAAAGTTAGTTGTAAGAGTTGTGTTTAATTATGTGTATAAATGTTTATTTGACTTAATTATAGGTTGATGTAAAGCGGTACACAACAAATTTCCTGAGAAAGCAAAATCTAGAAAAATTAAGGCGTTGGTGCCTGAAGCGCCATTTGATAGAGATTTGGTGATGATGCACCAGATTGGTACCTGATTTGCTAGATTGGTGCCTGAAGCACAAAATTTCTGAAAATTCCTAGTTCACTTAAAAATTGTGAAATTGCACAGCAAAACTCCCTTTTTACTGCTTGGGTTGTGTTCTACCTCTAAATCATGACCTAAAGCTTCAGATTGTTCGTGTTAGATAAGATTTCAAAGTAAAAAAATCCTAGATTTCATCTTCTCTTGGTAAGGGTTTCACTTTATCTCAGAAAGTTTTTATTTTCACCATGGATTTTTGATACATTATGGAAGATCTAAAATTTTAGATTTTAGATGGAAAAGCTTGAAGGTAACCCATGGTAAAAAGTTCCATACCAAAGAATCTTAGTTGCGGAGTTATACTTTTGATTTTGTAATTTATTTGAGTTTTATTTAGATTTTCATAGAAATTCCAATGGCTCAATGGGTAAAGAGAGGGAAGCTGACAAGATATTTTGACTCGAGAAAATTTATCAATTTGAAAGCCCAAAATTGTTATAATACTCAAATGCGAACCATGAAATTGATCCAAGGACTCGCATTTGCTAATCCAAGTGGCAAGATCGAGAGGTTGATTGTTGCTTAAAAATTTGGAGAGGTTTGGCTACTTCACTGCAGTAGCAGTTGTACCTGTAACTCGGGAGTTCTATGCCAACTTGCAATTCACTACTAAGGATCACATCCTGGTGAGAGGTTAAGCAAGTTGAGTTTTTCAAGAGAAAGGATTAATATTTTTTATGGACTGAGGAATGTATTTCATTGTGAATATGCAGCATTCGTGGTGATTGAATCATCATTGGATGAAGTGATTAACTTTCTGACTGATAGAAGAGGAGAATAAAAGATTAAAAATAATACGAAAGTTAACTTTTTCGCTATCATGATGACTATTCAGTCAAAGGTATAACACCACTTCATCTGTACTAAATGAATAAAGTAAGACAGGATAGAGCTGTGCTAAACTTCTGCATTCAGAAAATGAAGGCAATAGATGTTGGTGCTCTTATAGTTCATCATGCTTAGAGTATAGCTAGTAATGATACAGCTAGTTGTTTAGGGTTCTCAGTCCTGATTTTCACTTTAAGTGAACAATCGGGTGTATAGTCCCATAGAAATGAGAAAAAGCTGCAACAACAAAATCAAATTAAGTAGCATAAGATTTAGGTACCGACCTCGAAAAGTGTAAATGAGAATAGGACATCTAAGCCTACCCCAAAATGAGAATCAAAATTTAGGTACCGACCTCGAAATGAGGGATGAGAATTTAGGTAGTGACCTAGAAAGTGTAGATGGGAATAGGACATCTAAGCCTAGCCCAAAAGGAGAATTCAAATTTAGGTACCGACCTCAAAAGGGGGGATCAAAATTTAGGTACTGACCCCGAAAGTGTAGATGGGAATAAGACGTCTAAGACTACACAAAGAGGAGAAACGAAATTTAGCTGCCGACCGCAAAATGAGGGATCATAATTTAGGTACTGACCCCGAGAACAACATGAAAATAGTATAGAGAATTTGTGGTGTTAAAATCATAGATATGTGGCATGTGAAGATTGACTTTAGTAAGGAAAATTTGTAAGATTTTGTGAAGAGTGTAAAACTCCACGGGGAGTGTGACGAAATTGGTGCAGACCAAGATAGTCGTGCTGCGCAAGCAAAAGGTAGGAAACCTTGAACTTGAGAGAAACAAACTCCTCAAATTTATTATTTTCTTTTCTCGTTGTCTTTATCACATTTAATTATCAAAGTATATTTTTTAAAATTTAATTTTTGTTGGTTAATTTTTCAAAAGAACATTTGATTTAGATTTTTTTATCATAAAAATTTTTTTATTATTTTGTTCTTTGTTCATTGTAGTTTAGAACCAACGTATGCTTCTGCGTCTTTTTATCCATCATACAAAAGAGAAATTTGACAAATATGTTGAAATCTGAAGGAAATTTCATTAATCTGCTTCAAACAGGTCTTACAGACTAAATACATCCTAAAAACATGAAAAGAGAAAATCATTTTGAACACATGTGAAAAATCAAATGCTGAATAAATATCCTATATGCTGCTCAGGCGCAATACAAAAGATGACAAAAAGCTATCTGTTTGTTCTCTGTGGGATGAGCTCTTGATCAAGTTGACCTACTAAGCCACACTCCAGGATAAGAATTTCTTTTTTATGTGTACTTAGAAAAACAACCATCTCATAGCTCGTATTATTGTAGCTCCTCCAATTCTAGATCCTGTTAAAATCCATTTGGCATCTTCTTGACATCCATACTTCTCAATGTAACTGAAACTTTGCAGTGTCGTACTCCTCGAATGAAATGCTTGGCAAGGTCAGCTTCTTTTCCATTCAAAATTAATTTTGAACCCACCGGCAGTGGAATTACAAATGATCCTCTGAACTCACTAGGTCCGACAACATTGATTTCTTTACTGAACAAAATTTCCCTTTTAGTCATGAACGAGACCATGCAGAAAGTTCTGACAAAATCATGGTGATCTATATGTGGGGGAATACAATCTCCCTCTTTATAAATGTTGATGATACAACTGTTTGGAATGAAGTCCACTGGTAACACGCTCCAATTGACCATCTTTTTTATCATCCATTTTGTAGTGGGAGGTAATGGATCCACTTCGTCATGTCTTAAGATCCCCGGGGTTTCCTTGCCTATCCTTGGTGAAATTGTAGCAAAAACCAAATTGGATGGTTATCCTGCATTTTCCACAAATTTATTATTGTGGTTCTGAACATGTTTTTTCCATCAGAAGACCGGCTGGACCTCTATCTCTCTGGTTGAATACAAAATCAAGAATGCTTCTTTCTTCACTATTAGAAAAGATGATGGTGTACAAATCTAGACCTTATAGTATATTGACAAATTTTCATTGTATATCCTCGTCGAATTCAAATTCTCATCTTTTAACTCTGTTCATCTTTTCCAATTATACTGGGGAGATCCTCTGAGATTGTTAGGGCGGCTCTGTCATCTCCGCATATGTAGGATACCTCGTCTAACTTGGTTCAATTGGCAATGAAATATATGACTCATTATCTGAGTAAACTGGCTCCTGATGTCTCGTGTCGGTGGCTATGAACTCCTCAAAAGAACTGTAGTGGTCTAAGTGGAGAAAATTGCATGTCAAGCATTCCAGGGATGCTCCTCTGGTAGATGCTTGAATAAGAACTTTAACGTTGCACATATGGAAACCCTTGTAAATTTTATCTGATATTACAAATTGTATTTATTCTGCTAGAAACTCAAACTTGCCCTCTGTAGCAGGTGGATTTGTAAACGTCTCTCTTATGCAAGGATCATAGATTTTCCCCTCATGAATTGGGTTAAGTAAGTTTTCTGCCTCTTTCAGGCGCTATTTATCTTCACGTAGGAGTTCTCTATGTTTGCGATGATTAGTATTTCTACGTTGCGTTCTTCTTAAATGGTGCATTTGGTAGTCTCTCTTCATCAACACTGACTTGATGTCTTGTTGGCGAAGTTATCATGGACGGCAGGTGACTAGTCCCTTCCATCGGATTTTACTGCGCGATCATTTTCTTCCTCTTCAGTGAGGAATCCTCTTTAGTGATGATCTTTAACTGAAATGGTAGACCTTTTTTCTCTCGATGACTGACCGCGTCCATCTGGAGGCCCTTTTGTCCATGTCAACTTGACTGAAGTCCATGTTGAAATCTATGATGCCACCCTGAGCTGTCGTTTCTTCGTTAAGTGCGAGATTTCAACCATCCTTGAAAGCAAAAATGAGCTTATCTTGACATTTTTTTTGCAAATGATAGAAAAAATATCAGTGCACCAAAATTTAGCAGGAACATGAACAGAACAAAACATTTTATTACACAGAATTTTTTTTTACATGGGTGAGAAGATTATAGTATATATATATATATATATATATATATATATATATTCCACAAAAGAGTTACTCATGGCTCCTTACATGTTACCANTAGAAAGGCAAATTAGAAAGGTCTCCCTTTAGAAGTAATTGAAGTGAAGGGGGGAGGTTTTGATACATTGGGTCTGTCTGCCTCAACACCTGCCTGAGCAAGCCAATGAGCAGGTCTGTTACCTTCTTTGTGTATAAAAGTGAATTTCAGATTAAGATCCTGAGTATTGTAAGAAATTCTGTTCTTCCATTTCAGAATATGTCAGGGGCAGATTATGTTATTCAGGAGGATGCTAATCATGACCTTAGAATCTGTCTCCACAATCAGATTATGAAAATTGGCCTTGGATGCAATCAAGGTGGCCCAAAAGATAGCCAATGCCTCAGCTTCCAGAGCATCAGCAGCAAAAATAAGAGTTTGGTAATGTGGTAGACACTTACCCATAGAATTCCTGAAGACACCACCTATGCCAGCAGAGGTCCTATAGAAGCTGCCATCAGTATTGGCTTTCAGCCAACCAGCAGAAGGTTTGAACCAGTAAACAAGTGGGTGCTCTAGTAAAGGTTTCTTCACCAATGAGTTGGTCTTGAACAAGTCAGGAAAAGTTTTCCACTATGTGATTTTTTTCAGAAAAGCTAAACAGTTAGCAGCCACTTTAGTTGGATGTGGTAAAAGATCTTCAAATTTGGCCTTATTTCTANTAGAAGTAATTGAAATGAAGGAAGGGTTTTTTTGATACATTGGGTATGTCTTCCTCAGCACCTGCCTGAGCAAGCCAATGAGCAGGTTTGTTACCTTCTTTGTGTATAAAAGTGAATTTCAGAATAAGATCTTGAGTATTACAGGAAATTATGTTCTTCCATTTCAGAATATGCCAGGGGCAGCTTACGTTATTCAGGAGGATGCTAATCATGACCTTGGAATCTGTCTCCACAATCAGATTATGAAATTTGTCCTTGGATGCAATCAAGGTGGCCCAAAAGATAGCTAATGCCTTCCAGAGCATCAGCAGCAAAAACAGGAGTTTGGTAATGTAGTAGACACTTACCCATAGAATTCCTGAAGACACCTCCTATGCCAGCAGAGGTCCTATATAAGCTGCCATCTGTATTGGCTTTCAGCCAACCAGCAGGAGGTTTGAACCAGTAAACAAGTGGGTGCTCTAGTAAAGGTTGCTTCACCAATGAGTTGGTCTTGAACAGGTCAAGAAAAGTTTTCCACTGTGTGATTTTTTTTCAGAAAAGCTAAACAGTTAGCAGCCACCTTAGTTGGATGTGGTAAAAGATCTTCAAATTTGGCCTTATTTCTAGCCATCCAAGTGAACCAAGTCACCACACAAGGTATCACCTCAAGTTTTAACTGGAACCATTCATTCCAGCAGGATAAAATTTTTTGCCATGTGAGATTAATGGTTTAGACTTTCAAGTTTCTAAGGACAATTGACCAAATCTGCTCGACAAAATGGCATTGGAAAAATAGGTGATCAGATGTTTCCTCTTGCCCTTTACATAGTAGACACCAAGAGGGACCTCTCAATCCCTTCAGTTTCGGAATGTCATCAGTTGGGAGGCATTTAGAGAATATTCTCCAACAACAGAAAGAAATAGAGGTTGAGAGGAAATTGTTCCAAATGGGTTTCCCCCAGAGATAGCTCTCACCATGGTTAAGATGGGAATATATGTAACCAGTAGTTGACTGGGAAACCCCTTGCTTGGAAATGAGTCTGTCCTTCTTAGTAGTATTCACAGGAATGCTGTTAATCTTCTTAATGGTATAGTTATCAAGAATGTTGGTCAAGGCAGTAAGGTTCCACTGGTTTTCATTCCAGAAATCAAATACTTTGGCAGATGTTGGATGGGGAGTAGTTAGCTTGTCAACAAGCTTCCCATCCCCCATCCAGTTGTTAAGCCAAAAGTTGATGTTCCCCTCTCGAAGGTATCATATAAAGTAATCTTCAGCTTTATCTTTATGTTTAATCATGTGGGACCAGATTCTGGAGTCTCCCAACTTGGATGTAGCAAGGGTGGGATGAGAGCCTCTACATTACTTGCCTTTAAGAAAGATAGCCCAAAGAGACTCTTGAGCTCTAAAGTGTATCCACAACTTGCAGAAATTAATCAGATGAAGATGCTTGAAACTTCTGAAACCTAGGCCTCCAATATGAGTAGGTTTACAGATAGAATTCCAATTTGTCCAGTGCTTCTGTGTTCTTTGTCCTGACCAAAGAAATCTGTTGAAGGTTGTTTCAAGAAGTTGCTGAGTGCTCTTTTTCATAGTAGCCATTTGTAGAATGTAGGATGAGAAGGCAGACAGTACATGTTTAAGGAGAGTAATCCTTCATCCATTTGATAAGAAAGAATTAGTCCAGTTTGTGAGCTTAGCTTGAATTTTAGTCACAACATCATAAAATTGGATCTGTCTTGTCCTTCCTTTCAGTAGAAGGACCCCTAGATACTCCAGATGTGTGTGGGGAGTTTGAAAACCAGTAAAATCAGAAACCCAGTGTTTGAAAGGTTGTTTAACCCCTTTGCTATAGTAAATATAACATTTATGCTTGTTCAGCTGTAGCCCAGAACAAGACAGAAAGTCATTGAGAAGGATTTGGATTTGTTTTGCAGCAGGTTTAGTGGCCTTAGAAAAAAGAATAATATCATATGCATATGAAAGATGACTGATGGCAATGTTTGAACTGTGCTTGAACAGGTTGTGAGGAGATATGTTTGGAATTTGATTGAGAATAAAAAAAAGATAGTAAAAGACAAGAATGAAAATAGTGGGGGAAAGAGGTCACGTTGTTTGATTCCCCTTGAGGCAATAAAGAAACCATGTGTCTTTCTATTGATGAGAATAGAATGGGCATTATTATTCAGCCATCTTCTTATTAAGCTTATGAAGTCCATATTGAAGCCTCTAGCATGCAGAACCTCCTCAATGAAATTCCAGTGGATGGTGTCATATGCCTTGCAAATGTCCAAATTTTAAACCAGATTTCCTCCTCTGCATCTTTTATCTAGATCTTGGAAAAGTTCCTGAGCTAAGAGGACATTGTCTACAATGCTTCTACCTTTAATGAAGGCAGTTTGGTTAATGCTGATGATCCTATTGAGGTGAGGTTGAATTCTGGCCACCAAAATCTTGCTGATGATTTTAGAGATCACACTAGTGAGACTTATGGGTCTGTATTGGTCCCATCTGTTACACACATTCTCTTTAGGGATAAGGACAATGGTGGAAGAGGTGAAAAACTTGGTGGGTTCAATACCAATGAAAAAAGCTTGTACAGCATCCACTACATCATGTTTAATGAATTCCAAGCAGATTTATAAAATTCAGTAGAAAATCCATCAGGACCTGCTGCTTTATTGCTATCAATAGAATTTAGAGCAATCTTGATCTCCTCTTCAAAAGGGATGTCAGCAAGCCTGAGATTAGAAGTGTAATTTCTGCAGTGGTCAAACAAATTGCATTTAACTTCAGTCCTAGCCACCTCACTTTTAGTGAAGAGCTTTTTGTAATGCTCAACAGCACTATCAGCAATTTCTTAGGGAGTTTTCAGCCAAACTCTCTTGAAATCTTTGATCTTATGAATCTCATTGCATTTCCTTTTGTGGTTAATAATAGCATGGTAATATCTGGAATTTGTATCCCCTAAACAGAAATGATTTTGAGCAGCTTTCTGGTGGAGGAGTTGTTATTATAAGTGGATAGCATTCAGTAGTCTTTCATTGGCATTGTGAAGATCAGTTTCCAAATTGGGATCAAGGCTGATTTTGAATTCCAATTCATTAACAGTGGCTTCGGCTTCCACCACTCTTGTGTTTAAATTTCCAAAGGTCTGCCAATTCCAGGCTTTGAGCTTGTAGCAAGCCTTTTGTGTAGAATCCATAATTTCACCCAAGGATTGCTGTTATGATAGCTATTCCATACAGTATTAACTTGATTCAGAAAGTCTGGATGGGAAGACAAGACATTTAAGTATCTAAAATTACTTTTAGAGGGGTTTAAGGAGTTGCTGATAGAGATCAAAAGAGGTCTGTGATGTAAACCAGATATTGAGAGGTGAGAGACATGTATGGAAAAATTCATTAAGTAGTGATCATTTACAAGAGCTCTATCATTCTTTCCCAAACCTTACCTCTTCTCCAAGTGAATCTGTGGCCAGAGAAACCCAAATCAAATAATCTAGCCATATGCATGTTGTCTAAAAAGAAGTTCATTTTATTAGTATCAGGAGGTCTGCCTCCAATCTTTTCATCAGAGGAAGTAATGCAGTTAAAATCACCACAAATCATTCAATTAGAGGAGGTGTTAGTTCTCAGTTTAAGGAGCTCCTTCCAAAGCTCCACTCTCCCAGCAGAGGAGCTAGTGGCATAGAAAAAGTTAGCATGAGCAAAATGGCCAGCCATAGAGAGGGATACATGTAAGAACTTAGGATGATCTAAGAGAATTTGCCAAGAGATTTCATTCCTGCATAGTAACCATATCTTATTGTTACAATTAGCAGCAGATTGGAAGCCATGAAATTTTTTAATAATTCTATCCTTATATTTAGACACCATTGGTTCCTGAAGAGCAATACACCAAAGTTTGTACACCCTATTCTGATGAAATACTCTGCTAAGGGACCTAGGGTGTGCCAATCCCCTAACATTCCAGCAAAGTAGATTAATCATTGATCATTTTTCCTCTCCTCCTTGTTCTAGAAAGAGATACCAAATTTTGGGACATAATTTCTCTAGAGGTAGTTGTATTATACTGCAGCTCTAGCATCAGCTTCTTTTTCTTTTTGGACTGGTGAATATGCTATTCTTCCTCTAGATCTAATTTCAGATTTTGAACCACATTATCTTCCACAACATTAATGATATTATGCTGTACTGTAGGTTGGTCAGTATGCACCTTGAAATAAGGAGTCAAAATTAAATCTTAGGGCAAGACAGCTTTTCCCAGATCAGAACACATTACAGATACTTCAGCAGAAGGAGGAGGAGCCAAAAAAGGGGTAAGGCGAGGGGGCAAGGGATTCAAGTTAGTGGGAGGTTCAGATGGGCCTTCAACAGGAAGAACAGTCCCAGTAGTGGGAGAAAAAGTTTCATCATGTGGGTCTTCAGGATGGGAAGGGCAAGAATGGAGGAGAGGGTAAACTAGAAGTTCCATCAACATGGTCTTCAGTAAGGGTTTCCACCAAGGGTGGGCAGTCAGTAGTAGGGATAATAGCAGTAGGTAGAGATTCAGATTCTAGGTTCAGGGGCAAGCTTTTGGTGGGAGAAGGTGGGTCTAGCTGTGGTGTGGAAATTGGTTGTTTAGGGGAGGTTGACATTCCAGAGGTTGTATATTTTTTCTTGTGATGTAATCTGAAGCATCTATTGTCAGTTTGTCCAAACATCTTACAATTATTGCAATAATAAGGTCTTTTCTCCGTAACAATTTTCTGCCAATATCCATTGTTAGCTGCACCCAACCAAATTTCTTCAATTTCAGGTTGGGTGATGTCCCTTTCCATTAGGATTCTGGCCACAGAAGGTCTTGATAGATTAAAGGTGGGAGCATCCAACTTCATGGGTCTTTCAAGGGCAGTGCCAATGGTAAAAAGCACTTAGTGGTTGAAAAAATGGAGCTTTAAGCCAGGCAGCTTAAACCATATAGGGACTATAAGAGGTTCCTTTGAAAGATCAAAATCTATAGTCCATTTCAATAATTTCATAGAGATGCCATCTAAAAAGAGAACTTTCTTAGCAAAAAGCCTTGCATAATCCTCTTCTTTAGCTAATTGAATCATTATATGCCTACCATCCATGAGTCCAACTTTCCAAGCACCAACCAGCTTTAACTCATCAAAATACTTCCTTATATCATCCATTTTAGGATGACTGAATTGAAATTTGCCCACCAGGGTGTATTTTCTAGCCTCAACAAAAGAGGTAATTTCCTGGTCACAGAACACAGCTGTCACCTTGCCTCCTTTTCTACCTAAAGCTTTCACATAGGGTAATCTCCTTTGCCAAGAGTAGCATCATGATATGCTTGGGGGAAGACAAGATTCACAGTATTTTGCAAAGTTTCAAAACCTTTCCCCACCACATCAGCAAAAGTGGCTTTAGACCATTGGATGTTAGTCTCTAAATCTATGGGAATGGGAGAGGCCATTAAGGGTAGCCACAGCAAACTCAGATTGGGCAAACAGAGAGAAGAACTAATGGATCAGTAACAGAAAAACTTTAAAGAGAACAGCAGCAGAAAAAAAAATTTCAAACCAGTGAAACACCTCCAAGAAGAAGTAGCAGGGTGACGAGACACACACTCACAGTCAGGGAAGATTAGTTGGAAGCCAGGCAGCACCATTGAGACAGAAACCCTAGCAGAGCTAGGGAAGCAGCTGCCACCATGGATATATATATATATGTGTATATATATATATATATATATATATATATATCAAAAAAAAATCTATCATTAAGAAAATTACTTCTATGATGATGGCACAAACAGCATCATAGCATAGCTTGTTATAAGATAAAAAAATTTACAATTTAAATGAAATAAATAATCAATATCTATTAAGGCATAAATGACAAGATACCTGTACCATGTAGCATCAAGTTCAATCACCACTCACTAAATGTGACTCAACATTAATTTATTATTCTATTTTATATCAATTTACATATCCATAAATGATTTAATCAAATCAATCATAAAATTAGGATAGGACACTTCAGTATATACAAAAAGTAAATCCAATGGGCTATAATTTTTAATGGACCATCCTATTTTGATGCCCATTGGTTATGGAACATTAGAGTATATTAACTAAAATAAAATTAAAACCCATCATCTATGACATATTAATAAGAGTATGAAAAATAGGAGGGTCCATTAAAAATTGTAAGGAATTAGATACTATTTAAACAAATACTGATTTATTAATGGTGCACCAGCAAATAAACGTTTTTTTTTTCTGAGAAAAATGCTATAAACACGTAGTAAAAGATCCAGAAGCCGAATTATATAAGCATGTGTGACTTCGCCATATGTCCAGTGCATCAAGATTGAGGATTTGCTTCATTGCAGCTCATCACACACGTGCGCGTGCTCGCACACACGCATATGTATATATGTAATATCAGAGCTCATCCTTGGGCTCATACAAATGTTGCTGGTCCCAGTAGTAAGGAAACTTGAGCCTGGCTGCAGTATGAGGCATACTCCAATCATCATAAATGAACACTTTAACAGGTGGACGAGATATCACAACTAGCACTTGGAGATCCTCATGCTAATCTGTATTCCAAACCTGATGAGGATCATTCACGGGGATGGAAATTGTGCTGTTGGAGTAGATAGGGTACTCCTGAGGTGTCCCAGGATACATCAGAGAACTTGAAGCAAGTAAAAGAGTACCTCTCCCTTTTAAAACAACAAATACTTCTTCACATGAGTGCCTATGGATTGGTGTTCGAGATCCTGGAGTAAATGTTTGAAGCCAAAGTTCAACCTCTTTCATTCCATGTAGAACAGCCCCCGCAATTGTGATGTGTGAAAAACCTTCTCTGCCAAAGTTGCTTTGGGGTATCTCACTTATGTTTCTAACCACCAAAGAACCTTGATTCGAGCTGTGATAGAAAGCATTGCAACATATTGAAAAGAAGAAGAGGAGCTGCAGCGCAAGTAGTCGGCTATCGCAGTCCCCTACGCCCATTTGAACGCAGGCGCTTTCCTCTTTCATTCCATGTAGAACAGCCCCCGCAATTGTGATGTGTGAAAAACCTTCTCTGCCAAAGTTGCTTTGGGGTATCTCACTTATGTTTCTAACCACCAAAGAACCTTGATTCGAGCTGTGATAGAAAGCATTGCAACATATTGAAAAGAAGAAGAGGAGCTGCAGCGCAAGTAGTCGGCTATCGCAGTCCCCTACGCCCATTTGAACGCAGGCGCTTTCCTCTTTCATTCCATGTAGAACAGCCCCCGCAATTGTGATGTGTGAAAAACCTTCTCTGCCAAAGTTGCTTTGGGGTATCTCACTTATGTTTCTAACCACCAAAGAACCTTGATTCGAGCTGTGATAGAAAGCATTGCAACATATTGAAAAGAAGAAGAGGAGCTGCAGCGCAAGTAGTCGGCTATCGCAGTCCCCTACGCCCATTTGAACGCAGGCGCTTTCCTCTTTCATTCCATGTAGAACAGCCCCCGCAATTGTGATGTGTGAAAAACCTTCTCTGCCAAAGTTGCTTTGGGGTATCTCACTTATGTTTCTAACCACCAAAGAACCTTGATTCGAGCTGTGATAGAAAGCATTGCAACATATTGAAAAGAAGAAGAGGAGCTGCAGCGCAAGTAGTCGGCTATCGCAGTCCCCTACGCCCATTTGAACGCAGGCGCTTTCCTCTTTCATTCCATGTAGAACAGCCCCCGCAATTGTGATGTGTGAAAAACCTTCTCTGCCAAAGTTGCTTTGGGGTATCTCACTTATGTTTCTAACCACCAAAGAACCTTGATTCGAGCTGTGATAGAAAGCATTGCAACATATTGAAAAGAAGAAGAGGAGCTGCAGCGCAAGTAGTCGGCTATCGCAGTCCCCTACGCCCATTTGAACGCAGGCGCTTTCCTCTTTCATTCCATGTAGAACAGCCCCCGCAATTGTGATGTGTGAAAAACCTTCTCTGCCAAAGTTGCTTTGGGGTATCTCACTTATGTTTCTAACCACCAAAGAACCTTGATTCGAGCTGTGATAGAAAGCATTGCAACATATTGAAAAGAAGAAGAGGAGCTGCAGCGCAAGTAGTCGGCTATCGCAGTCCCCTACGCCCATTTGAACGCAGGCGCTTTCCTCTTTCATTCCATGTAGAACAGCCCCCGCAATTGTGATGTGTGAAAAACCTTCTCTGCCAAAGTTGCTTTGGGGTATCTCACTTATGTTTCTAACCACCAAAGAACCTTGATTCGAGCTGTGATAGAAAGCATTGCAACATATTGAAAAGAAGAAGAGGAGCTGCAGCGCAAGTAGTCGGCTATCGCAGTCCCCTACGCCCATTTGAACGCAGGCGCTTTCCTCTTTCATTCCATGTAGAACAGCCCCCGCAATTGTGATGTGTGAAAAACCTTCTCTGCCAAAGTTGCTTTGGGGTATCTCACTTATGTTTCTAACCACCAAAGAACCTTGNAACATTGATGTATGCAACATCAAAAGTTTTTATTTTATTGAGTTTGATTTATTACAAAATTTTTGACTCAGTCACAGATAATTGGCCAAACAAATAACCTCAGAACAATCAAAATCTCAAAGTCTTATTTTGAATAATGTTAAGTTATATATTATGTCTTCAAATATCGTCCATTGATTAACAACATAGGTCTCTCGCCTCAGAAATCCACCAACTGGTAGACTCCTCCTCAATAGACTTTTTCTACAAAAAATGGTCCCCCCAAGTTGGCTCAAATTTTCCACCTATCTTGCGACATGCAAGAATAGGTCTTTTTAGAACGAGAAAAAGGTCATCAACTTTGAACATCCTTGGGCAGACCAATTTTTCATAAGCTTGTACCTTTCTCTCTTGGTAAAATTCCAAATTCTATTGCACTTATAGTCGATTTTTATCGAGACTTTACAATTCTTCATGTGTGAGCTTTGCACTTTCTTCTATTATAATTTTTTTTTTGTGACAATAACTCTAGAAAACGGCATCTAAACATCCAGTAGAAGTATGACCTCAGACCCGTATACAAGTTCGTAGGGTGTACATTAAGTAGGAGTTCTGAAAGTCGTTCGGTAGGCCCACAAAGCTTCTAGCAATTTACTATGCCAATCAATTTTATTTTCATCCAATGTTTCTTTAAGATCTATACCAATGTTTTGTTGCTTTTGAGTAGGATCTCAATTGCATGATGTTCTTGTAGAGGAGGCTCACACTTCAAGCTAAGCTTTCTCCACCTCAATATATAATCTACAAGAGTCTCGTTAGGCTTTTGCTTTTCTGTCATGAGATCTCCAAGAGAAACGTGATGTTGTGCTTTCTCAAATCTCATTATAAACAGTTGCTCTAACTTGGAGAATGTCTTCACTGATCCGTTGAACAACTTGACAAACCAATCGAATGCTATCCCTGACAGGAAGTTGACAAACTGAGGGAAAAGCGAGGCTTTATTACCTCTGGTATTGCCACAACTGGCTCAAAAATATTCTGTGTTCTATGGGTTTTCCAGTCTCGTCAAATATCTTAAAGTTTGATGACACAAAACATTTAAGGTAAGGTATGGCATCAAACTCCTCCGGGTAGGGTCTACCCTTTAAAATCAATGCACTACCCTTAGATTGGGTTAAGGCCTCCCAAACTTGCTCGACCATTTGTTTAAATTCTTTTTGTGGTATGAAGGTTGATGGAGATACTTTCTTATGTTCATTATCTCTGTTAGCCAAGACAACTTCCCTCCTTTCATTGATGATATGTATAATCTTTAGCTGATTGACTTATGGTGAGGTTAATTTTTGTACTTGAGACTGTACATGAGCTGTAGCCATGATAGCCATGGAAGTGGCCATCTCTTACATCCATTTCTTCATTTAACTAATCTACTCATCCCTTAGTAGAACAGTCTTACGTAAATGATCTACGACGTTCCCATCAATGAGAGGTTCAACATCGCGTGAAGATGCTGTGGCTCTAGTTTTGATGACATGAATATCCATAAAATCTTCTTCAAGATAGTCATTAAAGTCAAAATCTTCACGATCAATATCGACAAAAACTCCATGTTCGTGGGATAACTCAAAAATCTCGACCCTGAGCTTCAATTATTAATTCTTATTCCATCTTGAGATTTGTGGGACTTTGCTGAACATCCTCCACTTATTCATCCAACTTGGTAGCAATAGCTGTGACGATGTCGGATACTTCAGACCCTTACTTAATTCCATGATCTTGCCCTACGGGCTCACTGAATTGTATTGGTACGAAAACTCTGGTACCCACACCATTTTTCTCGATGCTGATGTCTTGAGATGGGGTGTCTCAAGAGAGGCATCAGCATGTCAAAGAGAGGTATGCTCCCCATGGTGGAAACCAGGTACAGTATTGGGTAACCTCTTCATCTTTTCCTTCGCAATTTTAAATACATTCTTATAACTGTTAACTGGTAGAACTCTTGGGCCCATAAGTAACTTAACCTGTTGACAACCTGCAGATCTTGACATAACAATAGTAGAATCAGTGGTGATGACGTATCAACTCGGTTTCCCAGATAGAACCTAATGGGAATGCAAGCAGGCAAAACTTCAATTGACTTCTTAGATTGTCAGACAGATCTGACATCCCTTAAAATCTCCTTCTTTGTTTGAGGGGATGTGGTGAATCCCACTCATTTATGTAGCTCAATGAGACAATATCCTTCTTTAGTGGCCAATCTCTGGAACACAATACAGAATTTAGTGATAGGAACAGGCTTCTCCCTCTCTTCACTACGATCATGAAATGATGGTAAGGTAGTAACGATCTTTTGAATACTTTCATATCAATTAGTATTAATCAACGGGTGGAAGCAACTCCCACGCAGGAGTGGAGAGGCTTCAAGTAATCCAAGTTCCTCCTTATGAGGAAATTCATCAATAGCTATATTTACTGATATTTTTTCGTTAACAGCCTTTTGAGTCCTTCTGCTGCGGTTCCTTCTTTGAGATCTAGCTAACGGCGTAGACTTCGAACTCGATCCAATTTCAAATACCGACTGTGGGACAATAATTCCTTCAATTTTATCTTCAACAATCATAACTTCCTTTCCTTTGGTAGAAAAGGGAATATCAAACTTAGCAGGTACTAGGGGAGCAGCAACTTTTACCTTCTTGAAGGAAGAGAAATCCTGGGGATAGTTCAGGTTAAATTCAACGGAAGGCTCCTAACTTCTGAAGTAGCGACTTTCATTATGACGAACAGGACTTTCCGAGAACGACTTCCAGCTCATCAAATCAAGTTTCAAACATGATGGTGGGAGCAACATTGTGTGCGTCACAGTTAGATTACCGGTTGCAGGAAAAAGTGAGCTCCCGGAACGCTATTGCAGCAGCTTCAAAAAAATTTTTTGGGATTAGTAATTCGGCCAACACATTGTAACTCTAGTGTGAACACTAAAAATCAACAAAGGTCAATCTATAGACTCGGCAAGTCTTTTATTTTAATTTTATTTTGTAAAATTTTTTTTCAAAATTTACTAAAATTAACTTTGAAAATAGGAGAATTTAATTAATTATATAAAGAAGGTTTAAAGAGCAATCGCAACACGACACAATTTGATTTAATTTGTAAAATAGCAAACCAAACCCGAAAGGGAAACTGAAGTTTATGACCCAGTACGTGAATAACTTCACAATGCACAATGCCTAGGCGGAACTAGTCCACGAATACACCTATTGGGGTCCCGACCCCACACAAAGATTAAAAGTCCTAATGAGCTCTTAAATCTCTGTGTGAAGGTGGTTGAACGGACGTTCCGGAAGTCTGAAAGAGTTGATCATACTTAACCAAGAAAGTCATGGGCAAAGTATGCCAATGAAAGAAGCGTAATTTGGTGCATAAGAGACATGGACACATTACTGATGTATGAAGACAATATACCTTGATTTAAATGGAGAGAGCAATGATACACCAAAAATATATGCATTTTTAGACCCATATTTTATACCTATTTTTTGATGATATTGCACTTTAATGAAAGGTATTTTGATGTTTTCTTGCAGGTTGCTGATTCTAAAGGCTGAAAGCAAAAAGAAAGCAAAAAGGATGAAATTTGGAGTCAAAATGACATTTATGAAGAAATGCTCAGCGCTAAGGGCATCGCCGACAGTGTAGAACAGATTAAAGTGGAGATTTTTACTCAGCACCGATGGCACCAGACCAGCGCCGACGACGCTAAAGGCTGTGCAAACCCCATTTCTTGAAGGTTTGATGTATTTGGACGACTTTTTAAAGATTTTTTAGAGGCACCTCTTGGAGAACCGACCTTGGGCTCTATTTGGGACCAAATTTCATCAAAAAATGGGCTCCTTTACATTTTTCACTCCTCTACTTTCATTTATCACACCACATCATTCCATTCCACTTCCATATTAGAGTGAATTAGTGATTATGTTTTCATAGTTTAGAGTTTTTATGGTGAGATTTAGTGTGGAACTTTCTATAAGAGTGTTGGAGAATGAGAAAAGTGAGAGATATCTTCTTCCAGCATTTCTAAGGAAAAGGTACAAAGGATTTACTTTGAGAAAGAGTTTTCAAATAAGTATTGTTTATTTATTAGTGTTGTATGAACTTTCTTATATATATGAAATTTGTGTTTTGTTATTTCTTTCTCATGAAGTCTGAGTAGTTCCCTCTATCTTTCTCCTTACTCTGAGATATGGTGAAATGAAGAGATAATATGAATGTGCCAATATTAACTTGTAAAATAAATTTTGATGATTTTTCAACTCCAAACTTAATTTATTTTTCAATCTGGCTAATTGAATTGTTAAAATGTGTTGTGAAACATATGATCCAGGAAAGGGAGTGTGAGTTCTACAACAGAGTAAGGAACACATTTGATTCCATAAAGGAGAACATCGTTTATTGAATTAAGTTCAAATTAATAGGAAAATATTCTTTGTTGGGAGTAGAATTAGAGAACCTTTTGGGTGATAGACTAAAATCTTAAATTCATTCTTAGTGTTTAAAAACTGAAGCGAGAGCTAGCCTTCAGGTGAAATGAAAAGGGAGCTCTAAAGTGGGAGCCGATATCCTCCTAGCCTAGCCACAGATTTAGAGACTAAACATTGTGATTAGCCAATGATTTTCTATGCACTTTATCAGGGTAGAGAATTAAAATTGCTTCTTTTTGGCATAATACATATTATGAACATTTATTTCATCTCATTTTACCATAGTCCAATTGTAGTGGGAAAGATGCTTTTTTCACATAAGAATCTCCATTACATAAACATAATTATTAGATTAGTATTTACTGTTTTAAATTTTGTATATTTGATTTGATAATAGTTTAGAAATTTAATAATTGAAGTTAGTGACAGTGATTTCAATTGACTTTCTATGAATTTCCTAGCAAATTTGTCATTTCCAATTTAAACATTCCTCGTAAGATCGATACTTGGGGCTTAAATAGAAAGTTCATTATTACTTGGTAACGATACGTATACTTGCATGGAATCTGAATATTAATTTATTATGTTTAATTAAATTTTACGCAATCGATCGCTACTGAAAAAGTCAGATCAGGTTTTTGGCGTCGTTGCGTGGGGAAGGTAACAGTTGAATTAAAGAGTTTTGATAATTTAGAAAATTTAGATATAATATATATACCATAAAAATTATTATTATTAAAAAATAATAAATTTAATAAAAAAAATAATAATAAATACAAAAAGAAATATTTTTATTAGAGTGTTTTACTTTGCTAGCTTTATTTGTTTATGCGAAATATTGGATCTGAAGGTTTTGTACCTTACGATTCAGAATTAGAATATACTATTAAAAAAATTCAAAAACAACAAAGAGAAATTAAAAATTTACAAGAAATGACGAATAACTTAGATAATCCAATAAATGAAAATCGATAAAGACCCTTAAAAGATTATGTGAATCCGACAACAGATGAACTTTACTTGACTATTTAAAATCTTGATGTTGCTACTAATTCATTTAAGCTTGAACCTGCTATTATCCAAATAGTACAAAATAATTAGTTTGGAGGATCGCCTACTGAAGATCCTAACTTACATCTTGCTAGTTTTCTTGAAATTTGTGCTACATTTAAATAATTGTGCTACATTTAAATATGACAGAGTGTCTAATGATGTTGTTAGGCTTAGAATTTTTCCTTTTTCAAGGATAAAGCCAAGGCTTGGTTAAATTCATTAGCACCTGGATCTATTAGAACATGAGGAGAACTATCACAAAAATTTATGGCTAAATATTTTCCACCCTCGAAAACCGTTAATCTTAGACATGATATTACATCTTTTTGTCAGTTTGAAGGGGAATCAATATATTAAGCTTGGGAATGATTTAAAGACCTTCTTAGGAAATGTCCACATCATGCTTTACCAGATTGGTTAATAATTCAAACATTTTATAATGGATTAGCTAAGATCTATTATAAGATTGCTGCTTGGGTGGTTCAATAATGTCAAAACCTTTTGGTGAAGCATATTATTTAATTGAAGAAATGGTTTTCATTCCAAAGACCTCTATCAATGATAGCTGGAATCATTATAGAACTCTGAGTCTAAACAATGTTATAAGCAAGACTATAAGTAAAATTATTGTGGACAGACTCCAGCCTATTTTACCTCAACTTGTCAGCACTAACCAAGTTGCTTTTGTGAAAGGCAGAAGCATTGAGGATAACATCCTCTTTGCTCAAGAACTTTTACAGCATTTGGAGAAACCTTGTAGAGGGGGAAATGCCCTTTTTAAGCTTGATTTGAAGAAGGCTTATGACATGGTGAACTGGGATTTCATTATTGAATGCTTTGAGGCTAGGGGTTTTTCTAAGGAGTGCTGTCAGATTATTAGAAGATGGCTTGAGAATAACATAAACTCAGTTTTTATAAATGGTAAAGCTCATGGATTCCTTAAAGCTACTAGAGGGCTATTGTAAGGGGACGCTTTATCCCCCACCATTTTATCCTAGTTTTGGACTACTTCTCTAGACTCATGGATTGCAAGGAGAATAGAAAAAGTTTCAACACTTATCACAATGGAGCTAAGATGGATATCAGCCATCTGATCTATGCAGATGACATTCTGATGTTTACTAGGGCTTCTAAGTCTGCTACCATGTCCATTATGGAGTGCCTTCAACACTTCTAACAGGTGTCTGGTCTAAAGGTAAATAAGGTCAAATGTGGATTCTGATCAATAAAAGAGCCTCTCTACCAACCAAGCAATGGATGCACTCTTACACTGGTTTCTCTAGCTTGAGCCTACCTTTCAAATATTTTCGGATTCACCTAATAAGAGGAAGAGCAAAATTGATTCAATTTGATGAGGTTATTGATAAGATAACCTCTACTCTTCAAGGGTGGTCTAACTCCTATTTGTCCAATGGTGGTAGGATCACCCTCCTTAAAAGCATTCTTACCTCTATCCCTTTGTATGTTCTTCAAGTGGCTACAATGAAAACAAAGTACCTCTTTGATGCTGGAAAGAACCTTCAACATGTTTCTGTGGGCTGGGAATAGGAAACAAGTGGCTTGGGCAAGCTAGCAAAAAGTGGCTAAACCAAGGGAGGCTGGTGGCTTGGGATTTAAAGGTTTGCACCAGATGCAGTACATCAGTCTGTGTAAGCATTGGATTAAATTCAAACAAAATGAAAGCTTATGAGCCAATTTCATGCAAGCCAAATACTTCCAATTTGATCACCCTGGGAGGTCCGTAGGAAGGTGGGTGACTCCGGAATTTGGGTTCAGATGCTTAAGGCTAGAGAAGACATTGAAAAGCTGCTAAGATGGGAGCTGGGCCAAGGGGAAATTAATTTTTGGAAAGACAACTGGTGTCCTACTGAATATTTGGAACCTTTGCAGGATGAAAAGGAGGTGGATTTATTGGTCAAGGACTGTTGGGAGGGTAATGTTTGGTCTGAGGACTTTTTGAGGAGTTTACTGAAGGACCAGTCTACCAGCTCCATTTCTGCTATCCAATTTGACAGAAATAACAAGGATCAACTTAACTTGATTAACAGGACCAGGGATTAAAAGATATCCAGATTAATTTGTACAGTTGGGACACCTGCCAGTAGAATGTTTCCTCTTGCCAAAACACCTTACCCTTCCATGCTATTCTTTTCTTGGAGAGCTCTTAATAATCTTCTTTCTACTGATGATATCCTGAAACTAAAAGGCCTAAAAGGGCCTTCTAGATGCAATCTATGCAAGCCTGACAAGGGTTCAAGGGATCACTTATTCTTCAGGTGCAAATTTGCTAAGGAGGTTTGGAATAGATTGACATCCCAAATGAATATTAACCTGATAAATATTGATTGGGATAACATTATAGATTGTATTAAAGATTGGAAAGAGATTAACCTCATGCCAATCCCTTTCATCATTGCTTGGTTCATCTGGATGGCTAGGAACATGGCCAAACATGAGGAGAGGGAGGCTAGTACTACATGGGTGATGACTCACTGCTTGTCTTACCTAAATAAGCTAATAAATAGGAGGAAGTTCCCCAAGATCCTGCAGACCACACCTTCCATGGGTGCTAATAATATTAAGATCATCAAGGTTAGTTGGGAGAGACCTCCTTACCCTTTCATTAAAATCAATACTCATGGAAGCTATACAAACAAGAGAGCAGGTATTAGTGGAATCTTTAGAGATCACACAGGGCATACTTTGCTTTTCTGTAAGGCCCCTTATATTGTTGAAGATGCCTTAGACACTGAAGCTGCTGCTCTATATTGGGCATTAAAATTTGCTAAAGAGAATAAGTGATAGTGGATTGTTGCTGAGGTGGACTCCTCCCTGCTGGTGGAGCTGCTGAACATTAAGATGTCTTCTCCTTGGCATATTAATCAATGGATTCATAGAATTAAAAAGCTTAGCCTTAAATGTAAGATTAATTTCTCATTTGTGTATAGGGAAGCTAACAGACCTGCAAATTTCCTGCCTATGGAGGGTAAAGTGCTGAACATCCTGAGGTCTCCACAATCCTCTCCCCCCCTCTCCAATTATTAACTCAGGGGGACAAACTCCAAATTCCTTACCTAGGAGTGAAAAAATGAATGTTGGGACATTGTCTGTGCCATGATTAGCCCTGGTCTTCCATAGAGGCTGTGCTACTTGTTTGTTACGTGGTGTTCGCTGTTGTGTTTTTGTTTGGGGGTTGACTTGTACTTTTTGATTTCTTCAGTCTGTGTTCTTCAAATATATATATATATATATATATATATATATATATATATATATATATATATATATATATATATATATATATATATA
>JXCR01142087.1:116239-131210 GCA_002079205.1 Phalaenopsis hybrid cultivar
TTTTTTTTTCTATTGTTTGTAGAGAAAATGTCAGAACAGAGGCTAATTTTGGCTTTTAAAGATGGCTAGAACCTCACACTTAACAAACAAAGGGCGCCACAAGCCGGCACGATAGAATTCGACTTGGACTTTAGTCAAGTCAACCTGGACTATGAGGGTCCCCTAATGGATGTGGTCAGCCATCGAGAAAAAGAAGGGCTACGATCACTGCTAAAGATTGACACCAAAGATATTTCCTCGCTGAAGGGGAAAAATACGATAGTACAGCAATACCCGATGGAGGGGACTAGTCGCGTCTATCATAAATGCGCCAACCAGAGGTGTAGTCACTGTCAATGATGAAATACTGTTAGGTGCACCGCTACGAAGAACTCAACACAGAAATGCCACCACCGAAAATAAAGAGCTTTCCTGCGCGAAGAAAGAAGACGACAGAAGAAGGTAGAGAACTTGCTTACCCCTATCCATGAGAAGAAAATTTACAATTCAAGAATGAGAGAGACCTCTTCCAGCTTGCCTACCATAGAAGATGAGTCTGAGTTTGCTCCAGAGCAAGAGAAACCGGGAGTTTTAGACGCTCTTTGTACGGGTTGCCTGACATGCAACGTCGAGATTCCTGCACGGACACCAGGGGCATTTGTGGAATGTCTGGATTGCAATGGTCCCCATCTAGAGAGTTATAGTACCTTGAAGGTGTACATGCCCACCAAGGATGGATTTCAGAGCACTGATCATCCAATGGGATAGCCATATATCCCGTTAGATGCGTAGTCATATATTCCGCTGAAGAGAGAGACAACACTAGCTTGGATTTCTGCTGATATTGAAATGAGGGAGTACCCTCGACAATTGCAGATTGTGAGCACGACAGAATATTATAAAATGAGTAAAGTGAACAAAAGGGAGTTTAAATTCTATGCAGAAGTTCAAGGAAGATTTCTCAATATACTAGAAGGCTTAGAGTTGTGCACCACGGTCTTCTCCGAAAGCGGTGATAGAAGTATCCTTGACTGCATCTTTGATCTGAGAGAAAAAGGTCAAGCAGGCATTCTGATGTAAAGAACCTATTCTGAGCCACGAAAATGGATGGGTGGGAAGGGTAGGATCACTATACAATATGGCTACTGTTACAACTTCACCAAGGATAGACAAGGGAATCCCCTGGGGATTCTGAGACACGATGAGCTGGATCTGCTACCTTCCATGATAAAATGGATGATCAAGAGAATGGTATGATGGAGCAAACTTCCACCAGATTGCATTCCTAACAACTGTATATCAACATCTATGACGAGGGAGATGGCATTCCTCAGCATATAGATCATCATGATTTTGGGAGGCCTTCATGCACGGTCTCCTTCATGAGCAAAAGCAACATTCTATTTAGAAAATAAATTGATATCATTGGCCTTGGCGACTTCAGAGGGTCCATGGAGATTCCACTACCAGTGGGTTCAATGCTGGTTCTTAAAGGAAATGGAGCAGACATTACCAAACACTGCATTCCAGGGGTACGACACTGAAGGGTGTCCGCGACTTTCTGAAAAATGGATGATGACAAAATGCCATATGGATTTTGACTAGACTCGGAGTTGGAAGAACTACTGCCGTATGAACTATGAGAGGGTTGCACCTATAAGCACATGCAAAGGGAACTCTTTTCCTGGAGCGTGGCTTAGTAGGTCAACTTAATCGGGAGCTCGTCTCACCAGAGACAGACACTCAGAGGATACCTTTTTGTACTGCATTTTGACACAACATATATGATGATATATGTTTTGAATATGCTCAGCTTCTGATTTGTACTCAGCATGGAAATTTCCAGGTCTACATTGATGCGATCAGCAGGTTTTACCTTTTGAGGCTTCAGCCTGTACTCAATTTATAACACCTGTTGAAGCAGATTAATGAAATCTCTTTTAGAAGCTTTTTTTGTTTGCTCAATTGCGTATTATGTGATGGATGAAAGCTACATAACCATACATTGGTTTGACACTATAATGAACAAAGAACAAAACAATAAAAAACTTGATAATAATAAAATTCTCACTTTTGAAAGAAACCAACCAACATTTTTTTATATAATAATATATTTTGATAATTAAATATGCAAAAACAACATGAAAAGAAACTAAATTTGTTGATTTGATTCTCTTGATTTTGAGATCTCCTACTCTTTGCTCGAGTAGCGCGACTGTCCTCGTCTGCACTTATTCTCCTCACAATCCCCACAGAATTTCACATTCTACGTAAAATATCACAAGGTTTCACAAATCTTTCCCATCAATACCTTTCTTCACTTGATGCATATTTATGGACTGAACACCACAAACTTTCTGCAGTACATTTCTGTTGTTGAGCCCAGTACTGAGACACTAACCTCCTTTCTACTGTCTCATGGGTTGGATTTTGGCCATCGAGCTTTCCTTCCTAATGTGACTCCACCTTCTGAGTTTGGTATAAGATCCCATTGAATGGGACTACGACATCCAATTCTCTACACATATTTTCGAGATAGGAGTAAGACTCCCCTGAATGGAACATCGCATCATATTCTCAACCTTCTGAGATTGGTATAAGACCCCCTTGAATGGGACCACAACATCCAATTATCTCCCCTAAATGGAACATCGCATCCTATTCTCAACCTTCTAAGATTGGTATAAGACCCCCTTGAATGGGACCACAACATCCAATTCTCTAAACATATCTTTGAGATAGGAGTAAGACTCTCCTGAGTGGAACATCCCATCCTATTTTCAAACATTTGAGATTGGTATAAGACCCCCTGGAATGGGACCTCGACATCCAATTGTCTACACTTATTTCAAGATAAGAGTAAGACTCCCCTAAATGGAACAATGCATATTATTCTCAACCTTCTGAGATCGGCATAAGACCCCCTTGAATGGGACCTCGACATCCAATTCTCTACACATATCTTCTAGATAAAAGTAAGATTCCCCTGAATGGAACATCACATCCTATTCTCATCCTTCTGAGATTGGTATAAAACTCCCTTGAATGGGATCACGACATCCAATTCTCTACACATATCTTCGAGATAGGAGTAAGACTCCCCTGAATGAAACATCATATCCTATTCTCAACCTTCTGAGATCGTTATAAGACCCCCTTGAATGGGACCACGACATACAATTCTCTACACATACCTTCGAGAAAGGAGTAAGACTCCCCTGAATGGAACATCACATTCTATTCTCAACCTTCTGAGATTGGTATAAGACCCCCTTTGAATGGGACCACAACTTCAAATTCTCTACACACATCCTCGAGATAGGAGTAAGACTTTTTTTAATGGAACATGACATCTTACTCTCAATCTTTGAGGTCGGTACCTAAATTTTGACTCTCTTTTTGAGATTGATGCCTAAATTTCAATTCCTTCTCGGGGTCAGCACCTAAATACTGATTCTCATCCTCAATTGAGAACTAAAGCTTGATAATTTGAAACCTACTCTTTGGTTTCCAACGAGAGTTCCTACTTCTTGATTTTAATCAGATATGCACTTGCTAATTCCCCAGCGGGAACAACTAGCACTCAAATTCTACACTCCTTCTATGTCTGTTGACTTAGAATTCTATATTGGTCTTGTCGATCTCATCAGTGAATGCAAATACACGTGGTGTGCTTGCCCAGCACAGCACACCTATTGGGGGTCCATTTGTTGACCTCACTTTTAGTTGAGGTTTAGTCTTCCCTCTTTCGTTGCCTAAGGTCTAGCTGTAGGACTTTCCTCTTGAATTTTTTTACAAAACTAGAAAGGGACCCTCACCATTAGAAACTCTAAACCATTCTTTACTCAACTTGAAGTTCTGCGTATTGGTCCTAATCTCTAGCACTTAGTAGGTGGGGAGTATGACTGATCTCAAGGAGAGTTCCCATAGGACTGCTTTCCTTAAGGTTGACTCTGGGTGTTGGTCTAGAGTTATTTCACTCACTTACACTCTTCTTTACCCACAATCACTCACAAACCCTAAACCCAAATTGTTGATTTTGATCCCTTGATCTTTTGGGAGACTCGTGTAGATGGCCCTCTAAACCCACTAGCCCTAGGCTAGGGTTTAGTTAAGACCAGTACTTAGAGGACTCAAATAGGGATTTCATTACTCCATGGCTCACATAAAGTGGTTGGCACTAGGGATGTAAACGAACCGAACACGAACAAACAGAGCTTGTGTTCGTGTTTGGTTCGTTTAAAATTTAGTTTGTTTGAAATAAGCTCGTGTTTGAAGTTGTTCGTGAAGTCACTGTTCTTGTTCGTTTTTTAACGAACGAGCCGAACACGAGCTGTTCGCGAACGACGAACCAGTTTGACATCCCTAATATTAATATATATNAAACACGAACTCATTGACGAACCGAACAGGAACTGTTCATGAACAACGAGCTTTTTTGACAGCTTTAGTTGGCACCCAAATTCTACCAAAAGGTTGAACTTGACCTTATGCTCCTAAATCCCCCCAAATTACCAAAATGCCCTTGGAACCCTGAATTTGGTCAAAATCCTTAAATTCACCCAAAATAGCCAAATTGGTTCAAAAAAAAATTCAAACCATTTGAAAAAGCCCAATTTGCCCAAAACCACCCAAAATTGCCAAAATACCTCCAAATTTGCCAAAATTATAAAAATACCCTTGGCACCCCAAACTTTACCAAAGCACTCAAAATACCTCTAAAGCCAATTTGAACCATTCAATTGAACACAATTTGGCCAATTTGACCATTTTGACCAAAACCCACAAATTGTCTTTACATGCCCAATTTCACTTAAATTCAGCTCAAATGTCGATCAATTTGGCCCCAATTCCCTTTAATTTGAATCCTAAACTCAAATTCACCTATCACATGACCAATATAAAGCAAATACAAGCCTAATTGGCCCATACTTTGAGCTCAATTTTGATCAAAGTCAAACCACCAATTTTGATCCTATGACGTAATCTTACCTAATTGAACCCCACAGCCTACTTGATTTGACACAATTTGAATCTTAAACTCTTCATAACAATCCTACACATAAAATTTGACCCTCAATTGGTTTTAGTAAAGCCTCAATTGCATTTAATTTTGATCCAAGTCTAAAAATCCCCAAATTTGCCCCAAATTGGCTGTCCCCAAATTCCAACAAATTGAATACCCTATCCCCAAAATTGACACCCAATTTATGTTGAAAACTCTTCATAAGATTCCTATGGACCATTTTAAACCATCAATTTGGACTTAACTCAACCTTAGCCCAACTTAGACACAAGTATAGTCCAACATGTCGAAAGTTACCAAAATCATTCAAATTGAGCATCCAATTGAACCCAAAATCACTTCAATCCTTCACAAAAAATCATCATAATAGTCATCTACATAATGTTCATCAATAAATTGGACTCAAAGTCTTTTCTAGCCTAACCCAAACTTTGATTGGTGTTTAGCTTCTTGAAGCCCTCCACCTAAGCTCCACATTGCACCCAAATGAAGGTCTTGATAGCCACCCTAAGTTGTTTTACTTAAACCCCTCTTCCATGGATAAAAGGGGACCAGAAAAATTTTCTTGAGGGAACCATGTTAAAATTGTTTCCAGAGCTCCTCCAAGACCCACAACCCCATTGCAACCATTCATTAGCCATCTTCCCCATCAATTAAGCTAATTTTTTTAGCTCAAAATCAAGGCAAAATTTGTCCTTCCTCAAAACTCTCTCAAACCCAAAATTGATTTGCTCTTGAGTTTCACCAGAGCGAGAGAGGAAAATCCCCATCTAAATCCCCCTCTATTGAGCCCTTAGATTGAACTCATACTTGGAGCCTTCACTAGGGGAAATAAACACATCCAAAAGGTTGGTCAAACTCCACTGAAGCTTACAAATGTACTTAATTGAGGCCTCACTCCTTGGGCAAAGGTATAGCTCACTAACACTAATTTTGAGCTCAGTTTGGACCTTTGTGAAGAAAACTTGCAATTCAAAGCAAAGTAAACATATAGATGTACTCGTCTTGAGTAGATGAAGGTGTAGGAACAAACCCAAAATGATTTGGTTGAGTAAAGGTTGAGATCTTAGAGTTTAAAGTTGGAAGCTTCATAGGTATTAGCTATCGAAGATGGTGACAGAGAGCTGCCTGATCGAGCGTGTATCAGATGGACGGATGACCAGAGGAAAATATGTTGAGATTATCATACCTATTTTATTCTATTTTTTATGATATTGTACTTTAAAGAAAGGTGTTTTTGATATTTTGTTGCAGGAATGATGAATTAGGGTCATTGGAGCAAAAAGATGCAAAAAGGAGCGAATTTGGAGCAAAAAGGACAAAAATGTGAAGAATTAATCTTGGGCGCCAACGGCGCCATCGACCCCGCCGACGACGAGATTTTCCTGAGACTCCAGAATTAATTCATTAAGAAGGTCCGCCGACGCCCTCGAGGCTGTCGCCGGCGAGCTCAACGGTTATGTCCAATCAAGCTTTGGATAAGGCCAAATTTTGGAGGGATGCTTAGGCAACTCTTGGAAAAGCTCATCCACAACTTTAAAAGACTATTTTGGCCAAAAATTAGAGAACAAGGAAGGAGCCTAGAAGTCTTGGAGAGGTCCTGGAGGTTAGAAAGGTTCCAATAGTGTGTAAAAATTGTGAGGAATTCTTCGAGAGATTGTAAGAGTGGAGGGAAAGCGAGAGATTTCTTCCTCCTTGCTGATTTGAAGAAAAATTTTGTGTGTTGTAAAGAAAGGAAGAGATTCAGAGAAACTTCGAGGAGTTTTCTTGGGGAGAAATTAGGGATAAGTTATTTACTTGTTTTAGTTTGTATGACTTTGATTTTATATATGAATTCTGAGTTTTTCTGCTTTTTCCCCATGAGATCTGAGTAGTTTTCTTTGTCTTTCTACTTTTCTCGATATTTGTGAAATGGTGATTTGAATTTGTGAAGCCATGAAAACGTTTAAGAAATTTTGATGATATTTTCACTTCGATCTTAATTTACTTTCAATCTGGCCAATTGGTTTGTTAAATATGTTGAGTTTTACAACTAAAAGTGAAGATTACATTCAAGATTTAGAGAGGTCAAATCCCTTGGAAGTTGGGTGCAAATAAATAGGGAAATAATATTATCAAGCATAGAATTAGAGATTTTAGGGTGACAGACTAAAATCCCCAATTTGGTCCTACGTTTGGTTGCTGAAGTGTAGATGTTTGCCCTCAGGTGAGGGGAATGTGGGAGCTCCGAAGTGAGAGCCGGTATCCTCCCGCCTAGCCGCAGTTTCAGTAAACAAGCATATGATTAGTTAATGTTCTTTATGCCTGGACCAAAGGGTAAGGAATAGGTATACTCCTATTTGGTACAATATAATTTGAACTAATTCACTTTATCCATTCATTATAGTTTCTTGACAAGAAGAAGGATGCTTTCTTATATATTGAATATCACATTTAAACCTTAATTAGTATCTTTAGTTATTTAATAGTTATTATAATTATGTAACTATTTCAATTGCCTATTAGTGACAGATAAGTAAAATTGAACTTCGTTGTTGTGATTAAAGTATTGTTTTTTTAAAATCCTAGTTTGTAGTTCTAAACTTACTTCCTATGGGATCGATATCTAGGACTCCATTAGAGCCCTATATTACTTGAGCGATACATATACTTGCATAATTTGACTTTAACATTATTGAATATTATATCTATACATCTTTATAATCATATATATATATATATGATTTTGCACAATTATTGAATATTTTATACACATCTTTATCAAATCTATAACTGTTATCAAGTTTTTGGCGACTCTATTAGAGCCCTATATTACTTGAGTGATACGTATACTTGCGTTGATAAGTGTGACTTTACAATCATTGAATAATTAATTTGTCCATATTTATCGAATCTATAACTGTTATTAAGGACTTGGTACAATTGTTGAGGAAGTATATCTTTTAGCAGTCGTATTAAATACTTATATTTTTTAGCATATGTAAAGTCGCGGTCATGTTTTTGGTGCCGTTGTCGGGGAGTGAGTAACAAAAATCACAATTAGAGTAACAGACAAATTAGGATTATTTAGAAAATTTTGCTTGTATTGCAACTTATTTTTATATTTAGTTAATTATTTTACTGTCTGCTGATTTAAAATTATATGCGTAAATTTGGACCGGAAAATCTTATACCCTACGATTCAGAATTAGAACACACTATTAGAAAGATTAGAAAATTGAGAAGAGAACCTAGAAATTCTGATACAATGGAGAACAACATGAACAATCAAAGAATAGAGAATGAACACCAACCCAGACCCCTACGAGATTGTGCAAATCCTACAGCAAATGAAATTCACTTATCTATCCAAAATCCTGATGTAGGTGTCAATTCATTTGAGCTTAAACCTACTATTATCCAAATGGTACAAAACAATCAATTCGGAGCTACACCAAATGACTTCATCTAACTTACACCTCGCTAGTTTTTTAGAACTGTGTGCTACTTTTAAATATGACAGAGTCTCAAATGATGTTGTTAGACTTAGACTTTTTCCTTTTTCACAGAGGGATAAGGCTAAGATGTGATTAAATTTGTTAGCACCAGGATCCATTAGAACTTGGGGAGAACTTTCATAGAAATTTTTATCCAAATATTTCCCTCCATCAAAAACTTCTAAACTTAGAAATGACATAACATCGTTCTGTCAGATTGATGGAGAGTCAATATATGAAGCTTAAATGACATAACATCATTTTGTCAGATTGATGGAGAGTCGATATATGAAGCTTGGGAGAGATTAAAAGACTATTAAGAAATGCCCTCATCATTCGTTACCAGATTGGTTGATAATTCAAACTTTTTATAATGGACATAACATCATTCTGTCAGATTGATGGAGAGTCAATATACGAAGCTTGGGAGAGATTTAAAGATCTTCTTAGCATAACATCATTTTGTCAAATTGATGGAGAGTCAATATACGAAGGTTAGGAGAGATTTAAAGATCTTCTTAGGAAGTGCCCTCATCATTCATTACCAGATTGGTTGATAATTCAAACTTTTTATATTAGATTAGTGGGATCACTTAAATCAATTTTAGATGTTGCGGCTGCTGGTTCTTTAATGTCAAAACCTTTTGATGAGGCTTATTCATTAATAGAAGAGATGGCTACCAACAATTTTCANTAAGGAAAAACACTTATATCAAATTCTCTCTACCAAATGTCTTGACATTCTTTTGAATTTTTTTCCCTCTCTCACAATACAAACTAACTCTCAAAATAAAATAAAAGTAAAGGTGGCCGGCAGCGGTGGCGGCGGTTGTAAATTTTGGTGGTTTGTTGATGGCCCCTATCTCATGGAAAATTTATGTCTTTTATTATAAAAATCCAAGCGGTGCTTTGATATCTCCTCAAAAAGGTGTCTCTATTCAATTAATCTTCTAGAAGTTGTCTTCTCAAAAGCCTATTGAATGAATTTTTGTGTGCTTGGGCTATTTTCCATGTTTTTATAAAGGGTTGCTTCAAACATATCTTCAAAATTTTGCTCCAATTAATATTTCTTCAAGTAACTAACTTTGGTGCTTAAGCGCAATGTATGTGGCGCTTAGGCGCAGATGTTTTGACGCTTAGGCGTCAATCCTGGGCGATTAGGGGCCCAAGTTCATTTTTGCACCTTTCTTCAATTTTGCTCCAAATTTGACCCTTTTTCACTCCTTTTAGCATTTTCTATCCATTTGATTGTACTTACAAGAAAAAACACACAAAAAACTTTCATTAAAGTGCAATATCTCAAGAATAGGTATTAAAATAAGTACAAAAATACTATATATTTTAGGTGTATCAAAATCCCCTAAACATAAGATGTTACTTGTCCTCAAGTGACCTTTCAATCTTTAAAAGCCAACATAACTAGGAGTTGCTAAATTTTAGATTTAGAAATAAAGTAGTCTAATTTAGAAAAAAATATTAGTAAACGAGACCAACTTAAAGTTTAGAAATTTTTAAAGTTAAGAAATTTGAAAATACTAGTTCTTATCTAATTTAGAAATATTGTAGATTTTCCAAATATAGAATTTAGTCCTTTTTTTATTTTCACTTTAAAATTTTTATTAAGAATAATTTTACTTACCATATTATATTTTTAAGCATTAGAGTTTCCCAAATCTTATACTTTAATAAGATCAAATGTGGAACCAATTTTTGATTAGGCACTAATCCTCAAGCTTCTCCACCTTTTTCTTTTCCTTTATTTTTCTTCCTCTTTTTTTTTCTTTTTCTTCTTTTTTTTTCTTTTTTTTTCTTTTTCTTCTTTTTTTTTCATTTTCAGGCACGAATTACTACATCTGGATAGTCCTTTAATGTTTTTGAACTCCACTTCTCCTTTCCTAAAGCAAAGCCCTGATATAAATCTCTTACTTATAAATATAATAATAATTTTGAAAATTATTTTTAATAAAAGAAATTTATGTATTGAAAATAAAAGTTTAAATTTTTATAATTTTCAAGAATACAATTTTTTTTACTAAGGATAGCTACACTATATTTAGCATTTTCTACACTAAAAATTTTTAACTCTAAGTTTTTCTTCATTAATATATATTTCAACTAAATTTTCTTACTCATTTCTAAAATCAAAATTTTACTTCCCTAATATAACCTCCTATACATAATCATTTTTAAGTCAAAATTAAAATTTATTTGAAATACAATTGAGAACAAATAAACTTGTAAGTTTCTTTATAATTTTTGATCCCCCCCCCCAAACTTAAATATTTAACAGAAACAAAACATTTGGCATCATATATGAGAGCAGGAATGAAAACTAACTGTAAAATGCTTGCAAGAATTTTCATATCCTAAACATGTAAGTACAAAAATTAAAAACAGGAGTACAAAATTAAATTGATCAAATTTTTAAATCTACTTAATATAAAAAAACTCATTAGACTTCTATGCATTGGAGTATAACTGAAAAGCAAATAAACACACTGGCAAACAAACACAATTGCAACATAAAGAAAAATAACTGATAGTAAATTGAAATTTTTTTAACATGCAGATCTTAATTAAGAAGTTAGTTAAATTTTAAACTTTTCCAAGATTTTGAATTAAGTTCAACATACACTAACTAAATACACCAAACAACATGATTAACATAATTACTACCACACAAACATACTAACTACACAAAAGTACAAATACATTACAGAAATGTCTACAAAACACAATGACTTAAACTAACGATTTCAACAGTCTCAACTGAAAACAATAAGTACAGAATACCAGCACAATCCACAATACGTAAACAGAAAATAACCTAAAACAAAAAATAAAACTACAATTCCAACTAACCATCATCTTCCTCATCACTATCATCATTACCCCAAACAGTTGTAGGCTCATATGATGGATATCTAGGGTACTAATGAAATACTACATCTTGGTTACCTCTATTAAGATGCTCCATAGATGTGTTGTATTCCTCCTCATAATCACTTCTTTTTCTCATATTCCCATCCATATGCTTAGCAAAATGCTCTAAAATTTCAACTTTTTCTTTGGTATAAATAACATTATTCAATATCCTTTCTATAAGCTGTGATTAAGTATCTGAATCATAATTCTGGCCCCATGATGTACAAGCATGTGAAGTAGAGGCTTGTGAAGTAGAGGCAGCAATACTACTAGAGAATCCACTCTTCCAACCAAAAATAGAATGATGTGAATAGGTCTTCACATTCACATTGTTAATGGGCTTCAGTGGCTCTAAGATCTCCTCCTAACAATCATAAATAACAGCAGCCTGCTCAAATAACAAAAAGATAAATGATGAAAATCCCAAACCTGTGGTAGTAGCAACAATGGCAGAACTGGAAATAACTCCATAAATCAATCCTCCAATATCAATCGGGTTGGACTGCTGAATACAGTAGTTCAAGGTTGCTCTCTCTCGTGTCACTTCACTTAGATGATTTGTAGGCAGTAGACGAGCAGAGATAAAATAGTGTCGTGCCTTTGCATTGGCATCCAACTTCGAGGAAGAAAAAATTACTCTTGTGTCATTTGTAATCTTCCATAATCCTCTCCCATCAGTTATAGATGATATAATCTCATCTAACTCCTCCTCAGTAAGGCTATAATTTGCATAAAAACACAAAATACAAGGAGGCAAAGGGCAAAAATGATTAATTACCTCAAAAGAAAATGGTTCCGTCTTCCCCCGTACTATGACTCCTTCCTCATCAGCCCCAAGAGATTCATGAAGAACCTCATTGCATTAAGTTGCTTTGACAAATTTCCCTGGATGCCCTGAGCACCTAGCCACCTCCTACTGCCATTTCCAACCAACCTAGTCACTTGAGAAGCTCAAAACAGAGAGCCACCCCCATGGAACTTCACCCAAATCAAACCTAGAGGCCAGCTCAGCCAAACCAGATTGTAGAGCTCCTCTGCCCTCCACCTAAGCACCAAAATTCACCCAAACATTTTCCTTGAGAGCCACCCCATGACCATTTTTATAAAAACTCACCTCCACGAGCGTGGGAGGTGTGCTAAAAATTTTCTCAGAGAGAGGTTCCTAAATCACTCACGGAGCTTCTTTGAAACCTCCACAGCCCATTCCAAACACTCCATTACCTTGATTCCCCCTGTGTAACCCTAATTTTGAGCTTAAAAGTTAGGGCAGAAACAAGACATCCCTAAAAACTCTACCAAACATCAATTGCTTGTACCCACAGCTTCACAACAGCAAGATAAGACAAAGCCCCATCACATTACCCTCTGAAATTGCCTCTACAATATCTCTAGACCAACACCCAAAATTGGTCTATATCAAAATCATACCTAGGCTTTACACAAAGACCAAAGGCTCAATCCCTAACCTCTTTAGACCCAAACGAACGTGTTAGGACTCTCTGATTGAAACTTCACTTCTCAGAGCCAAGGTATAAAAGATCTCTTATTCCCGAGCCTATTTGAACTCTCCATTTATTTTGAGTTGATTTCATGGCATCATAACCATATAGATATGTTCCTCTAGTCTAGACGAGCATTTTAAAAAAAAAATTCATCTAATTTGGATAAGAAATGAGAGAGATCTTAAGGCTAGAAGATGGATAGTTCTCGGGCTAGGCTATCGGGGGCGATGACAGAGCGTCGTTTGATCTCGCGTGTATCGAATGGACGGTCGAGATCAAGTCAGACAGCGCTTAGAAACATAAACTGCGGGCCGAGTCAGCGCTGAGGTGGATGGCGACATCGAATAGGAAAGCGCCGTGTGGAGCTTTGGAGCCGCCATAGGTTGAGGTGGCGCCATGCATTTAAATAGATAAATAGGGATGTAATTAATTCAAAAAAAGATCCCTAACTTAAAAAACTCATATCTTGGTTTAGAAAAATCACAAAAATAAAATAAAAATACCCTCTTGCTTAGTGAACAGATGAGAACAATGTGGAAATAATTTTAAATCCATATGATGCATATTTTATTTTTTATTAAATAAATTCTGATTTGAATCTTTTGATTCTCCATGCATATAGGCATTTCATTATAGCTTAGAATTTTAACATGTTGTTGCCTCTGTCTTAGGGAACATCCTCTGATTTTTCCAAAGTTTGAGGATGTTTTCTTAAGATAATCATGGAAATTAGCATGTTATTTCAAAAAATACAAGAAAATTTTGGAATGTTTACAATGACTAGGGAACTCTTGTGAAAATTTCTCATAAGCCAAGTCATTTAAAATACACCTGATCTTTACAACCCCTAAATCACTAAGATAATTAATTTTGAAAAATATAAACAATAAAATGACATGATTTTTAATCTCTACTCTTGTTTAGGATCCAGAGAACTCACAAAAAAAATTCTAGAATATTTTGAGTTCATTTGGTAACTTAAGTTGATTTTTAAAGATAAATAACATTTTTGGCAATAAAATAGTTTTTAAAAATCAAAATATAAACTTGAAAAATTATAAAACTTGTTTTCTGAGTTCTTTGTGATTAGAGGTATTTTCTAAAAATAAAATTGAGTTTAAAATAAAAACTTAATTTTTAACCTATTTTTAAATATTTAAAATAATTAAAAATTCATAAAAATCATAAAAATAATAAAATTCATTGAAATGTTCTAAATTTAATCCTAAGCACTTAAAAACAATTGGAATATTTTTACTGGTTTTCTAAATAAAGGTTATTGAATTTTAAAACTTAAAAATGATTTTTAAAGGCTAAAATGAATTTTCACGAAAAATAATGCCAATAAATCAAATAAAATTCATAAAAATATAAAATCTTCTCCTATGAGTTCTCTAACATCAGGAGGACTTTTCAAAAATATAAAACTTAATTTTCTCTATTTAAAATATTTTATAATTACTAAATACCTCAGAACTTAAAAATACTTCTTAAAATTCAAATAGAATTCAGAAAATCATGAAATTTGGTCCAAAGGCTTCTCTGACCTAGGTACCTCCAGTAAAAATTTTAAGGCATTAGAATTTAGCTTGATCAAGTTAAGAATTTTCTTTGAAAAATCTTATATTTTGCATGAAAATAATTATGTAAATTAAATTAAATATTGAAAAATTACATTTTCTCCTCTGATGTCTTAAATAACCCATGAATGAGGAAGGATAAAAATTTTAAAGTCATTTGAATTGAATTTGATAAATTATGAAGGGTTAGAGACTTAGGGGCAAATATGTAATTTTGGAAATTTAGCCTTAATTAATATTTAGGCCTAATTTAAAGAGGGAAATGTGTAACCTCTGATTTTAATTTGGTTGTTTGAAACATAAGTGGTTAATTGGTAGAAACCAACCTCACTTTCCCAATTGAAAAGGTAAGTTAAAAAATTTCTAAATTATTAAAATCTTGAAGTTTATTAAAATAAAATGAACCTAGGGCTTAGAGGTTCGACTTTTGAAGTCAATAATTAATCAATTTAATACCCCTATTTTGATTTTCAAATAAAATTC
>JXCR01142095.1:9618-20958 GCA_002079205.1 Phalaenopsis hybrid cultivar
TGGAGCAAAAAGGACCAAAATGTGGAGAATTGCACTAGGGCGCCGACGGTGCCATTGAGGCCACCGACGGCGGGATCAACGGTTATGTGTACTTGTACAATATATAAGGCCGGATTTTTGAGGGGTGCATAAGAAAATCTTGGGAAAATTCATCCACATCTTTAAAGAGAAGATTTTGGCCGAAAATAGAAGAGTCCTGGAGGTTAGATATGTTCAATTAGTGTGTAGAGAGCTTGCTAGAGCGTGTAACTGTGAGGAATTCTTTGAGAAATTAAGCTTTAGTCCGTAGTATTCTATTTCTCCCTGTGGGATTGATAATTAGGACTCCATTAGAGCCCTATATTACTTGAGCGATACGTTTACTTGCGTTGACAAATTCGACTTTGACATTATTGAATATTGTATCTATACATCTTTATTAAATCAAACACATATATATAAAGTTGCAGTCAAGATTTTGACACTGTTGTTGGAAGTTAAATCTTCTAGTAGCGTCATCAAATTCTTGTAATTATCGATTTACAAAAAGAAAAAGGTCGGTCGAGTTTTTGGCACTGTTGTCGGGGAGAATTTTAAGATTAACGAACATATTAGAATTATTAAAAAGTTTTTACTTAAATTGCAACTTATTTATATATTTATACATTTATATTTATATTTTTAATTATATTACTGAGTACTAATTTTAAATTCTATGTGAAAATTTGGACCTGAAAATCTTATACCATACGATTCATAATTAGAACGAACTGTTAGAAAAATTAGAAACTTAAAATGAAAACCTAGAAATTGTGATACAATGGAAAACATTATGAACAATCAAGGAATAGAGAATGAACCCCAACCTAGACCCTTAAGAGATTATGCAAATCTTATAACAGATGAAATTAACTTATCTAGCCAAAATCCTGATGTAGCTGCTAATTCATTTGAGCATAAACCTGTTGTTATCGAAATGGTATAAAACAATCAATTTGGAGGTACACCAGATGAAGATCCTAACTTGCACCTCGGTAGTTTTTTAGAACTATGTGCTACTTTTAAATATGATAAAGTCTCAAACGATGCTATTAGACTTAACTTTTTCTCACTTAGGGATAAGGCTAAGATGTGGTTAAACTCGTTAGCACCTGGATCTATTAGAACTTGGGGAGACTCTTCTATAGAAATTTCTATCCAAATATTTCCCTCCATCCAGACTGCTAAACTAAAAATGACATAACATAGTTCTGTCAGATTGATGGAGAGTCAATATATGAAGCTTGGGAGAGATTTAAAGAAATAACATCATTCTGTCAGATTGATGGAGAGTCAATCTATGAAGCTTGGGAGAGATTTAAAGATCTTCTTANNGGGATAATTGAAACATCAATGTTCACTGAGCATTAAGGGTATTTACAGGATGAATTANAGATTCAATAAAATTATAAACATTAGATATAAAAGCAAACAACACAGTAAAATGATAAAAGAAAAATACAGGGCAGCTGTTTCTGAATTTCAAGTTTAAGATCTAAGCTAGCAAGACTTTCTACTTTATAATAGATATGAAATTAAGTTCAGTTATAAACTAACTAAATCACAGTATTAAACACAAAACAACAGCTACTACCCTAAAATTTTAAAAACGAAATAATATCTAACACAACAATCATAACAATAATAGAACATTAAAATTTAAAACACAACATAAATCATAGTCCAAAACAACACACAGATGCAAATGTAGCAAACTCAGACCACATAGTTCACATCATATTACAACCATAAAATGAATCTCTCAGCTCTACTCCGAGCTCAGACCACATAGTTCATATCATATTACAATCATAAAATGAATCTCTCAGCTCTACTCTACACCACATAGTTCATATCATATTACAATCATAAAATAAATCTCTCAGCTCTACTCTTCATCCTCTGAATCACCACTGTACCATTTTTCTGCAAATTCATAATCAGGATATCAAGGATATGGAGGAAATTGCACTCCTGATTCACCTCTAATCAGGCTCTCCAAAGATGAGTGGAATTTTTCTTCATAATCACTCTTCCTTTATTATAACTATTACTATGATCTTCAAAATGCTCTAAATTTTGTACCTTATCAGCGGTAAAATAGATATGATCCATCATCTTCTGTATTAACTCATTCTGAGCCTTAGTATCTGACCAAAGTAAAATATGTTGAGATTTTCGTACCTCTTTTAAACTATTTTTAATGATATTGCACTTTAAAGAAAGGTATTTTTGATGTTTTGTTACAGGAATGATGAATTAAGGTCAATAGAGCAAAAAGATGCAAAAATGAGCGAATTTGGCGCAAAAAGGACCAAAATGTGGAGAATTACACTAAGGCGCCGACGGCGAGATTTTCCCGACGCTACAGGACAAAATTTCCAGAAGGCCGCCGACGGCGGGATTGACGGTTATGTGTACTTATACAATGGATAAGGCCGGATTTTGGAGGGGTGCATAAGCAACTCCTGGGAAAACTCATCCACATCTTTAAAGAGAAGGTTTTGGGCAAAAATAGAGAGTCCTGGAGGTTAGATAGGTTCCATTAGTGTGTAGAGAGCTTGTTAGAGTGTGTAATTGTGAGGAATTCTTTTAGAGATTGTAAGAGTGGAGGATAAGTGAGAGATTTCTTCCTCCTTGCTACTTCGAAGAGAAATTCTATGTGTTGTAAAGAAAGGAAGAGATTCAGAGGAACTTCAAGGAATATTCTTGGGGAGAAAGTTAAAGATAAGTTATTTACTTGTTATAGTTTGTATGGCTTTGATATATATAAATTTTGAGTTTTGTTGTGCTTTCCCCATGAGTTCTGCGTAGTTTTCTCTGTCTTTCCCTTGTCTCGAGATTTGTGAAATGGTGATTTGAATTGGTGAAGTCATGAAAATATTTAAGAAATTGTGATGANGGCTAATTCATTTAAGCTTAAATCTATTATTATCCAAATGGTACAAAATAATCAATTTGGAGGTACACCAAATGAAGATCCTAATTNAGTCGGTCAAGTTTTTAGCACCATTGTCGGGGAGTGATTGAGTGAGTAAAAAAAAATCACGATCAGAGTAACGAACAAATTAGAATTATTAGAAAATTTTTACTTAATATATTTAAGTTAATTATATTACTGAGTACTTATTTCAAATTATATGCGTAAATTTGGGCCTGAAAATCTTATACCCTACGATTCAGAATTAGAACACACTGTTAGAAGGATCAGAAAATTGAAAGAGCCTAGAAATTCTGAAACAATGGAAAACAACTTGAACAATCATGGAATAGAGAATGAGCACCAACCAAGACCCCTAAGAGATTATGCAAATCCTACAGCAGATGAGATTCACTTATCTATCCAAAATCCTGATGTAGCGGCTAATTCATTTAAGCTTAAATCTATTATTATCCAAATGGTACAAAATAATCAATTTGGAGGTACACCAAATGAAGATCCTAATTTACATCTCGCTAATTTTTTAGAACTTTGTGCTACTTTTAAATATGACAGAGTCTCAAACGATGCTATTAGACTTAGACTTTTTCCTTTTTCACTGAAGGATAAAGCTAAGATGTGGTTAAATTCATTAGCACATGGATCTATTAGAATTTAGGGAGAACTTTCACAGAAATTTCTATCCAAATATTTCCCTCCATCAGAATCTATTAGAACTTGGGGAGAACTGTCACAGAAATTTCTATCCAAATATTTCCCTCCATCCAAGGCTACTAAACTTAGAAATGACATAACATCATTTTGTCAGATTGATGGAGAGTCAATTTATGAAGCTTTTAAACTTAGAAATGACATAACATCATTATGTCAGATTGATGGAGAGTCAATATATGAAGCTTGGGGAACTTAGAAATGACATAACATCATTCTGTCAGATTGATGGAGAGTCAATATATGATGCTTGGGAGAGATTTAAAGATCTTCTTAGGACTAAGAAATGACATAACATCGTTCTGTCAGATTGATGGAGAGTCAATATATGAAGCTTGAGAAAAGAAATGACATAGAAATTTCTATCCAAATATTTCCCTCCATCTAAAACTACTAAACTTAGAAATGACATAACATTTGGGGAGAACTTTCACTGAAATTTCTATCCAAATATTTTCCTCCATCCAAAACTGCTAAACTTAGAAATGACAATTCTGTCAGATTTATGGAGAGTCAAAATATGAAGCTTGGGAGAGATTTAAAGATCTTCTTAGGAAGTGTCCTCATCATTCGTTACCGGTTTGATTAATAATTCAAAATTTTTATAATGGATTAGTGGGATCTCTTAGATCGATTATAGATGCTGCGGCTGTTGGGTCTAATGTCAAAACCTTTTGACGAGGCTTATTCATTAATAGAAGAAATGGCCTCCAATAATTTTCAATGGCCCTCTGAGCGGGTAAATCCTAAAAGAGTAGCTAGTATCCATGATCAATTTTCAATGGCCCTCTGAGCGGGTAAATCCTAAAAGAGTAGCTAGTATCCATGATTCTGACCCTCTGAGCGGGTAAATCCTAAAAGAGTAGCTAGCATCCATGATTCTGATGCAATATCTATGCAGATTGCTTCAATATCAAAGAAATTAGATCATTATGGGATGAATTATTCTGCAACACCTCCTATGATGGAAGAAAATTCATTTCGGTAATTTGTGGATGTTTAACCTTCATATGAGACCTTAAATGTTACTAATAGACCCAACAACCCATATTCAAACTATTATAACCCAGGTTGGAAGAATCATCCCAATTTTAATTGGAATGACAATTCTTCTACAAATAAACAATGGGCAAACAATCCAGTGAACCCATTAGGGAAATTCATCTAACCAGGGAAATGTTAACTATAGACCTTCTTATCCTCCTGGATTTAACAATAATACTCAAATTAAGGTGAAGAAGTTATCTATGGAAGAGCTGATATTAAACACACAATTGTAGAAGCAAGGAAATCAATTACAAATTCAAGGAAATCAATTACAAAATCAAGGAACTGCTATTAAATTGCAGAATCAAGAAATCAATTGCAGATTTAAGGAAATCAATTACAAAATCAAGGAACTGCTATGACACTCAAATTAAGGAGAAGAAGTTGTCTATGGAAGAGCTGATATTAAACATGGGTCAACAATGCAGAATCAAGGAATCAATTGCAAATTCAAAGAAATCAATTACAACATCAAGGAAATGCTTTTAAGAATATTGAAAACCAATAAGGGCATATCGCTACTACACTTAGTAACCAAACATTAGGAACTTTTCCGAGTACTGTGGAACCAAATCCTAAAAATCAAGAAAAAGAACAAATCAAGGCGATTCAATTACAAAGGGGGAAAGAATTAGAGACAAGAGTGCAAAAAGAAATAGAAACTGAAAAAGAGAAAGTGGATACCGAGAAAGAAAAGGATCATGAGTACCCAGATTTAGAGTATCCATTTACACCAATGAAAATTACTGTGAGAACCTCCACCGCCGTTTCCTCAAAGATTGAAGCAACATAAACAGAATAAACAATTTTCAAAATTTTTAGAAACGCCTTTTTCAAAGACTGAAGCAACATAAACAGAATAAAAAATTTTCAAAATTTTTAGAAATTCTTAAGAAGTTAACGGTGAATAAGCACAATAAAGAGAATAAACAATTTTCAAAATTTTTAGAAATTATTAAGAAGTTAACGGTGAATATTCCCTTCGTAGAAGCTTAAAAAAATAAATAATTCTCCAAGTTTTTAGAAATTCTTAAGAAGTTAACGGTAAATATTCCCTTCGTAGAAGCTCAATTTTCCAAGTTTTTAGAAATTCTTAAGAAGTTAACAGTAAACATTCCCTTCGTTGAAGCTTTAGAGCAAATGCCCAATTATGTGAAATTTATGAAAGATATTCTCATAATGAGAAACCTCCACCACCGTTTCTTCAAATATTGAAGCAACACAAACAGAATAAACAATTTTCCAAGTTTTTAGAAATTTTTAAGAAGTTAACAGTAAACATTCCCTTCGTAGAAGCTTTAGAGTAAATGCCCAATTATGTAAAATTTATGAAAGATATTTTGAATAAGAAAAGGAAGTTCACAGACAACGAAACTGTTGCACTTAGCAAAGAGTGTAGTGCAATTATTCAGAAAAAGCTTCCTGAAAATTAAAAGATCCTGGTAGCTTCACTATACCGTGTGTTATCGGTGAAAAAATTTATGGAAGAGCTTTATGTTACTTGGGAGCCATCATTAATCTTATGCCTCTATCAATTTTCAAAAGATTAGGATTAGGAGAAGTCTCACCTACTTATAACTCGTTAGTTAGCGCATCGTTCAGTTACTTATCGTGAGGGAGTTATAGAAGATGTGTTAGTAAAAGTTGATAAATTTTAATTAGCAGACCGATCAGTTACATATCCTAAGGGAGTTATAGAAGATGTGTTAGTAAAAGTGACCTCTATCAATTTTCAAAAGATTAGGATTAGGAGAAGTCTCACCTACTTCTATAACTCTTCACTATATCAATTTTCAAAAGATTAGGATTAGGAGAAGTCTCACCTACTTCTGTAACTCTTCAGTTATCGGATCGATCAGTTACATATCCTAAGGGAGTTATAGAAGACGTGTTAGTAAAAGTTGACAAATCTTAGGAGAAGTCTCACCTACTTCTGTAACTCTTCAATTAGCAGATCGATCAGTTACATATCCTTAGAAGACGTGTTAGTAAAAGTTGACAAATTTATCTTTCCGGTGGATTTTATTGTCTTAGATATGATTCGTTAGTTAGCGCATCGTTCAGTTACTTATCGTGAGGGAGTTATAGAAGATGTGTTAGTAAAAGTTGATAAATTTTAATTAGCAGACCGATCAGTTACATATCCTAAGGGAGTTATAGAAGATGTGTTAGTAAAAGTGACCTCTATCAATTTTCAAAAGATTAGGATTAGGAGAAGTCTCACCTACTTCTATAACTCTTCACTATATCAATTTTCAAAAGATTAGGATTAGGAGAAGTCTCACCTACTTCTGTAACTCTTCAGTTAAAAGATCATTCAGTAACATATCCTAAGGGAGTTATAGAAGATGTGTTAGTAAAAGTGGACAAATTTATCTTTCCTGTGGATTTCATTATTTTAGATATGGAGGAAGATAAAGAAATACCTATCATTTTAGGGAGACCATTTTTAGCTACTGGAAAAGCTATGATAGATGTTCAAAAAGGAGAGTTAACTATGAGAGTAAATGATCAAGAAGTAACTTTTAACATTGTGAAATCTATGAAATACCCTGCTATTGAAAGAGATAATGAGTGTTTTGGCATGGAAATTATTGAACATCTACTGAACGAACATTTTAAAGAACATTTTGAAGATATAAAGCATTTTGAAAAGAAGAGCATTTTGAAGAACAAATTGAAGAGAATGATGAAATTTTTCTGAATAAATTAGAAAATGAAGAATTAGATTATGTTCAGGAAAGATTTGAGATGTTGGATATTATAGAAATATATTTCCATAAATTATAAAACCACCTGAACTTGAGTTGAAAACATTACCTAACCACTTGAAGTATGTGTTTTTTGGAGACTCATCTACATTACCTGTTATTATATCTTCGAATTTAAAAGAAGTGCAAGAGCAAAGACTGTTAGACACATTAAAAAGATATAAGAAAGCTTTTGGTTGGACCTTAATCAGCAAGAGCAAAGACTGTTAGATACATTAAAAAGATATAAGAAAGCTTTTGGTTGGACCTTAGTAATTGCAAGAGCAAAGACTGTTAGATACATTGAAAAGATATAAGAAAGCTTTTGGTTGAACCTTAGCTGATATTCAAATGCTGTTAGATACATTGAAAAGATATAAGAAAGCTTTTGGTTGGACCTTAGCTGATATTAAGGAATTAATCCTTCAATCTGTATGCACAGAATTATATTAGATGAACAATATAAACCAAGAGTTGATCCCAGTCATTCGATCTGTATGCACAAAATTATATTAGATGAACAATATAAACCAAGAGTTGATCCACAAAGATCTGTATGCATAGAATTATACTGGATGAACAATATAAACCAAGAGTTGATCCACAAAGGAGGTTGAATCCGATAATGAAAGAAGTAGTTAAAAAGGAAATTTTGAAATGGTTAGACACTAAAATTATATATCCTATTTCAGATAGTGCGTGGGTAAGTCCTATTCATTGTGTTNAAATATTTTCACTAGATACGGAATGCCTAGAATGATTATCACTAATGGAAGATCCCATTTTAGGAATAAATATATTCAGAGATTGGTAGAAATATTTAATATTATTCATTGAATCTCTACTACCTATCATCCTCAAACCAGTGGGTTAGCTGAAGTTTCTAATAGAGAGATTAAACAAATACTTAAAAAGACTATAAACCCTAGTTGAATAGATTCGTCTACTAGATTGGATACTGTATTATGGGCTTACAGAATTGCTTATAAAACTCCTATTGGAATGAATCCTTACAGACTGATTTTTGGAAAGACTTGTCACTTGGAGTAGAATTGGAGCATAAAGCATGTTGGGCAATTAAAGAATTCAATTATAATTTGAAAGATGCTTGAGCATAAAGCATATTGAGCGATTAAAGAATTCAATTATAATTTGAAAGACGCTGGTAAGAAGACTTATAAAACTCATATTGGAATGACTCCTTACAGACTAATTTTTGGAAAGACTTGTCACTTACCAGTAGAATTGGTTATTGGATTGACTCCTTACAGACTAATTTTTGGAAAGACTTGTCACTTACCAGTAGAATTGGAGCATAAAACATATTGGGCGATTAAAGAATTCAATTATAATTTGAAAAATGCTGGTAAGAAGAGATTGTTACAATTGGAGCGATTAAAGAATTCAATTATAATTTGACAGATGCTAGTAAGAAGAGATTGTTACAATTAAATGAATTGAAAGAATTAAGAAATGAGTTATATGATAACGATAGAATTTATAAAGAAAAATTAAAGTTATGGCATGATCGGAAGATTAACCAAAAGCACTTGGAACCAGGACAAGAAGTTTTACTTTACAACACTAGGTTGAAATTATTTCATGGGACATTGAAGTCTCGTTGGTTAGGGCCATTTACTGTGACTCAAGTTTATACTTACAGAGCTATTGAAATTGAAGANGCAGGAAAGATCACTTCCTTTTACCTTTTTTAGATCAAATAGTGGATAGACTTGCTGGGCACAAATATTTTTGCTTTTTAGATGGATATACCGGTTACCATCAAATTCCTATTGCTCCGGAGGATCAAGAAAAGACAACATTTACTAGTCATTTCGGAACTTTTGCTTTTAGAAGAATGCCTTTCTGATAATGTAATACACCTGTAACATTCCAGAGATGTATGATGTCCATATTTAGTAAGTTAATTGATGATGGATTGGAAGTATTTATGGTTGATTCCTCTGTATTTGGAACATCATTTGACGCATGCTTAAATTACCTTGAAAAAGTTTTGGAGTTATGNTAGTCATTTCGGAACTTTTGCTTTTAGAAGAATGCCTTTCTGATAATGTAATACACCTGTAACATTCCAGAGATGTATGATGTCCATATTTAGTAAGTTAATTGATGATGGATTGGAAGTATTTATGGTTGATTCCTCTNGCAAGTGATATCTAAACTAACACCTCCTACTAATGTAAGAGAAGTTAGGAGTTTTCTTGGACATGTTGGACTGTGGAATGTAAGAGAGGTTAGGAGTTTTCTTGGACATGTTGGATTTTACATGCGTTTTATTAAAGAATATTTTTGAAAATTACCAAACCTCTATGCCAACTTTTAGAAAAGGACAAGAAATTTGAATTTACTGAAAAAAATTTACCAAACCTATATGCCAACTTTTAGAAAAGGACAAGAAATTTGAATTTACTGAAAGCTGTTTAAATGCCAGATTTCTTGGACATGTTGGATTTTACAGGCGTTTTATTAAAGATTTTTCAAAAATTACTAAACCCTTGGACATGTTAGATTTTACAGGCGTTTTATTAAAGATTTTTCAAAAATTACTAAACCTCTACAGGGACATGTTGGTTTTTACAGGCATTTTATTAAAGATTTCTCAAAAGTTACTAAACCTCTATGGCTTTAGAAAAGGACAAGAAATTTGAGTTTACTGAAGACTGTTTAAACACCTTTGAGTTATTAAGATTTTACAGGCGTTTTATTAAAGATTTTTCAAAAATTACCAAACCTCTATGCCAACTTTTAATAAAGGACAAGAAATTTGAATTTACTGAAAACTGTTTAAATGCCTTTGAGTTATTAAAAGAAAAGTTAATCACAGCCCCTATTATAGTTTCACAGAGAAACCATTTGAACTGATAGCTGTTTAAATGCCTTAAAGTTATTAAAGGAAAAATTAATCACAACCCCTATTATAGTTTCACCTAACTGGGAGAAACTATTTGAACTGATGGTGCGAGGCTAGTGAATAGGCTATTGGAGTGGTTCTTGGATAAATGTACGAAAAGATTTTTAAAGTGATATACTACGCTAGAGAAAAATTAATCACATGCCCTATTATAGTTTCACCTAACTGGGAGAAACCATTTGAACTGATGTGTGATGCTAGTGAAGAGAAAAATTAATCACGACCCCTATTATAGTTTCACCTAATTGGGAGAAACCATTTGAACTGATGTGTGATGCTAGTGATCTATGTTATTGGAGCTGTTCTTGGACAAAAGTATGAAAAGATTTTTAAAGTTATATAGTACGCTAGTAAAACTCGAGGTGATTCTTGGACAAAGGTACGAAAAGATTTTTAAAGTGATATACTACGCTAGTAAAACTCTTAATGATGCACAAATTAACTATACTGTTACTGAAAAAGAGTTACTGGCAATTGCATATGCTTTAGATAAATTTAAATCTTATTTAATTGGAGCTAAATTTATTGTGCATACTGATCACTCTGTTATTAAATATCTAATGCAAAAGAAGGATGCTAAACCAAGGTTGATTAGATGGATATTATTGATGCAAGAATTTGATCTTGTAGTTATTGATAGAAAGGGAACTGATAATCAAATTGCTAATCATTTGTCAAGATTGGAAAACCATGAATTATCTAACATAAAAAATGAAATTATCGATAGTTTCCCTGATGAACAACTTTATAATATTAATGAGTGGAAAATACCATGGTATGCTGATATTGTTAATTATATTGTAAGTGATATTTTGCCACCTATGCTGACATTGCAACAACAAAGAAAATTTATTCATGATGCAAAAGAATATTTTTGGGATGAGCCTTATTTATATAAACAATGTAAGGATCTTATTATGAGAAGATGTGTACCTTATGAA
>JXCR01142095.1:24680-60959 GCA_002079205.1 Phalaenopsis hybrid cultivar
TAAAAATATTTGATTTCCACCATGAATTTCTTCCACATTGAGGAGATCCGAAAGATTTGGGAGTGTAAAGAAAATTTGGGAAGAGATTCATGGATCTTATTGTTGAACTCTTAGAATTACTATTGGAAGCCATGATTTACATATTTTAAGTCATTTTTGGAATTTTTCTATAATTTGATTAGATTGAAATGGCTCCACGACAAAAGAGAAGAGTTGAGTTCGACGAGTCTCGCTTCGTCAATGCGATGGCCTGATGTTACATTTCCTGCAGAACGCCTACATGATTATGATAGTGAGTATCTGCAGAGGCATTCAAATTTTGAGGTAGCTTATTATGAAGCTCAAGCCCGACACTACAGAGGTGAGCCTGATGTTACATTTCCTGAGTGCCCCCGATATATCACCCAATCCACTACTGATCAGATGTTACTTTTCCTGAGTGCCCCCAATATACTCAGTATCAACCCAATCCACCTGCTGATCAAGGAGATGAAGATTAAGCTTGGGATTTTGATATTGAATGAAATTGATGTACTTATGTTTGCAATTTTTATTTTATGTAGACTGTTTGTAATAGAAATGGATGTTTGAGTATTTGGACTATCATTTTTATTATTCTGTGTACTTGGATAATTTTAATTTTTGTTATAAAGTAAGTGTTATAGTTAAATGTGCATGTGTAGTTTAATAGATGTTGAGTAGTATTGTGGATTGTAATGTAATGTGATTTTTATTCTGCATTTTAGTTTTAATTGTTTAGTATTGTGCTTATGTTAGGAATTGTTGTGCTTATTTAATGTTTCAGTTTTATACTTATTTCAAAATTTCATTATCCAGAAATTTCTCTAATGATTTATATGTGTAGAAAGCTCCTAATATTACAAACGAGGTGAAGTAAAAATTTGAGAAGTCCTGCAGAAATTTCAGAATGATAAAAATGCCTACAATACTGAGTTATGATTTATATTTATAATTTTTTTTCCACCTGTATTAATTCATATTTAAAAATTTATGTTTGGGGGAGGGAAGAAAAAGATTAACTATTAGATGTCCTCTATTTCAATATNTAACATGGGTCAACAATTACAGAATCAAGGAAATCAAATACAGATTCAAGGAAATCAATTACAACATCAAGGAACTACTATCAAGAATATTGAAAACCAATTAGGGCATATCGCTACTTCGCTTAGTAACTGAACATTAGAAACTTTTTCGAGTACTGTGGAACAAAATCCTAAAGATCAAGTAGAAGAACAAATCAAGGCAATTCAATTACGAAGTGGGAAGGAATTAGAGACAAGAGTGAAAAAAGAAATAGAAACTGAAAAAGAGAAAGTGGATACTGAAAAAGAAAAAGATCATGAGTACCCAGATTTAGAGTATCCATTTACACCAATGAAAATTATTGTGGAGAAACCTCCACCGCCGTTTCCTCAAAGATTGAAGCAACATAAACAGAATAAACAATTTTCAAAATTTTTAGAAACGCCGTTTCCTCAAAGGTTGAAGTAACACAAATAAAATAAACAATTTTCCAAATTTTTTGAAATTCTTAAGAAGTTAACGGTGAACATTCCCTTTGTAGAAGCTTTAGAGCAAATGCCAAATTATGTGAAATTTATGAAAGATATTCTGAACAAGAAAAGGAAGTTCACAGATAATGAAACTGTTGCAGTTAGCAAAGAGTGTAGTGCAATTATTCAGAAAAAGCTTCCTAAAAATTAAAAGATTTTGGTAGCTTCACTATACCGTGTAATATCAGTGAAAAATTTTATTGAAGAGCTTTATGTGACTTGGGAGCGAGCATTAATCTTATGCCTCTATCAATTTTAAAAAGATTAGGCTTAGGAGAAGTCTCACCTACTTCTGTAAATCTACAGTTAGCGGATCGTTCAGTTACATATCCTAAGGGAGTTATAGAAGATGTGTTATTAAAAGTGGACAAATTTATCTTTCCTAGGAATTTCATTGTTTTAGATATGGAGGAAGATAAAGAAATACCTATCATTTTAGGGAGACCATTTGTGGATTTCATTGTTCTAGATATGGAGGAAGATAAAGAAATACCTATCATTTTAGGGAGACCATTTTTAGCTACTGGAAAAACCTATGATAGATGTTCAAAAAGAAGAATTAACTATGAGAGTAGATGATCAAGAAGTAACTTTTAACATTGTGAAATCTATGAAATACCCTGCTGTTGAAAGAGATAATGAGTGTTTTCGCATGGAAATTATTAAACATCTATTGAACAAACATTTTAAAGAACATTTTGAGTATAAAAAGTATTTTGAAAAAGAAGAGCATTTTGAAGAACCAATTGAAGAGAATGATGAAATAATTCTGGATAAATTAGAAAATGAAGAATTAGATTATGTTCAGGAAAGATTTGAGATGTTGGATATTACAGAAAATGCTGATAAGAATCTATTTCCATCAATTATAAAACCACCTGAACTTGAGTTGAAAACATTACCTAACCACTTGAAGTATGTGATTTTGGGAGACTCATCTACATTACCTGTTATTATATCTTCAGAATTAAAAGAACTACAAGAGCAAAGACTGTTGATACTATTGATGCAAGAATTTGATCTTGTGGTTATTGATAGAAAGGGAACTAATAATCAAACTGCTGATCATTTGTAGAGATTAGAAAACCATGAATTATCTAACACCGAAAATGAAATTATCGATAGTTTCCTTGATGAACAACTTTATAATATTAATGAGTGGAAAATACCATGGTATGCTGATATTGTTAATTATATTGTAAGTGATATTTTGCCACCTATGCTGACATTACAACAACAAAGAAAATTTATTCGTGATGCGAAAGCATATTTTTGGTATGATCCTTATTTATATAAACAATGTAAGGATCTTATTATGAGGAGATGTGTACCTTATGAAGAAACTGAGCTGATTATTCAGAAATGTCATGATTCTGAATTTGGAGGATATTTTGGGATTGATAAAATAGCTTATAAAATTTTACAAGCTGGATTTTATTGGCCTATCATATTTAGAGATGTTTATAGATATATAAAAACTNTTGACAGAATTTGTAAGGAAAAGCTAAAGTTATGGCATGATCAAAAGATTAACCAAAAGAACTTTGAACTAGGACAAGAAGTTTTTAGACTGAAGTTATTCCCTGGGAAATTGAAGTCTCATTGGTTGGGGCCATCTACTGTGACTCAAGTTTATACTTACGGAACTGTTGAAATTTATGATCAGAAAACGGGAAATAGATTTAAAGTAAATGGACATAGATTAAAACCATATTATGAGGGTGACCAAAATTTAAAGAGGTTTTAATGATCAGTCAACATGAATAACACGTGAGTAGGTCGGGCTGACGACATTAAACAAGCGCTTTATGGGAGGCAACCCATATTTATCTTTACTTTATCCACAATTATAGTAGTTTTTAATTAAAATTATAGCTAGTTTATAGTAGTATTAAGCTCTACTACTCTTATTTACCCTTAAAACATCTTAAAAATTGGATCCATAAAGAAAAATTGAAATACATTCGGACCAAAGCGAAACTGTGAAAATTTTACCTTGGGCGCCGACGGTGCCCTCGAAGGCACCGACGGTGGGTTTTTCTCGAGAGTCCAGATAAAATTAATATAGAGGCGCGCCGACGGTGCCATCGACGGCGCCGCCGACGAGACCGGTGAGAGGCGGTTTCTTGTGTCCGATGAGTGGTTTTTTATGGTTTTTGGGCTGGAATAGTCTTTTTAAACTTACAAATTCAAACTCTAGTTCATATTTTCTCCCCATGAATGAAGTAAAACTCTGTCAATTTCATTCCTATGGCGTCCAATTCCCTTGATAATCCCAGAATGCTAGTTTTCAATCGAAAAAAGTTCATTAGTGCGGAAGCGCAACAAATCTTCAACAAGCTGCTGACAAAAAAAAGATTAATCAAAGAACGAGGATTCATGAATTGTGGATTGAATAATCCCACGATGGATCTTGAAGAAACGATAGTGCGGCGAAGATGGGAAGTGCTGAGCTACACTACTGCCGCCGTGGTAGCTTTTGTGGTAAAAAAAATTTATGTAAATTTACATGGAATCAACCAAGGAGTTGTTTATGTGCGAGGAAGATGGATTACTTTCACTCCTACACGGATCAATGATTTATATATGATAGAGAATGTTCCAGTCTGCCACTATTCTAATTTCGTCCCAATGAGAAACCAGATGAATGAAATTTACCAGTATTTGACGGACGAAACTGACGATTGGGAAATGCGAGATTACTGGTATGTTAGTTTTTCTTCAACACTTTTGAATCCCATCTCTAAACCCTAAAACTTCTTCATTTCTACGAAACTGTTACCGATAATGAAGGTTGGTGAAGTTTCTAAAAAAATCCCATTCTGAATTACTACATCTAAAGGGGACTGCAGAATGATATTGGATCTATAATTGTGAAGTCAGTTTTAGGCTTGATCGTTCACAGATCAACTTATGGGCTTGGACACCCTTCCACAATTTTCTCACTTTGCAGTCAGTCCCAAGTATCCTATGAAAACGGGAAAAGGTACTGCTACCTTGGTAACTATTGGATCCAACTGAAAGATTCTCATCATTTGAAGATGAAAATGACATGGCCATGATAGTTGATCAATCATCTCAGAATTCACTGCCAGTTCAACCCTTAGTTCCAAATAAGTCTTTGGTGATCCTGCACCGAATCAAAAAATTGGAAAAGGAGGTATAAAACGTGATGAACGCAATTAATAATATCTACAAATTCTTCCATCATCTAAACTGGAGGATGAAAGAACATTTTGATCACTCTGGAATTTAGAAGATAGCTTGATACGACTGATGAGGAGGATGAAATTAATTGAGGAGGATTCAACTGAAGAATTTCCTTTCCAACCCTTCTACAACCTCTTCATTCATGTGCAATCAATAGGTGATCTCAGAGGAGAAACGGGCACAGAATCTGACGAGTAGTAGATTTACTATGCTACCTTTATGTTTATGTGTGTTTATATTTTAATTCTTTATTTGCTTTGCTTTAGAATTATGCTTATAGATCTCTGTATAGTTGAGACTAAACATAGGATGTTTTGTTTTCAGCATTTTGAGTGTTGTGGTTTGGATTGCGACGCTGAATTAAATGTACAGAGGTTGAAAAAATACCAAATTTAGGTATGTTATGTAACGTTTATTGTACCCCTTGGAATTTATATATAAATGTGATGTTATGTTTTGTAAAAGTTTATATGTGTTAAGTACATCATTTAACTATTTAAAACTATTTAAAAATTTGTTTATAAAGATTAAACGGATATCGTTTAGGCTTAGAATGGATCAAAATCGCAAAAATACGGAATTTGGACATAGGCGCCCTCGACGCCTCCGACCATGGGAATTTCTCGAGACTTAGGTTCAAAAACATAATAGAGCCCGCCTATGGTGCCATCGACCCTGCTGTCGGTGAGATTTCAAAAATACCTCTTTAACCTTGATTTTGACTGGTCAACCGCCACTAATCATCATCCCCTTCCTCTTAAAAACACCATTTTTGAATTAGGGATTGGTAAATATTGGATTGGGAGACGATTTCAAGGCTTTTTGACACCGGATTTGATCTTCTTTAGGTAAGAGCTTCACTCAAAGTTTAAAATATTTGATCTTCATCATGTATTTCTTTCACATTGAGGAAACCCGAAAATTTGAAAATGTGATGAAAATCATGGAAGAAATTCATGGATCTTAATGTTGAACTCTTTCAATTACCATTGGAAGCCATGATTTACATATTAGAAGTAATTTTCTTAATTTTTCTTTGATTTGATCAGATTAAGAATTGCTCCACGTCAAAAGAGAAGAGTTGAGTTCGATAATTCACGCTTCATTAATGTGATGGCTCAAACTCGATTTACTTCAATACTTAAAGGAAACAAGTGTATACAAGATCAAGTTTTTGAGAGTCCGGGTGGAGAAATTTAACAGATTATTGCCGAGAAAAGGGGGGAAAACTTTTGTTACACCACCAATAAAGCCAATGCAAATGTGGTGAAAGAGTTCTATGCCAATGTGAGTTATTCTGAAGATGGAAACGTACAAGTGCGTTGATTTCCTGTGGAATTTACCGCCGCCCGCATTAACACTTTCTAGGAAGTCCCAGATTCTTATAATTGCCACTATGAATCGTTTAGTACGATGGAAGGCCCCCTCAATGATGTGATTAACTTTCTCACTGATGGGAAAGGAACGTGGAAGATAAAGCAGCGAGAAACGGGTAAACTTTTCTGCTTCCTTGATGGGAAAGGAACATGGAAGATAAAACAGCGAGAACGGGTAAATTTTTCTGCTTCCATGCCTGAATGCCACCTCTAAGCGTGACACAATTTCATTTCCTCTACTTTGTTACCGACTTATCACCATAGTGAGGTAACTAGAGATAGAGCTATCTAAATTTTTGTATTCAAAATAGTAAAACTATAAATGTGGGGAGAATAATTCTTAAGAATATATTTTGAATTTCTGTATTCAGAATAATAAAACTATAAAGGTGGGGAGAATTATTTTCAAGAATATATTGAATACGACAAAAAGGACCTCTGAACTTATTTATACACTTCGCTAACTTTCTGGAGTGGAAGCTGGAGAGGAAGAATGTGTTCACCCTATGAAACCCATTAGTAAATCTAATTTGAAGACTTATGTATCCCATGATAAATGGAGAACTAGAAGTAGGAGTCAGGAACCTTCTACCAGTAGAGATGTCCCCTCTACAAGTTATGACCCTCCTCCTCCTTCTAGCTCCCCCACCTTAACAGATTTGATGAATGAGTTCACCTTGCAGAGGAAGAGCATAGATTTAATAAACAAAAGGATTAGAGGTTTAGAACGCTGACATGATTATAATAGTGAGTACCTGCAGAGGCATTCCGATTTTGAGATAGATTATTGTGACGCTCAGGCCTGACACTAAAAAGGAGAGCCTGATGTTACATTTCCTGAATGCCCCTGATATACTCAGTATCAACCCAATCCACTACTGATCAGGATGATGAAATAGCTTTGGATTTTGATATTTAGAATTAAATTGATGTACTTATGTTTGTATTTTTTAATTTTTTATGTAATCTTAGATAATTTTATTGTTGTAAATGTTTAATGTGATAGTAAAAATGTGGATGTGTAAGTTGTAAATGTTGCTCAGTACTTTATGGATTGTAATGCGATGTGATATTTATTTTCATTTTAGTATTTTTTTTTGTTTACCAATGTAATTGTGTTAAGAAATGTTGTATGTTTTTTTTAGTTTTTATACTTATTTCAAAATTTAATTTCCCAAAAATTCCTCTAATGATTTATATGTGTAGAAAGCTCCTAATATTACAGACCAGGTGAAGTAAAAATTTGGAATGACCTATAGAAATTTCAAAATGATAAAATAGCCTACAATACTGAGGTATGATTTATATTTATAGTTTTTGAAAATTTTAGAAAGATGCCTACAAAACTGAGGTATGATTTATATTTATAGTATTTTCTCTCTAACTTTACTTCATATTTAATATATTAAGTTTCGGGGGGGGAAGAAAAAGATTAACAATTAGATGTCCTCTCTTTCAACATTTTCAAAAATTATTTATATGATTTTATGTAGTGAATTTAATTCAGGTAACTATATTTTTATAACTATTTAAATATTATGGTAGATTTAAAGAAATATTTTTGTAATAAAAATTAATTTTGTAACTTAAGATATTTAGTATAAGAGAATAAGATTATAGTTAACTATTGAAAGTAAAGGAAACTATATTTTGAAGTATTAAGAATCTGGAAATTCATTTGAGAAGAAAAGATTGGGATTCAATGATGTGAAAACTATGAAATATTTATAAGGTAAGAATGCTTTGAGTTTCAAATTTAGGGAAAGAAAAGTGAAGTTCAAAATCATTAAAGGTTACCAGACATAGTAATCCTTACTAAAAAAAAGGGGGAAAAAGAAAGGATTGAAAACAATCCAAATGAAAAAGAAAAAAAAGAAAGAAAAATGAAAGTGAGGAGAAGNCAAAATTACTTGAGGAAAAGTAATAGTTAAGTTTGGGGGATTTTGACCAAAGTAAATATGTTGAGATTTTTGTACATTTTTTATACTATTTTTAATGGTATTACACTTTAAAGAAAGGTATTTTTGATGTTTTGTTGCAGGAATGATGAATTAAGGTCAAAGAAAAGAGGCAAAAAGGAGCGAATTTGGAGCAAAAAGAACAAAAATGTGGAGAATTACACTAGGGCACCGACGACGCCATCGACACTGCCGACGGCGAGCTTTTCCCAAGGCTACAGGACAAAATCTCCAGAAGGCCGCCGACAGCGCCATCGAGGCCGCCGACGGCAGGATCAACGGTTATGTATACTTGTACAATGGATAAGGCCGGATTTTGGAGGGGTGCGTAAGCAACTTTTGCGAAAACTCATCCACATCTTTAAAGAGAAGATTTTGGCTGAAAATAGAAGAGTCCTGGAGGTTAGATATGTTCCACTAGTGTGTAGAGAGCTTGCTAGAGCGTGTAACTGTGAGGAATTCTTTGAGAAATTGTAAGGGTGGAGGGAAAGTGAGAGATTTCTTCCTTCTTGCTACTTCGAAGAGGAATTCCTTGTGCTGTAAAGAAAAGAAGAGATTCAGAGGAACTTCAAGGAGTGTTCTTGGGGAGAAATTTAGAGATAAGTTNCAAAGAGATTCAGAGGAACTTCAAGGAGTATTCTTGGGGAGAAATTTAGAGATAAGTTATTTACTTGTTATAGTTTGTATGGCTTTGATTTTCTATATGAATTTCGAGTTTTGTTGTGTTTTCCCCATGAGATCTGAGTAGTTTTCTGTGTCTTTCTCCTTGTCTTGCCTGGGGAGAAATTAGAGATAAGTTATTTACTTGTTGTAGTTTGTATGACTTTGATTTTATATACGAGAAATTAGAGATAAGTTATTTACTTGTTGTAGTTTGTATGACTTTGATTTTATATATGAAGCTTCAAAGAGGAATTCTGTGTGCTGTAAAGAAAGGAAGAGATTCAGAGGAACTTCGAGGAGTTTTCTGGGAGAAATTAGAGATAAGTTTATTTATTATTGTAGTTTCTATGACTTTGATTTTATATAGGTGAAATTAGAGATAAGTTATTTACTTGTTGTAGTTTGTATGACTTTGATTTTATATATGAAGTCGAGAAATTTAGAGAAAAGTTATTTACTTGTTATAGTTTGTATGGCTTTGATTTTATATATGAATTTCAAGTTGTGACTGTAAAGAAAGGAAGAGATTCAGAGGAACTTCAAGGAGTGTTCTTGGGGAGAAATTTAGAGAAAGTTATTTACTTGTTATAGTTTGTATGGCTTTGATTTTATATATGAATTTCAAGTTGTGTTTTGCTTTCCCCATGAGTTCTGAGTACTTTTCTCCGTCTTTCTCCTAGTCTCGAGATTTATGAAATGGTGATTTGAATTGGTGAAACCATGAAAATGTTTAAGAAATTGTGATGATCTTTTCAAAATGGTGATTTGAATTGGTGAAGCTATGAAAATGTTTAAGAAATTGTGATGATCTTTTCACAATCTTAATTTACTTTCAATCTAGCCAATTGATTTGTTAAAATATGTTGAGTTTTAAAAAAGATTACATCCAAGATTCACCCAATTAATTTGTTAAAATATGTTGAATTTTACAATTAAATTGAAGATTACATCCAAGATTCAGGGAGGTAATTGAATTCTTAAAATATGTTGAGTTTTACAACTAAAGTGAAGATTACATCCAAGATTCAGTAATTGATTTGTTAAAATATGTTGACTTTTACAATTAAAGTGAAGATTACATCCAAGATTCAGGTTTGATTTGTTAAAATATGTTGAGTTTTACAAGTAAAGTGAAGATTACATCCAAGATTCAGTGAGGTCAAAGCTCTTTTAACTTGGGTGCAAATAAATGGGAAATATTACTATCGGGCATAGAATTGAAGATTTTAGAGTGACAGATAAAATCCACAATTCGGTCCTTCCGTTTGGGTGTTGATGTGTAGATGTTAGCGCTCAGGTGAGGGGAACGTGGGAGCTGCGAAGTGAGTGTCGGTATCCTCCTAGCCTAGCCGCAGAATTAGTAACCAAGCATAGGATTAGTCAATGTTCTTTATGTCTGGACCAAAGGGTAAAGAATAGTTATGCTCCTATTTGGCACAATATAAATTGAACTAATTTATTTTATCCATTCACTATAATATCTTGACAAGGAGAAGGATGTTTTCTTATATATTGAATATCACAAATTAAACCCTACTTTCTATTATTAGTTATTTATTAGTTGTCCAAATTATCTACTTATTTCAATTGCCTATTAGTGACAGATAAGCAAATTGAACGTCGTCGTTGTAGTTGAAGTATTACTTTTTATTAAGCATTAGTCAGTAGTATTCTATTTCTCCCTGTAGGATCGATAACTAGGACTCCATTAGAGCCCTATATTACTTGAGCGATAGTATACTTGCATTGACAAATTCGACTTTGACATTATTGAATATTATATCTATACATCTTTATTAAATCAAACACATATATATAAAGTCGCAGTCAAGATTTTGACACCGTTGCTAGAATTTAAATCTTCTAGTAGCATCATCAAATTCTTGTAATTGTCAATTTAGAAAAAGAAAAAGGTGGGTCAGCTGTAAAGAAAGGAAGAGATTTGGAGGAACTTCGAGGAGTGTTCTTGGGGAGAAATTAGAGATAAGTTATTTACTTGTTGTACTTTGTATGCATTTGATTTTATAAATGAATTCCAAGTTTTGTTGTGCTTTCCCAATGTGATCTGAGTAGTTTTCTATGTCTTTCTCCTTGTCTCGAGATTTTTGAAATGGTGATTTGAATTGGTGAAGCCATGAAAATGTTTAAGAAATTGTGATGATCTTTTCATTTCAATCTTAATTTACTTTTAATCTGGCTAATTAATTTGTTAAAATATGTTAAGTTTTACAACTAAAGTGAAGATTACATCCATGATTTAGGGAGGTCAAAGCCCTTGGAAGTTGGGTGCAAATAAATAGGGAAATAAGATTATTGGGCGTAGAATCAAAGATTTTAGAGTAACAGACTAAAATCTCCAATTTGGTTCTATCGTTTAGGTGCTGAAGTGTAGATGTTAGCCTTCAGGTGAGGGGAACGTGGGAGCACCAAAGTGAGAGCCGTTATCCTCCCAGCCTAGCCGCAGATTCAGTAAACAAGCATAAGATTAGTTAATGTTCTTTATGCCTAGACCAAAGGGTAAATAATAGGGATGCTTCTATTTGGTAGAATATAATTTGAACTAATTCACTTTATAAATTCACTATAATTTCTTGACAAGGAGAAGTATGCTTTCTTATATATTGATTATCACATTTAAACCTTCATTAGTATCATTAGTTATTTAATAAGATATATTGAATATCACATTAAAAACCTCATTAGTATAATTAGTTATTTAAGAGTTATTAAAAATTTAAATATTTTTTTAATTTTCTATTAGTGACAGATAAGCATATTGAACTTCATATTTGTGATTAAAGTATTGCTTTTCTAAAATCTTAGTTCTTAGTTCTAAACCACTGCTTGTGGGATCGATAACTAGGACTCCATTAGAGCCCTCTATTACTTGAGCGATACATATACTTGTGTTGATAAGTGTGACTTTACAATTATTAAATATTTATTACGTCCATATTTATCTTATTATTTTAGGCATATATAAAGTCGTAGTCAATAGTGCATATTATGTATTCTCACTGTGGGTTAAATATTTAGGTCTTAATAAAAAAAATCTTATATTACTTGATAACGATACATATTCTTGCGTAGTATCCCAATATATATAAATTAAAAGTTAAATTCTTATTTTTCTTAAGGATCAAGTTTTTAGTTTTGCTGCAAAGTAAGGAAATATAAGTTAAACAAAATCTAAATTATTGTTGTACTTTGCATATTAGCAGTATCAAGGGATCAATGATACACTTAGATATTTCTCCTCTAAATTGAAACCAACCCATAGGATAGCTTGAGAAGTCACTGAGGTTCTCTTCACGATCCATGAAATCCTCTAGTTCTTCCTTTTTTGGATTCCAAGAGTAAATGTTCCAAATTTGAGTCATTCCCCCTTCACATCTCTTTGTTCGATCTCTTTGAAAAGTCATATCCCTTTAACCTCCTTGAAGATAATATTCCCGGATTTTTATCAAAAGTTTTCTTAGGTGACTGTAGTTATTTAAGGGTTAATTAACTATAGGGGCATGCCCTTATATTGGAAGCTTTTTGAATCCAACTTAATATAAACCCTATTTAATTTTCATATTAAATAGGGGAACTTATCACCTTATAAAAAAATGGTATTTGCAGACCAAACGGATGTCATAAAACGGATTTCTTAGTTTATTTTTTTGAGCCTCACTATCATGGTATATGTTTATTCTTCGGGATAGATATATAGCTTGAGACATAGTGCTATTTTGTTTTAACTATGAAAGATGTGGAATCAGTTTGATTTCATATTTTTCTAAACATAAATACACACACACACCCGCACGCAAGCGCACACACACACACACACACACACACACACACACACACACACACACATCATTGATGTTAGACATATTTTTATACAATTAGCCAATAATGAGGATTACACCTATGAATTTGCTAAAAGGTTCATGTGGGTAGAAAATAGTATGATGAAATTTCAAAAATGGACTATTATATTTGATCTTAAAGCTGAATTGCTATTATTTTGGTATGAATTTGTTTCCTAGGGCTTAAAGGTAATCTTTTTAATCACAAGATCCTTTTTTTGCTTACTGCTGCTTACGACAAGCCTTTGACAACGGGCATTTACTTTATCGAGACCATCTGAAGCACGTGTTTTGGTGGAACGATATATAATACAGACATTTTATAAAGAAATCTGGATAGGACTGCAACATCAAGGTTATTGGCAGCCAGTTGAAAATGAAAGGCAATTGCCTTACTGCACTCATTGCTCTATGTTTGAGCATCAACCGACTTCATGTTTTTGTTTGAATCCATAACTCAAAAAATACACACAATGCACCACATACTAACTTACTTGCTAATAAAACAAATATTGTACATCATGATGTTCCACCTAGTGCTGAAAATAAGATTGATTTAGTTAAAAAGCTTGCTAACAATGGTATCTTTAATTTGCAGTCTTTGGAAATAGGAGCTATAAATAATTGTATTAAGGCCTTACCTCAACAAATGAACATAAACAAAGGACATCAAGGGGATGATGTCTTACATTCTTGCAATGATGTTAATCCTTAATGGTGCAATTGTGCTAGCTGTAACTTCAAATGATCATAATACTATTGTGGTTTATGAGGAGCCTTTGGAAACAATAATGTTTGCGAGGCAAACTACTGATAATTGACACTCTACTCTTCCTAGTACTATGGTTCATTCAACTATGGTTGGAACTCATACAAATATAGTTGATATATACATTGCTTTAGACAATGCTATTATAATATTGGAAAATGAATGGCAGGTACAGAAGCAGTCACGAAAAAAGGCTAAACATAACATCGAGCTATCTAGACTTAATACTAGTAATATTATTCAGGAAGGGACTTATCATTATGATGGGGAACAGTTGGTCAACTCTACTAGATCATCTAGAAGGGTTAGCTTACAACATCATGATTGATATAATGGTGTGGAATATTAGGGGAGTGGCAAACCCTAACTCCCTTAATAAGCTAAAAAATCTATGCAGGGTTCACAAATTACTCATTTTTTGCTATTTTGGAACATTCTGTTCATGTCAATAAACACGGAATTATTAATAAATTCAAAGGTTATTTTTCTCACTGCAACATTAACAACAAAACTGGGGTTTTTTGGAAGGCCACTATCATCCTTTCCATTATAGAATATGAGGAACAATACATTCTCACTCAAACCTGTTTTGAAGGCTTTCAGGGGTGGGGAACTTTTGTTTACTCTAGCTCTTATTTTCTTGAAAAAAACTTGCTTTAGCAAAAAATTGAGTCTACAGGAAGTATCAATACTGATAATTGGTTTGTAGGTGGGGACTTTAATATGATCATGAAGTCTATGTAAAGAAAAGGAGGTGGTAGAGTTGAGCCTACTCTTATTAATAGGTTTTCTAACTCTGTTTCTAATGTAGGTCTTTATGACTTGGGTTATTCTGGTTCTCCATATACTTGGAGGAGGGAATTTTTTTATCAGAGATTGGATTGATTTTTGTCCAATTCGGCTTTTATAAGCGTTTTTCCTATTGTGAAGGTTCAAATTTGAGTCATGTTACCTCTGAACATAATCCTATTTTGCTACTTTGGCATTTACTGTCGAACCGACCATATATCATTTTAAATTTCTAAATGTATGGAATTTACATAAAACCTTTTTTAATTTGGTGACTCGTGCTTAGAAATTTGATGGAGCTATGAATCATTTTTTTGTTTTGTGGCAATTACATAAGAAGTTGATGGAATTACTCGGTCTTTGGTAACGTTCATAAAAAAGTGCAAGATGCTTAGAATACTGTTGATTCTTTGGAGGCCCAACTTGATGTTTCACCTTATTTGATGGATATTGTTGCTCAGGCTCATCTTGCTTCATTTGATGCTATTGCCTTAGAGGAAAAATTCTAAAATATAAGGCTAATGATTCTTCCTTTGTTGCAAGGGATAGAAAAACTAAATATTTCCATGCCACTCTTAAGCACTGAAGAAATATCAATAGCATTTTAAAAATTAAAAAGGGGGTGGGATTATTTTAATTAATATGGAAGAGATTGGTCATAGTGTTGTTAGCTTTTTTCATTCTTCTACTCACAATATGCCTGTTGATACCACTTACTTTTAGGATGAATATGATTATACTAACAATCTCTGCTTGTCTTATCCTCTAGATGAGCAAGAAATCCTGAATTCTTTCAATTCTATTTGCTCAAACAAAGCTCCTGGCTCTTATGGTTTTTCTTCTACTTTCTACATTCATTCCTGAGAGGTTATCAAGAAGGAGGTTATACTTGTTATCCAAAGCTTTTTCCTTGGAGATAACTTTGGTAAATATTTTACCTCTACTATAATAGTGCTTATTCTAAAAGGTAATGATAAGATCACTTGGGACAACTATCATCCTCTCTCACTCACTATTATGATGACTAAAGTTATGAGTAAAATTATAGTTAACAGATTGCAGCCTCATCTTACTCATATTATTGTTGAACAACAATCTACTTTGATTAAAGGTAGGGATACTACTGATAATATTCTTTTAGCACAAGAGATGGCTGAGGAGTTGGACAAAAAGTACAGGGGGGAAACATGGTCCTCAAATTGGACATAAAGAAAGTGTTTGACACTATTAGCTGGGACTTTATTATTAATATTCTATAGGCTAAAGGCTTTAAACAGGATTTCTACTCCCTCATACAGAGGTGGCTGTCTAATAATAGCTACAGTGTGATGGTTAATGGCAAAGCTCATGGTTTCTTTTCTTCTAACATGGGCATTAAGCAAGGAGACCCCCTCTCTACCACTATTTTCATAATTGCTTTTGATTATCTGTCTAAGCTTATTAAGAAGTTACATTTTGAGCATCCTTATCTTCAATTCTCCCATTAATCTAAAATTATGGTGAGTCACCTTGCTTATACTAATGATGTCATATTGTTTTTAAATGCTACGTGCTATCAAAGCCACCATGTCCTTGTTAAACAAACTCCAAAACATTTCAGGTATGATGTTCAACTTAGCTAAGTGCTCCAATTATTTTGGCAAAGGTACTCCCTCTAGCACTCATGCTTGGTCTTCTAACTTTACTGGTTGTAAAATCACTAAGTTACCTATAAAGTATCTTGGGGTCAACATTGTTAGAGGCAGAACTAAGCAAACTCAGATGGATGAGGTGATTGAAATAGTTAAACTCAGGATCCATGATTGGAAAAATACATTTATTTCTAATGGAGTTTGCTCACTTTGTTGAAAAGTGTCATTTGCACACTTCCAATTTACACTATGCAAGTTCTCAAAACAAAAAAAAAGTACTCAAAAGAATCTTAAAACAATCTTTAATATGTTTCTTTGCCAGGGATCTAGATCATCTAAAAGTTTGACTACTTGGCACCATACATGCAAACCTCTTTATGTGGGTGGGCTTGGGTGTAAAACATTCCAACAAACTATTGATATTAACATGGTTCAAATTTCGGTTGGGGGAGTCACTATGGGTTAAATTCATGCTACATAAGTATTGTAAAAATTCCCATCCTTCCACAGTTTATTAGAGAGTGGGGGGATTCTAAGCTTTAGAAAGCCATTATTGTTGCACGAGATGTAGCTTCTCATTTTATTTTATGATACATTGGTAATGGTAATATTTTCTTTTGGATGGATGATTGGGGTATCTCTTCATTTTCTACTTTGCCAACTTAAGGTTATGATGTAATTTGCTGGTCTCAGATTGCTGGATTAATGGTGATTGGAAATTAGCAATGCTAAATTGTTTAGTTGGTGAAATTGCTCCTTCTATTGCTAAAATTCCTATACATGCTCAAGATAAGTATGTTCCTATTTGGAAGCATCATGGTAGAACATCTGTCACTAAATTGCTTTACTCAAATCTGCATTCTTTTATATATTGGACACGACATGTTTTCACTTAGCATAAATTTATTTCTCCATCTATTTCATTTTTCCTTTGGAGATATTTCCATAAAATGCTCCCTCTAGATGATATACTTAAGCTGAGAGGGCTGAAGCTTGCCTCATATTGTTATAATTGTAAAAAAGATGTTGAATCATTTAATCACCTATTTTTTTAATGTCCTTTTGCTAAAGAGGTTTGGCATCGTATTGGGTGCTACTTTGGTATCATTTTGCCCACAAATCTGATTTTCAAAATAGTTATTGGGATTGGGAAGGACTTTGACCCTTCTTTAAACAACATTTTTACTTTCCTGTTATTGTCTTATGGTTTACTTGGATGGCTAGAAATAGTTAAAAATATGAAGTTTCCAGTCACACTGCCTCAACCACTTCTATTTTAGCAGTGGCCTATTTCAAAAAGGCTTGGAAGTCCTCCATTGTACAGGATGCCTCTCGTACTATGGCTAGGAAACCCATTTTGATTAGATGGGCACCACCCCCATGTTTGGTTTAAATTTAATGAGGATGGGAGTTTTTCCAATGCCTATACGGGTGTGGGAGGGCTGATCAGAGATACTACCAGTAGGTGTATTGCTTATTTTGCTTCACCTTGTATTGCTAATTCTTCACTTGAGGCTGAGACCTTTACTGTGCTTGCTACACTTCATACCGTTGTCTCTTTCAATTTAAATGGCATTATTGTGGAGATTGATTCTGAAATACTGTTTAAAATTCTATTGGCTAAGCTCAAACCACCATGGTATATCTTAACTTTGCTAAGAAGAATTTGGTATAATATAGAGAGGCATCACAATAATATATACTTTATTCATTCACCTATAGAGAAGGGAACCAATCTGCGGATTGGCTGGCTAAATGGAGGGCGCAAAGTGCTACTGTTGGTGATACTCCTCCCCCTCCGTTGCATAAACTTATTAAAAGTGATCTGGAAGCCCCTTATGTTCAATTTTAATGTGCTACCTCTAAAGTTGGGCTCCTTTTTTTAGTATCTTGGTACTAGTTTTGGCTATTTTGGTTTGCTTTTTCTGTATAGTTCAAAGTTATTATTGCTGGAGCTTTTATTCTGGTAGGTTTATAGGGGTGCTATGTCAAAAACCCTTTTAGTTTTGGGTCCACTGTTTTGGGTATATTATGGCAGTTTATGTTGCTTTGATTTACGGAAAGTTGAAGGCTTTAATTGTCGGAATGGACAGTCTAAGCTGACTAAACTCTCCTTGGCTTGCATTTTTTACTTGGTCAATATACCTGCTAAGGTATTTTACATCTCTGGGGTTACTAGTTTTGTCATTGGCTACCATTGTTTCAATTTGCTCATTTTTGGAATGGCATCTTGGTTTAATCTATTATTGCTGAATATGGATTGTAAGGGAGTTGGTTTGGAAAGTCCTCATTTTTTAATGGGGTTTTGGATGTTTGCTGGAACGATGCTTCGGTACAAGATTTCATTTTTGGGCATTGTACTGCATTTGCGTTTAACTGCTTGGGATTTCTATGTGGAGTAGGACTTCAATGGTGCAGCTGTTACTATAAATTGCACTTCTTTGCTGCTGCTATGGCTTTTTGATACTAGTTTTGATTTTTACTGCATCTTAAAACACTTTCTGGATTGGATGGTAACTGGAAAGCATTTTGCTTTATGGTATATAAACCTTCACAGTGTTAATATTACTCTTTGCTTTAGTGTTGATATTACTCTTTGCTTTAGTACTGATATTACTCTTTGCTTGATGCTACGTTGGGCTTTTAGCATTTGGATGTAGCCTATATCTACTCTTCACAGTTTCATGGTTCATAGAACACTATATTCTGTTGATACAGAACACTTAAGTACTCTTATATCATTTGCTTTTTCTATTATTAATACATTAACTCGTTTGAAAGGAATTGTCTGTTGCACCCTCAAGATGACTTGGCAGAAATTTTCTTTATTAAATGTAGATTGGGTATGATTTTGTTGCAGATCTCACTAGACTTTGCACTCCTTGCTATGATTATTTTCTTCCATACTATGACTGCCAAAAGTTTTGGTTTACATGTAAATTTTGGGTATACACTTTCTTTTAGTATACATTTTACATGTTTATTTTGCTTTTTTTAGTGGAGTTGTAATGTGGATAGTGGAACCCCTAGCACATATTATATTTTATTTTCTTTTTATTCTTGAGGAAGTACGATCAACTCTTTCAAACTTTAGGACCGTCTGTTCAACCACCTTTGAATAGATAGGTTCAGGAGTTCATTAGGACTTTTAATCTCTATGTGGTGTCGGCCCCCAATAGGTGTGTTTTCAAGCTAGTTCTGCCTGGGCATTGTGTGTTGTGAAGTTGGTCCCACACTGGGTCCTAAACTTCACTTTCCCTTTCGTGTTTTGTTTGTTCTTTTGCAAATTAAATTGAATTGTGTCATGCTGCACTTGCTTTTTAAACCTTCTATATATAACTAATTAAATTTTCCTATTTTCAAACTTATTTATACTAAATTCCAAAATACTTTTACACAAACTAAAATTTAAATCAAAGACATGCCAAGTCTATAGATCGACCTTTGTTAATTTTTAGTGCACTTACTAGAATTACAAGGTATTGGTTAAACAACTAACCATAGAGCTTTCTTTTTGAACCTGCTACAATTGGCCTTCCCTACGCTCACTTTCTCATGCAACTTGCCGATGAGCCGCAATTTCTGCAACATCACCCCCACCATCAAGTTTGGAGCCGTATTCAATGAACTTGAAGTCGTACTCGAAAAGGCTGTCATAATGAAAGTTACTATTATAAAAGTTTAGGAGCCATCTGCTGAGTTCAACCTGAACTATCCCCAAGATTTTCCTTCTTATAAGAAGGTAAGGACTACTGCCCTAGCACCTGCCAAGCATATTGTTCCTGCTTCTGCTAAGGGAAAAGAGGTCATGATTGTTGAAGACACAATCAAAGGATTTGCCGCCCCACCATCCATGTTTGAAATTGGATTGAGTCCGAACACTGCACCATTAACATGATCGCAAAGGAGAAACTGCAACAAAAATATCTAGAGGGCTGCTAAGGCCCAAATTTATGAAGAAATGTCTATTGATGAAATTCCTCACCAGGTGGAATTAGAATTGCCGAAAACCTATCCGCTTCTGCATGGAAGTAGGTTCCATCCCTTAATGGACTCTGATGGGTACGAAAATATCCAGAAATTTGCTGCTACTTTACCGATAAGTTGTGAACATGGTGGGGAGAAGAATAAACCCACTCCTATCACCCGAGTTAGTATAGTGTTCCAGAGACTAGATACCAAAGAGGGTTGTTTAGTCTTTGAATTACTTAAACAAGTGTGATGTGCAGTATCCCCTCGCATGAAGAAATAAATTCTAAGAGATGTCATATTTGTCAGACGAGCTCAAAGATCAATTGAAACTTTGCTTGCTCGCATTCCCGTCAGAATCCTCCTGGGAAGTAAAATTGATACTGCCGTCATCTCAACTGATTCTACCAATGCTACTCCAAAACCCGCAGGCTGTCAATCAGTTAAGTCACATCTTGGTCTGAGAATTCCACCAATTACTAGTCGTAGTGATGTCTCTAAAGTTCTAAAGGAAAAGATGAGGAAGTTACCCGATACTGTATCTGGTTTGCACCTTGGAGAGCTTGCCTCTCTTCGATATACTGATGCCTCTCCTACAGGCCCATTTGGTGCAGCTTCCTCTACACGGTGAGGTGAGAGGCTACAAAAGATACGACATGACGTTTCTCTTGTGGACACCGTGAATCTGGGCATAATGTCGACCGCGAGTGAGACACTGCGGCCCGCGTTACTGCTCCGTTTTTTACTATTGTACCCCTAATTTCTCCTTTGTCAATCATGTAGAAAGCTGTCGTTCCACCAATAATTCAACTAAGGAGTTTTACTTGGGTTCAAAGAGGGAGATTGAAATCGCCACCGACGGTGGAGAAATGAACTCTGATAGTAGTGTGATGTGCTTGTTGACGAACCCAGAAAGGGAACCTCTTGGTTCATCCCTCTAACTTCTACAAAGCGCTAGTCCACTCCAGCTGCAACAATTTATCAACAAGCTCCACCAAAATGTAATCTCTGTCTTTCCCTTTGAATTTGACATCTGGTTCTGGCAAGCTTGCAGTTTTCATTGTGAGGAGACAAATTTTAAGTTATTTTTTTATTATTTTCTATGTAAATTAAGTTGGGATTGGTTTGAAGTGAATTTCTATTTTATTGTAGTTATGAGATGAAAATTTTTGTAAGGGCAAGAAGCCTGCTAATAGAATCCACATGGCAAGCATTATAAATGTAGAGAGAAAAAGAATAAATTTCAAGAATCTGGAGAGGGATGTTCTCAAATTTTATTATAGTACCAAAATTATAAGAGTTGGGCATACTTGAATTATTATTTATAGACCCAAACCATAGTTTGTGCTATGTAAAAATCTATACTAAAAAGAAAATACATGATCAGGCTACTTTTTAATTACATGAGGCTCACATAGCTGCAACAAACAGACAACCAACTTCCCTATAGCACCTTCCCCGAAGCAGCTTCTTGGGGCAACACAGTTGCAGCTAAAAAGCTAAGAAGCTGCAGCTGTGCTAAACACCCTGTCTCATGACATCACCGTCAAAGAAAAGGGTATGCGTAACCAAGGTTGTCGTACCAATACGGTTCAGTGAGCCCATAGGGCAGGATCATGGAATGAAGCAAGGGTCCAAAGTATCCGACATTGTTGCAGTTATTTCTATCAGGTTGGATGAGCCAATGGAGGATGTTCAGTATGGTCCGCCAGTCTCAAGATGATACAAGAATCAATAATTGAAGAAAAGGTTTAGAAGCTCAGGATTGAGATTTCTGAGTTAGCCCGAGAACATGGAGTTTCCGTTGATGACGATGACTAAGATTTTTACTTTAACAATTACCTCAAGGAAGGCTTCATGGATATTCTTGTCATTGAAACTAAAGCTGCTGCATGTACGCGCTACGCTCAACTTCTCATCAAAGAGAACACCGTAGATGATCTGCTTAGGGCTATCTTTTTGAGAGATGAGCAAATCAGCTAAAGGGAGAAAAGAGTGAAAGAGATGGCCACTGCCATGACTGTCTTGGCTAAAGTTTGTGGACAATCTCAACCCCAACAGTTAGCCTCTCCAAAAGTTAATCAGCCGGATATTATACATATCACCGATGAAAGGAGGGAATTTGCCTCAGTAAATAGAGATGATCAATAGAAGAAAGATTCTCCATCGAGTGCTATATCAGAAAAGGAATTTAAATAGATGGCCGAACAAGTTCGGGAGGCCTTAGCACAGTCTAAGGGTGGTGCATTGATTTTAAAGGGTAGACCTTACCCAGAGGAGTTTGATGTCGTATTCTACTCTAAGGAATTTGTGTCACAAAACTTTAAGATATTTGATGGGATTGGAAATCCTAGGCAGCATATAGCACATTTCTAAGCTAGTTGTGGTAACACCGGAGGTAACGTGGCGTTGCTTTTATGTCAGTTTATCAACATCTTGTCTAGAATCAAATTTGATTGGCATGATGAATTACCCAATGGATAAGTCAAGACATTTGTCAAATTAGAACACTTGTTCATGAAGAGATTTGTCAGAGCACACTATCATGTTTCTGTTGAAGATCTAATCATCGAGAAGCAAAATCCTAATGAGACCTTAGTGGATTACTGACCAGAGGAAAATATGTTGAGATTTTCAAACCTATTTTATATTGTTTTTAATGATATTGCACTTTAAAGAATTGTATTTTTGATGTTTTGTTGCAGGAATGATGAATTAGGGTCAATGGATCTAAAAGATGCAAAAAGGAGCAAATTTGGAGTGAAATGGGCCAAAATGTGGAGATTTGAACTAGGTAGCCGACGACGCCCTCGACGCCACCGATGGTGAGTTTTTCTCAAGGCTATGGGAAAAACATTCTCCAAAAGTTCACCGACTGCGCCCTCGAGGCCGCTGACGGCGAGCTCGGCGGTTATGCTTACTCAAGCTTTGGATAAGGCCAAATTTTGAAGNCTCTGAATATATATTTATGGAATAGATCTTTTACTAGTAGAGTTCTCATGAAGTTCCTATCTTTTGAAAATTCTAAGTTACTTAATATTGCAACATATAGTCATTCTTGAAATGAATAGAAAACTAGAACTCTTAAACTTGTGACTTAATATTGCAACGTATAGTCATTCTTGAAATGAATAGAAGACTAGAACTCTTAAACTTGTTTAATATTGCAACATATAGTCATTCTTGAAATAAATAGAAGACTAGAACTCTTAAACTTGATGACTTAATATTGCAACATATAGTCATTCTTGAAATGTTAGAAAAGTAGAACTCTTAAACTTGATGACTAGATAATCTTGTGGCTATAGAGTTAATTTTATTACTTGAATTAGAACTCTTAAACTTGATGACTAGATAATCTTGTGACTACAGAGTTAATTTGATTACTTGAATTTTTTCTGAGAATCTCACTACGATATTTATTTAAATCAAACTTATAGTGTTTCTGAATTAAAACTTTACTATAGTACATCATAACTTTTATATAGTACTAAAATTACTTGGGGACAAGTAATAGTTAAGTTTGGGGGATTTTGACCAGAGAAAAATATGTTGAGATTTTCATACTTATTTTATACTATTTTTTATGATATTACATTTTAAAGAAATGTATTTTTTATGTTTTATTGCAGAAATGATGAATTAGGGTCATTGGAGCAAAAAGATGCAAAAATGAGCGAATTTGGAGTGAAAAGGACCAAAATGTGCAGAATTGAACTAGGGCACCGACAGCGCCATCGACCTCGCCGACGACGAGATTTTCCAGAGACTCCATAATTAATTCATTAAAAGGTCCATCGACGGCGCCCTCGAGGCCGCCGACGGCGAGCTTGGCGGTTATGCCTAATCAGGATTTGGATAAGGCCAAATTTTGAAGGAATGCTTAGACAACTCTTGGGAAAGCTCATCCACAACTTTATAAGACTATTTTGGCTGAAAATTAAGAGTAGAGATATTTCCTAGAGGTTAGAAAGGTTTCATTAGTGTGTAAAAATTTTGAGGAATTATTTGAGAGATTGTAATAGTAGAGGGAAAAAGAGATTTCTTCCTCCTTGCTGCTTTGAAGAGGAATTTTGTCTGCTGTAAGAAAAATGAAGGGATTCAAAGGAACTTTGAGGAGTGTTCTTGGGGAGAAATTAGAGATAAGTTATTTACTAGTTGTAGTTTGTATGACTTTGATTTTATANGTCTAGAGGGGTCTAGAGGTCCTGGATGTTAGAAAGGTTCCAATAGTGTGTAAAGATTGTGAGGAATTCTTCGAGAGCTTGTAAGAGTGAAGGGAAAGTGAGAGATTTCTTCCTCCTTGCTACTTCGAAGAGGAGATCTGTGTGTTCTAAAGAGAAGAAATGATTTAGAGGAACTTCGAGGAGTGTTCTTGGGGAGAAATTAGAGATAAGTTATTTACTTGTTTAAGTTTGTATAACTTTGCTTTTATATATAAGTTCTAAGTTTTGTCGTATCTTCTCCATGAGTCAGTTTGTATGACTTTGCTTTTATATACGAATTCTGAGTTTTGTTGTGTTTTTCTCATAAGATCTGAGTAGTTTTCTCTATCTTTCTCCTTGTCTTGAGATTTGTGAAATGGTGATTTGAATTGGNGTTATATATGAATTTCGAGTTTTGTTGTGTTTTCCCCATGAGATCTGAGTAGTTTTCTCTGTCATTGTCTCAAGATTTGTGAAATGGTGATTTGAATTGGTGAAGCCATGAAAATGTTTAACAAATTGTGAGATGTAAAATGGTGATTTGAATTGGTGAAGCCATGAAAATGTTTAAGAAATTGTGATGATCTTTTAACCTCAATCTTAATTTACTTTCAGTTGTATTTTCCCCATGAGACGAGATTTGTGAAATGGTGATTTTAATTGGTGACGAGTAGTTTTCTCTGTCTTTCTCCTTGTCTTGAGATTTGTGAAATGGTGATTTGAATTGGTGAAAGAAATTATGATGATTTTTTCACTTCGATCTTAATTTACTTTCAATCATGAGATCTAAGTAGTTTTCTCTGTCTTTCTCCTTGTCTTGAGACGAGTTTTGTTGTATTTTTCCCATGAGTTCTGAGTAGTTTTCTCTGTCTTTCTCCTTGTCTCGAGATTTGTGAAATGTTTTTAAATTGGTGAAGCCATGAAAATGTTTAAGAAATTGTGATGATCTTTTCACTTCGATCTTCCCATGAGATCTGAGTAGTTTTCTCTGTCTTTCTCCTTGTCTTGAGATTTGTGAAATGGTGATTATGAGATCTGAGTAGTTTTCTCTGTCTTTCTCCTTGTCTTGAGATTTGTGAAATGGTGATTTAAATTGGTGAAGCCATGCAAATGTTTAACAAATTGTGATGATCTTTTCACTTCGATCTTAATTTACTTTCAATCTGGCCAATTGATTTCTTAAAATATGTTGAGTTTTGCAACTAAAGTGAGGATTACATTCAAGATTCAGGGAGGTCAAAGCCTTGGAAGTTGGATGCAAATAAATAGGAAAATAATATTATCGGGCGTAGAATTGGAGATTTTAGAGTGACAGACTAAAATCCCCAATTCGGTCCTATCGTTTGGGTGTTGAAGTGTAGATGTTAGCCCTCAGACGAGGGGAACGTGGGAGCTCTGAAGTAAGAGCTGGTATCCTCCCAGCCTAGCCGTAGATTCAGTAAACAAGCATAGGATTAGTCCATGTTCTTTATGCCTGGACCAAAGGGTAAAGAATAGGTATGCTTCTATTTGGTGCAATATAATTTGAACTAATTCACTTTATCCATTCACTATAATTTATTGACTAGGAGAAGGATGCTTTCTTATATATTGAATATCACATTTAAACCTTCATTAGTATCATTCGTTAATTAATAGTTATTAAAATTATATATTTGTTGCAATTGCCTATTAGTGACAGATAAGCAAATTGAACTTCGTTGTTGTGATTAAAGTATTACTTTTTTTTAAAATCTTTGTTCGTAGATCTAATCCTACTCCCTATGGGATCGATATCTAGGACTCAATTAGAGCCCTATATTACTTGAGTGATACGTATACTTGCGTTGATAAGTGTGACTTTATAATTATTGAATATTTATTACGTCTATACTATACGTATACTTGCGTTGATAAGTGTGACTTTACAATTATTGAATATTTATTACGTCCATATTGCGATATGTATACTTGCGTTGATAAGTGTGACTTTACAATTATTGAATATTTATTATGTCCATATTTATCGTATACTTGCATTGATAAGTGTGACTTTACCATTATTGAATATTTTATATATACATCTTTATCTTTTTTAAGCATATATAAAGTCGCCGGTCAAGTTTTTGGCGCCGTTGCCGGGGAGTGAGTGAGTAAGCATATATAAAGTCGCGGTCAGACCACTCAGTCCACTTGATCAATTTTGGTTATACAACCGACTTGGAAAATCTGCTGCTTTGCTAGTAGGCCTGTCGTACAAGTAGAGCACTCGCTTGTGTAACTGCTCCATGCCTTATCGAGACCCTTGACACCAAATCAGATTATAATGTTTTTTCAATGAATATTACTTTGTTCATTCTTAAGAAAACTATCAGTGGGGTATACTGAGCTTGAGCTAACAAAAGCCCCTTGAGGTTGGACCATCTCATGCACCCAAACTGTTAGATTCCTCTTCAGTATCTTGATCAAATCAATTGATCCTATACTCTATATCAAGTGTATGTTGCGCTGACTATGGTCTTCATTTGCCTAGTTCACTCATAAAAATATGAGGGTGTTTTCATAATAATATTTGATAGTTTCGACTGGTTTTGTTGCATTTATCCACCACGTCAAACGACATGTCATATCAGTTGTTCAATTGATCCATGTCAGCATCCAGATACTTGATGCCTCCCTTGCAGAAATTTAGCTTGCTAAATGGGAGAATCCCCAAAAAGAGTCATCTCGTTAGTGCTCATGGAAGCACTCTTATGGTTAGACCATCCTGGTCATATAGCCATATTCTTTCCTCAATTGCTTTTGTTGATTCTGTCCGTCATTTCGAGTGACATGACGTATCAATTTTACTACCGATCCATGTTTTTTGGAACACCATATTGTCTAACTTTACTTGAGCATATTACTTTAGGCTACATCATTGTAGGGTTACTTGTCTGATGAATAGGCAAGATACCTATCTCCTATCCTATTTACTATTCATCTTGGTAGATCATACCCTCCATGTTAGAACATAAGTTGAACTAATCTAAGCTCTACACTAGTCAGATTATTCCATGCTTAAGTTGGTAGATTTCATGCCAGCAGAATTTCCCAAAAGGAGTCACCTTGCTGAGGTCCATAAGTACTATAGGGCTGGACTTCTTTATTCAACTACCCCCTTCTACATCATATTTACCTAGATTAATTCTCATTGCCTTGTCCCTCAACACATCAAATTGGTTAGATTACTTCAGCTAGTCATCGATGTGTGCCTGGTTGAAATATTATGATATCTGATGGTACCATGACATTGTGTACAGTGAAGATTGCTTTACTCATTCTTATCGACCTATCTTGGATTGCTAGACTGCCTTATCTACTAGCATATGACACCTCTCGATCCATACAACATTTTTGTCAGTTCTTTTCATGAGGATGTCTCATCTCATGATGACTTTATGGCTTCATAACAGCCTGTTGTGATTAGGGCTGTAAACGAGCAGAGCTTGAGCGAGCTCAGGCTTTGCTCGTGTTCGGCTCGTTCGAAATAGATCGTGTTCAAAATCGGCTCGTGTTCAAAATCGGCTCGTGAATAGTGTGTTTGTGTTCGGCTCAGTTTAAATATTTGTGTTTGTGTTTGGCTCGAAATTGGCTCGTTAAACTAAAATTGAGAAAAATAGATGTAAAGTGTGGGATTTGAACCTGNGCAAAGCCCTTGGAAGCTGGGTGCAAATAAATAGGAAAATATTATTATCAGGCGAAGAATTGGAGATTTTAGAGTGACAAACTAAAATCCCTAATTCGGTCCTATCGTTTAGGTGCTGATGGGTAGATGTTAGCCCTCAGGTGAAGAGAACATGGGAGCTCCGAAGTGAGAGTCGGTATCCTCCCAGCCTAGCCGCAGAATCAGTAACCAAGCATAGGATTAGTCAACGTTCTTTATGCCTGTACCAAATGGTGAAGAATATGTATGCTCCTTTTTGACATAATATAAATTGAACTAATTCATTTTATCCATTCACTATAATTTCTTGACAAGGAGGGCAATATAATTTGAACTAATTCACTTTATCCATTCACTATAATTTCTTGACAAGGAGAAGGATTCTTTCTTATATATTGAATATCACAAATTAAACCCTACTTTCTATCTTTAGTTTTTTATTAGTTACATTGAACTAATTCATTTTATCCATTCACTATAATTTCTTGACAAGGAGAATGATGCTTTCTTTAGATATTGAATATCACGTCGAACCTTCATTAGTATAATTAATTATTTAATAATTATTAAAATTACATATTTATTTCAATTAAACCCTCATTAGCATAATTAGTTATTTATGAGTTATTAAGAAAATTACATATTTATTTCAATTGTCTATTATTAACCCTAACTTTCTATCATTAGTTATTTATTAGTTATTCAAATTATTTACTTATTTCAATTGCCTATATTAAACCCTACTTTATATCATTAGTTATTTATTCGTTATTAAAATTATCTATTTATTTCAATTGCCTATTAGTGACAGATAAGCAAATTGAACGTCGTTGTTGTGATTAAAGTCTTGCTTTTCTAAAGTCTTAGTCCGTATTTCTAAACCACTCCCTATGGGATCGATATCTAGGACTCCATTAGAGCCCTATATTACTTGAGCGATATGTATAATTGTGTTGACAAATTTGACTTTAACATTATTGAATATTATATATATATACATCTTTATTAAATCAAACATATTAAGTGTGACTTTACACTCTATTAGAGCCCTATATTACTTGAGTGATACGTATACTTGCGTTGATAAGTGTGACTTTACAATTATTAAATATTTTATACATCCATCTTTATCGAATCTATACGTTGATAAGTGTGACTTTACAATTATTGAATATTTATTAAGTCCATATTTATCTTGTATTTTTAATTTGACTTTAACATTATTGAATATTATATCTATACATCTTTATAATCATATATATATATATCAGGACTCCATTAGAGCCCTATATTACTTGAGCGATACATATACTTGCGTTGACAAATTCGACAAGACTCCATTAGAGCCCTATATTACTTGAGCGATACGTATACTTGCGTTGACAAATTCGACTTGAACTCCATTAGAGCCCTATATTACTTGAGCGATACGTATACTTGCGTTGACAAATTTGACTTTGTTGAATATTATAATTATACATCTTAATCAAATCAGACACATCTATAAAGTCATGATCAAGTCTTTGGACGCCGTCGCTGGAAATTAAATCTTCTAGTAGCGCCATCAAATTCTTGTATTTGTCGATTACAAAAAATTTGGTCAACAGGCTTAGCCAAACGAGCCAGATAACAATCAAATGATAGGTTCATACTTATAAAATACATGCCTAGAATAGTATGTGAAACCCCTATTAAAGCAGAAGTAAAAATGTAGCATCAAAATATTATTCTCTATATAAAAAAAAGAAAGGAAATCATTTCACAAACAAAACATGATATTTTATTGTTCAATCATCTTTTTTCTCTCTCTCTCTTTCTGTCTCTCTAGCTCTCTCCTTTCATATGCTCAACTCCTTGGGGTGTGGTTCATAAACAAATCAAGATTTAATATGCTAAAAGGTACGATTAGTATGGATCATGCCACAGATAGAATGAAGAGCAATATAAGGCAAAAAAACTCACAATAGAGTAACCAGTAATATGAAGTGCATAAAAGATTTTGTGAACTGGTAGATCAAGGAGCTAAAGGATCATATTTTGAATGCCTTCCAAGAGGCACTATATGGGGAACAGAGCAGCAGCCCCGATATGAAAGACTGACACCTAATAGCTAGAGATAGAATGCAGGTAGGCAAGCATGAACATGCACAACATGTAATGGTGCAACTGGTTGGTCGACCGTGCCAAGGTAACTGGTCAAACCAAAGTGTTTTGCCGACTAAATCAGGATGGTTGGTCGAGGCACAAGTGTTATCAACCTGTCTGGGATGACCAATCAAGGCAGAAGTGGTGTCGACCGGTCTTGGATGACCTCTCGAGGAACAAAAAGTGTCGATCAGTCTGGTACAATCGATCTAGGCACAAATGGTGCTGATCGGTCCAGGATGAGATATCGAGGTATAAGTGATGTTGATTGATATGAGATGATTGGTCAAGGCATGAGCAGTGCTGATCTTTCTCGGACAACCGATTGAGGCACAAATGGTGCAAGTGCGGGGCTGATCCATGCAAGACATACATGTCATAACCCAAGGCAAGAAAACGTACTCGATAGCAAACCATGCTCGTGCTAACATCCTCACTTAAGAATCTAGAGTGTGGCACTTGGACATGCGACCGCCTCCTGCTTTGTTGAGTTGTATGGGGTGTTTTTCCTTGAATTTTCAAGGGGGATACTATCCATGACGTTATGAAATGTGCTAGCCACAAATATTTTCCAATTTCTCAAACTCCTCAAGACTTTGTAAAGTGAGCTAGCTACAAAGCTTTTCTAACTTTACTAAGTTCAATCTCCAAATTTCTTCAAGGAAAATTGGGGAATCCAAAGTAAGGGGAGGAAGGGACTTCAACCAATTAGGACATATGTTAGGGTTTATAACAAAAGGATTTACTTGGCTCAACGAAGGGTTTTTGCAATGCATGAAAAATTTATCCCGAATTTTTTGTATGTCAGGATTTATGAAGTTGACACCACTACAACGCCAAAACTTGAACTTTATATGAAAAGTAAGTTGTGTAATATAGATATAGTTGTATATATAAACTATAAGCAATGAATAATGAGATTCTACGTAAGTATACATATCGTTATCAAGTAATAATGAACTTTCTATTTAAGCCCCAAAATAGTTAGCAATGCTATTTAATAGGAAATTTATAGAAAATCAAATGAAATCACTGTCACTAATTTTGAATGTTGAAATTTTAACCAAACTAAATTACTTAACTATTAGAAAAAATGGAAATGAACTTTTAAATATTAAATATAAATTAAAGAACTATGTTTAGGTAATGAAGATTTCTTATATGAAAAACATCATTCCTACTACAATGAAATTCTGGTGAAATGAGATGAGATAAATATTTTTAATATGGATTGTGCCAAATAGGAGCAATTTTAATTTTCTACCTTGATACAGTGCATAGAAAATTATTGGCTAATCTTAGATTTAGTTCCTAAATCTATGGCTAGGTTAAGAAGATACTGGCTCCCACTCCAGAGCTCCTACTTACCTTCACCTGAAGGCTAACTCTCGCTTCAGTTTTTAAACACTAAGATCAAATTGGGGATTTTAGTGTATCACCCTAAAGATTCTCCAATTTTACATCCAACAAAGAATATTTCCCTATTTATTTGCACTTAATTTCTTGAACAAATTTCTCCTTCATGAAATCAAATTTGATCCTTACTCTATTGTAGAACTCATACTCCATTTCCCGGATCATATGTTTCACAACATATTTTAACAATTAAATTGGCCATACTGAAAAGTAAATTAAGTTTGGAGTTGAAAAATCATCACAATTTATTTTATATTTTAATTATGGCACATAATTTTATCTCTTCATTTCACCATATCTCATAGTAGGAGGAAGGATAGCGGGAACTACTTAGACTTCATGAGAAAGATACGACAAAACATAAATTTCATATATAAAATAAAGTTCATACAACACTAAATAAACCAAAAAACTTATCTGGAACTCTTTCTCAAAGCAAATGTTTTGTAGCCTTTCCTTAGAAATGCGAGAAGAATAATTCTCTCACTTTTCTCCTTCTCCAACAGTCTTACTGAAAGTTTCACACTAAATATCACCACAAAAATCTAAAGTATGAAAGAAAAATCACTAATTGACTCCAATATGGTAGTGAAATGGAATGATGTGGACCGAAAAATGAACGTAGATGAGTGAAAAACGTAGAGGAGCCAATTTTTTGATGAAATTTAGCCCGTAATAGAGCCCAAGGTCGGTTCTCCAAGAGGTGCCTCCAAAAACTCTTCAAAAAGTCGTCCAAATACATCAAACCTTCTAGAAACGGGGTCTGCACCGCCTTTGACACCGTTGGTTCTAGTCTGACTCTTAGTAAAAATCTCCAGCGTTAAATCGTTATGCGTCGTCAGCGCTGCCGGCGCTGAGCATTTCTTCAAGAACTTAATTTTGACTCTAAATTTCATCACGTTTGCTTTATTTTGGCTTTATGCTCTAAAAATCAACAACCTGCAAGAAAACATCAAAATACCTTCCATTAAAGTGCAATATCATAAAAAGAGTATAAAATATGGGTCTAAAAATGCATATATCCATTAAAGTGCAATATCACAAAAAATAAGTATAAAATATGGGTCTAAAAATGCATATATTTTCAGTGTATCAAAATCCCCCAAACTTATATGTTACTTGTCCTCAAGTAACTTCTCTACTGCATAAAAAATATTACTTATGGTAAAGAATTTAACTTTTAGACTTCCATATTTTAGTTTTCTAAATATAATAGTTTAACTTAAAGAAAAAATCAAAACAACTCCAGTTAATACTAAACATGTAAGGATATTCAGTAATTAGTTTAAAGTTTCTGATCCTCTATTTCTTTCAAGAAAAATTATAATTTTTTATATTAAAGTCACTTAGGAAATTCATATGAAAAAGAACTTCATAAAACTTTATTAATAATTATGCTAACATTCAAATAAAAGGTTTAGAAAATGTGTCTAAGTCTTTTTCCTTAAGTTGATTCAAGTGAAGCCAATTTTTAATTAAAGTCTTTTTCCTTAAGTTGATTCAAGTGAAGCCAATTTTTAATTAGGCATCTCCTCAAGCTTTCTCCCCGCATCATTTTTTTTTTTTGAGGATTACTATATCTGGATAGCCTTTAATGATTTTGAACTTTACTATCCTCTTCTTAAAGTTAAGAACTTTATGCATTTCTTCATTTAAAAAATTTATATTAACTTAAAGATTTCATAAAGTTTAATTCTTTTCTTTTTACATGTACCTGTTTAAGATTTTTAATACTTCAAAAATACAAATTTCTTTTACTAAAAATAGAAAAACATAGTCGTATTCTCTTTTACCAAATATCTTAGCCCTTAGAATTAACCTTTATTATTAAAAATATTTAATTAAATTTACTATATATTTAGAAACATAAATATAGTTATCCAAAGTTAACTCCTAATACCAAAGGTCATGTTAAATTTAAAATTTTGAAAATATAGTTAAGTGAGGAAAATAAAATAAAATTCTTTTCTAATAATGATATTTTTTATCCCCCACAAACTTAAACTTTTTAAAAGATTTTTACATGAAGAACTTTAAAAATGAAGGGTAAAATAAAGCATTAAATACATTAAAAAAATTCATACATGTTGGAGATTCTGATTTTTGAACATAAATTTTGAAATGTTGCAGGTGCTAATATGAAAACTATAAGGCTAAAAACATTAAATTGCACATAATACATATAAAATTTGCTGAGAAAGAGCTAATCAAAGACACATAACAAAGTGCTGAAAAATAACAACAAAACTAAATTCTAAAAAAGAAAACAGTTTTCCCCTTTACAGTTTAACATAACATAACAAACAAAGTCTCAACAACATCACAACACAAAAAATACAATCATACAGTACAAACATAAACAAAAAAAAAAAAGATTACAAGTCATTATCTTCCTCATCATTAACATCTAACTTTTACTGCTTATATGAAGTATAAGTAGGGTGAATAGGGAACGAAACTGTATAGTCACCCCTCAGATATCTCACTAAAGCATCGTCATAAGCAGCATCATATTCAATTTTTTGGTGAATGAAATCATCAGTGTGAGCATTTCTAACCTCCATATTCTGCATCCTATGATCCATCATCAAAATATCTCCCTATTGAATCATCATCTGGTCCAACAACTCCCTGTTGCTGGGGTCATTTGAAGTAGGCTCACTGGAGGTTCTAGAAGTAGAAGGAATATCCCTGGCCTGTCTTCCTGATCTCCAATCAACATGGGACTCATAAGTCTTGATGTTGGCATGAACAATCGGTCTTTGAGGCTCAATCCTCTCCTCATCAGGTCTGAAATCAACTTTTGTATGCTCACAAAGTGTGTAAATCAGAGTAGGGTGCGCCAATCCACTAGTGGTCTCTCCTAAAGCAATAGATTGAGTTTCATATAAATGATAGAGCCTACATTTATATCCATCACTTGCTGAATGCAGTAGTTTAGGATGGCTCTATCCTTGGTCACTTCACTATGATGATTCGTTGGAATCATCCTCCAAGAAATAAAATAGTGTCAAACTTTAGATACTACATTTAACATAGAAGAGGGAAAGTTAACTTTAACTCCATTTTTTATTTTCCAAGCCCCTTTTCCACTTGTTAGAAAAGAAATAACATCATCTAAAGCCTGATCTGTAGCAGAAAAAAAATGATACTGACATCTATACACATCTTCTAACTGATAAAACCCATTAATTTTTCTTGGAGTAAACTCCACCCTTTTTGTTCGAAATAAAACAAAATCATCAGAAGCATGACAAACTTTTTTTGTAAATTGATAAATACAAGAATTTGATGGTGCTACTAGAAGATTTAATTTCTAGCAATGACATCCAAAGACTTGATCGTGACTTTATATATGTGTCTCATTTGATTAAGATGTATAAATATAATATTCAATAATGTTAAAGTCAAATTTGTCAACGCAAGTATACGTATCACTCAAGTAATATAGAGCTCTAATGGAGTCCTAGATATTGATACCACAGGGAGTAGTTTAGAATTACGGACTAAGACCTTAGAAAAGCAAGACTTTAATCACAACAACGACGTTCAATTTGCTTATCTGTCACTAATAGACAATTGAAATGAATAGATAATTTTATTAACTAATAAATAACTAATGACATAAAGTTAATTGTGATATTCAATATATAAGAAAGCATCATTCTCATTGTCAAGAAATTATAGTGAATGGATAAAGTGAATTTGTCAATTTATATTGTGCCAAATAAGAGCATACCAATTCTTTACCCTTTGGTCCAGGCATAAAGAACTTTGACTAATCCTATCCTTGGTTACTGATTCTGCGGCTAGGCTGGGAGGATACCGGCTCTCACTTTGGAGCTCCCACGTTCCCCTCACNTTTCACCCTTAAATGCTTCTCCATCTTTGAGAGCTTAGAGTTTAGGGTTTCTTCTAAGGGGATATTTTTGGAGAGATCTTTGTGTGGAAGATCAACACAGTCCTCAAGATAATAAAGGCTAAGTGAGCTCACCTCACTCATTTCCTCTTTTCCTTCAACCTCCTTCTTCTTCATCTTCTTCCTCCTTTTCTACCTTATTTCTTGAGTGCGTGAGGAGGTTTTCTTAAGGAAGAACTTAGCAAGTGAGGCAACTCTCCTAAACTAGAAAAGAGCATCATGTTAGCATGGAGGAAGGGCAACTTTGGCGAGCTTTGAAAACCACTTTAATGAGGAGAGCTTCCTCACTCCTTTGAGAAAAGATGTGTAGAAAAGAATGCTTAAATTCCTTAATATTTTTTAGCAATTTTATGGATTAAATTAGACTTTAAGGAAAGGTATTTTCATGTTTTCCTTATAGGTACAACATGTATTAAAAGTGTAGAAATGTGAAGTGAAATTGGAGCAAAGAAGCAAAGTAGAGGACTAGCGCATTGGCACCGGACCCATGGGTGCCTAGGCGCCAGTTCCTTATCTGGTAAGATGAAAAGGCTGTGCTTAAGCACCACCCACTTGGAACCAAGGTATTGTAACACTGGTGCCTAAATGCCACTCCATTTGGTGCAAAGGTGCCCAGGTCATTCCGTGCAAACCAAGAGTCTGACGGCTAAGTTCCAGTTCATGGGCACCTAGGTGTCAGCAACTGCCTGAGACGGTTTTGAGCAATTTGGGAGTCTATCATGAGAAGTTATTGGAAGGTTTTTGATTGGTTATATGGGGATAAAAATGAGCCTATATGATGTCTATGCAAGAGAGGGTTGAATTTTGTTGAACAATTGTTGAAAGTTATTGAAGGGGAGAGGCAAGTAGGTCTAGGATTGGTGAAATTAGGGAGATTAGTGTGAGTTTGTATCCCACTATAGAATCTCTTCTTCTTCTTCTTCTTCTTCTAAGGCTAAGCCTAGGGAGATCCTTCAGGAGCAACAGGAAGGGAAGCATTGGTGGAGCATCTTCAAGTCATTGTAAAGGGAAGGATGATAAGTCTATTGTTTCTTCCTTATTGTATTTCTGTTGTAAGCAACTGGATAGTGGAATTCTCTTATTTTAATGATTTTATGTGCTATTTATTTC
>JXCR01142095.1:77169-89543 GCA_002079205.1 Phalaenopsis hybrid cultivar
ATATATATATATATGTACATATATATATATATGTACATATATATACGTGTATATATACAGATATATGTACATATATATACGTGTATATATACAGATATATGTACATATATATATATATGTGTATATATACAGATATATGTACATATATATATGTGTATATGTACATATATATGTACATATATATATGTGTATATATACATTTATGTGTACATATATATGTGTATATATACATATATATGTACATATATATATGTGTATATATGTACATATATTAGATGTATATACACATATATATGTACATATAGATGTATATATACACATATATATGTACATATATATGTATATATACACATATATATGAATCTGTATATATACACATATATATGTACATATATATGTGTATATATACATATATATATACATATATATGTGTATATACATCTAATATATGTACANTACGGAGGCCGACAGCTTCCAACAGATAACTCCATGGCCCAAAAATTGTGCTGACATTCATTTTAAGGATAACTGTAATTTATTATACATAGGGATCTCAGAAGAATTAAAGGAAAAGAATTTCATGATAACTCTATTAGTAATTGTTTTAATACTTTTAAAATTAAGAATGAGTTCAGAAATATAATTAAGTTCATTTTCCTTCAGTATGTATGTGTGTGTGTGTGTGTGTGTGTGTGTGTGTGTGTCTATATATATATATATTCTTTTTGCTTTTCTTTTTCTTTTGATTTTTCTTTTTCTCTTTCTTTAATTTTTATGTGAGGATTACTATATATAGATAGTCTTTAATGATTTTGAACTTCAGTATCCTCTTCTTAAAGTTAAAAAACTTACTTGATAATTTGTATTAGCTTTAAAAAAAGTTTCATAGTCTCAATTCATTCTTTTTAAGTATATATCTAATATATTTAATATTTCAAAAATATATTTTTCCTTACTTTAAATAGTAAAAGCACAATCCTATACTATTATACTAAATATCTTAACTCTAGAACTAACATTTATTATCTAAAACTTTTACTTGAGTTTACTATAAAATTCTAAAATCAAAAAACATAGTTACCTAAAGCTAATACTACATACCACATGTTATGTTAAAGTAATTTTAAAATATGGTTTATTGAGGACAAATAAGGTTTATTTTTAAAAAATTTTATCCATTCTCCCAAGTTTAATTTTTTAATTAATTTAAAATAGTACGGCTCAATATAAGCATGAAGAAAGAGAAAAATCTAAAGGTTCTGACATGAAAACAGTATATGTACAAGTAGTAAAAAAAGGTGGTGAGAAGTAGTAAATCTGAAATTAAAATATAAATCATGAAACTTGCAAAGTGAAATACTACTCTAACACACAGACATTTTTAACTAATAGAAGCAAAATTAAAATAGTAATCCATTAAAATAAAATAAAGGGTTCAACACACAACCCACTAACAATACATCAAGGTGACTAACAAAACCTACATCAAAAAATAAAAACAACGATCTAATCATCCTCCTCCTCATCATCATCTTCATTCTCCATCGGTCTGTGACTCTAATATGGGGAAAATATGGCACAAGTAGGAAACTCAACTGAATGATCGCTCTTTAAGAATTTCACAAAATTTTCATCAAAAGTAGCATCATAGTCACTCTTCCTCTGTAAATACTCATCATAATGATTGATATACTCTTCTACATTCTGCATCTGCTCTGTAATGATAGAATATCTCCCTGTTAAATAAAAAATTGCTCTATGAAAATGTCTAAGGAAAAACTACCAGAAGTAGAAGTTCTCGAGACTGAAGTAGACGGTGCATCGGTAGCTCTACCTCGAGGTCGTCCATATGCATCCAAATTAGCCCATCCAATAGGCTTTAATGGCTAAAGCAACTCCTCCCAAGACTCAAATCTAACTCCAGATTACTTGCATAACATAAAAAATAAGAGAAGGGTAACCTAAACTTGTTGTAGTTCCTCCTCTAGAATAATGAAGAATGCTCTTGTATATTAGGGATACAGCGTGAATGGGTTTCACCATCTGAATGTAGTATTTCAACAATGCCCTATCTCGAGTCACTGCACTCAAGTGGTTGGAAGGAAGAAGGTGGGCAGAGTTAAGATAATGTCATGCCTTAGACACGACATTCAGTGAAGAAGAAGTAAAGTTTACCTTTTTATTATCTCTTACCTTCTAGCTTCTACGTCATTAGTAGGATATGCAATAACCTCTTCCGACTTTCCCTCAAAAGGATCAAACTTAGAATAAAAACAATTAGTAACATCGAGCAGCTGAAATAATGTTTTGATCCAAGTTGGATTGAAATCCACTTGTCTTTCTCTCACAAAAACAATATCATCAAATTATTCAAGGAGCTTCGCATAAAACTCTCAAACAACAGAAATAATGACGACAGTAGAAAAAAAAACAAAAAAAACTTCCCAATTGCCAGCAACAATAAGATTTTCAACCGAACCACCAAGGAAAGAAAATCTCTCTCTTGAATAAGTTTCTTTGACATCAAATTTTCACTATAATGATCTTGTGCCGCACGACTAACAAACTTCTTAGAATCATAAGAACTCTTGCCCTTATCCTTCTTAGTTTTTGGAATCATTTTACAATCTAAAAAAATTGAATAAAAATCCAAATAAAATCCAAAATCAATTTCTATGGACTCCAACTCTTTTCCACGTAAATAATTTATTCACCAAGCATTCTCCACCATTTTCTCCCAAATTTTTTTATTTTCGTCCAGATGGAGAAAATACATCCTAAAAATCAAAATTTCCAAAGGAAAAGTTAAGCTATTTCCCAATGATGATGATTTCAAAAGATTTTGATCTAATAATCCTTCAAAATAAGAAAGATCGAGAAGTCCTAGGGTGAAAAATCACAAAAACCAGAGGAAGAAGGTGAAGCAGGGCGAAGAAAGTAAGGCACCTGTTTGATTTTTGTGGTTTAAGGCAATTTCTGCCGATTCGATGCCTAGGCGCCAATTTGGTCGCATGGGCGCCAGTGCTCTACGGTTCAGATTTTGGAAATTTTTGTTATCTTTAAAAGAGCACAACAAATATAAGATTTTCAAACCATAATATGTCAGATTTAATCATTAATTCAATAGTTAACTGACTTCGTCAACATTCCAATAATTGAGCGTGCGACTTAAAATTAAGTCGATCCAATCACCGAAGCACACTAGCACAAATATTAATCAACACAAACATGAAACTTTTTCTTATAATAATAATTTTTTTCAATACAAAAAACATTACATGGATTCATTAAAAGCAAATATGACATAAAACACTAGTTCATAGTACTAGAGTAGCATAAATTTGAAGTTAGCACACAATTACATAACACTTAATGCAAACATATTTTCCACATAATAATCTAAGAATAGTTTTGAACTATATTGTCACCCACTTTCTCTCCCGCAAGATAATTACGATCAAATAAATGGTAGAAAAGGGCACGAGGAAAATCTTGAGCAAACTTATCATCAATCCACTTGTTTTTGCAATACATGATTACCTGATAATCTTGGAAGCACGCCATATGATTGAACTGGAGTTTCATCTACCAATCCAAGTGTTCGTACTGGTGGTACATATCACTCAATTTGTTGTGTATAACGGATAATTCCTCTTCAATCTTCCCCAATTTATCAACAAGTCACTCTAGACTCAATGCTAAGAATCCATTAAAATATGTCTAAGCATCCTTATGCACAAACTTATTATTACCATTATTGTTACTCTCCTTTGGCGATAAAGTCATAATCTCTAGACTATAACACTTTTTCCACTCTTCTCCCTCTCTGCAACACTTAGACTTGTAAAGAAGATGGATATAATCTTGTCCAAAGTCTTTTAAATAGAGAATGAATGGCCAAAAAGTGAAATTTGGTTGTTTTTAGGAGTTAATCAAATGGTGGTGCCTAGGCACCAGATTAGGCGCTTAGGCGCCAGGTTCACAGAAAATGGGGTGTTTGGGCACCAGGTTCGACGCTTTAACGCCAACTCCCAAAAATGCCTAAGGTCCAACTTTTAGGTCCTAACCTCTCTATGATGATTAAATTAATGTTTTGAGCCAACTTAATCATGTAAGACTCCAAATAACATCATGAACTCAACATAACACCAATCACTAAATCAAATCAATCCATAGTGATAACTATAGGTTGCTTCTCTCAAAGCACTTGGTTTAACGTCTTCAGTCAAACAAATAGTTCCTTCCAGATCAACATTTCATTTAAGTATTCCTTGATCAATCGTCCAATTTTTTTCAGATCCTGGGACTTCTACTAAATCCTTAAATTTAAGTTTTTCAGTCTACTTTTTCTTTTCACATTGATTCAAATTATTATTCCTCAAGTTTCTTTCTAGTTCCAATATTCTTCTAATGATTTTCTCAATTTGCACATTAATATCATCCTTATAATTTATAAGGAATGGATCTATATATGAAAATTCAAGATCTCCTAAATTTTGAATCAAATTCTCTCTATATGATTTAGCTTTTGGATCAAATTCTACTATATTAATTTTTTGTCACAATTTATCTTCTAATTCTTTCCATGGGTACTGAGTAAATGATGGAGGTGATCTTTTTATATTTATCTTGGTCGAGGAAATAGGTTTTTCAAATTCCTTAGGAATTTCTTCCATTGGTCCTTTGACCAAAGAAAAATATGTTGAGATTTTCATACCTATTTTACACTATTTTTTATGATATTACACTTTAAAGAAAGATATTTTTGATGTTTTGTTGCAGGTATGATAAATTATGGTCATTGGAGCAAAAAGATGTAAAAATGAGCGAATTTGGAGCGAAAATGACCAAAATATGAAGATTTGAACTAGGGCGACGACGACGAGCCCAACGGCGCCGACGGCGAGATTTTCCCAAGAGACCAGATCAAATATTTTAGAAGGCCTGCCGACGGCGCCCTCGAGGTCGTTGACGGCGAGATCGGCGGTTATGTCCAAAGGTGCATTGAATGTGTATGATTTTTGGAGGGATGCTTAGGCAACTCTTGGGAAAACTCTTCTATGAAAGATGATTTTGGACGAAAATAGAAGGAGACTCTAGAATTCAAGGAGTTTGTCGAGAGGAGGCTCAAGAGTTTGAGGAGTTGGAAGGTTAGAACAGTGTCCAAGAGCCCCAATAGTGTGTAGAGAGTCTAATTGTGAGGAACTCTTCGAGAGATTGCAATAGTTAAGGAAAAGTGAAAGATTTCTTCCTCCTTGCCACTTCAAAGAGTAATTATGTGTGTTGTAAGGAAAGGAAGATATTCAAAGGTACTTCAAGGAGTTTGCTTAGGGTGAAATTAGAGATAAGTGTTATTTACTTGTTGTGCTTTGTATGACTTTGCTTTTATATATGAATTTTGAGTTTTATTGTGTCTTCCCCATGAGTTCTGAGTAGTTTTCTCTGTCTTTCTCCTTATCTTGAGATTTGTGAAATGGTGATTTGAATTGTATGAGCCATGAAAATGTTAAAGAAGTTGTGATGATCTTTTCACTTTGATCTTAATTTACTTTCATATAGCCAATTGATTTGTTAAAATATGTTGAGTTTTAAAAAAGATTACATCCAAGATTCACCCAATTAATTTGTTAAAATATGTTGAATTTTACAATTAAATTGAAGATTACATCCAAGATTCAGGGAGGTAATTGAATTCTTAAAATATGTTGAGTTTTACAACTAAAGTGAAGATTACATCCAAGATTCAGTAATTGATTTGTTAAAATATGTTGACTTTTACAATTAAAGTGAAGATTACATCCAAGATTCAGGGTTTTACAATTAAAGTGAAGATTACATCGAAGATTCATGGAGGTCAAAGCCGTTGGAAGTTTGGTGCAAATAAATAGTGAAATAAAATTATCAGGCATAGAATTGGAGATTTTAGAGTGAAAGACTAAAATCCTCAATTCAGTTCTATCGTTTGGGTGTTGAAGTGTAGATGTTAGCTCTCAGGCAAGGGGAACTTGGGAGCTTCAAAGTGAGAGTTGGTATCCTCCTAGCCTAGCCGCAGATTCAGTAAACAAGCATAGGATTAGTCAATGTTCTTTATCTGGACCACAAGGGTAAAGAATAAGCATAGGATTAGTCAATGTTCTTTATGCCTGGACCAAAGGGTAAAGAATAGGTATGCTCCCATGCATAGGATTAGTCAATGTTCTTTATGCCTGGACCAAAGGGTAAAGAATATGTATGCTCCTACTTGGCACAATATAAATTGAACTAATTCATTTTATCCATTCACTGTAATTTCTTGACAAGGAGAGTAGGATTAGTCAATGTTCTTTATGTCTGGACCAAAGGGTAAAGAATAGGTATGCTCCTATTTGGCACAATATAAATTGAACTAATTCATTTTATCCATTCACCATAATTTCTTGACAAGGAGAAGTCAATTTGAACTAATTCACTTTATCCATTCACTTTAATTTCTTGACAAGGAGAAGGATGCTTCAATTTAAACTTATTCACGTTATCCATTCACTATAATTTCTTGACAAGAAGAAGGTTGTCTTCTTATATATTGAATATCACGTTAGAAACTTCATTAGTATAATTAGTTATTTAAGAGTTATTAAAATTACATATTTATTTCAATTGCCTTCTTCATTAGTATCATTAGTTATTTAATAGTTATTAAAATTACATAATTATTTCAATTGCCTAATAGATGACAGATAAGCAATTTGAATTATATTGTTGTGATTAAGTGTTGATTTTCTAAAATCTTAGTTCAGAGTGAGTAATTTGAATTATATTGTTGTGATTAAGTCTTGATTTTCTAAAATCTTAGTTCATAGTTCTAATATTACTCCATGTGGGGTCGATATCTATGACTCCATTAGAGCCCTGTGGGATCGTCAATCTTAGTTCGAAGGATTCTCTCAGCCAACATTGTCGTAATTGAAATAAGGGTTATTTGAATGATTGTTTATCTCATCGGTATTTTCAAAAAAGTTTGTGTCAACCATCTGTCCAAAAGAATTTTCCTGAATGACTAGGGGTTCATGAGGATGACACATTGCTAATGCTCTAATTTTCTTGAAATATCTATAATCTTAGAAGTTAAAACGGTAAGCTTATCTTCTTGAAAATTTGCTACCCTCTGGGGGTTTACTTTATAGAAACGACTAGCAATATAATCAAAATCTGAATATTTATTATATATTTGATCTGTCATTTTTACATTAAACTCATGGAGTCTTTTCTGATTCAAAATCCTTCTAAAAGTTCTCTCCTAATCTTAGTCGTAAAATTCAAGGTCTGCAGCTGATCCCGACCTTTTATATAGATGTAAAATGTGATGTATGTGATTATTTATTTAATTTCCTTAATAGTTATTCTTAATTAGTAACAAAGCCAAAAACTTGATCCAAAATAAAAGCTAAGTAAGTTTTTCACTATGAAACAAATAAGGGCTAACATCTCGTATCAAAACCTAAAATTATAAATCAAATTAGGGCCTTTAGTTTGTCACTCTAAATTTCTCTAATTATACACCATTGAAAAGTTTAATTTCTTATTTATTTGCACTTAACCACATGAACTACATTCTTATTCAAGAAATCAATATGTGATTCTAACCATTTGTTGACTGAAAAAATTATGTATATGAAGTTATATTAGAGAAGTAGAATTTAAAATAAAGAAATAAGTAAAAGAAATTAGTTAAAACTTATAGTAATGAAGAAAAACTTAAAGCTAATAATTTTTAGTGTGGAAATGATAAATATTGTGTAACTATCTTTAGTAGGAGAAATTATATTTTTTGAAAAAATTGAAGGAGTTAGACTTTTATTTTCAATACTTAAATTTCTTTTATTAAAAAGACTTTTCAAAACTAGTACTATATTTTTAAGTAAAATATTTATATCAGAACTTTGTTTTAGGAAAGGAGGAGTGGAATTCAAAATCATTAAAGGCCTATCCAGATATAGTAATAATCACCTAAAAAAAAGTTGAAAAAAAAGGGAGGAGAAGCTCGAGGACTAGTGCTTAATCAAAAATTGGTTCCACATCTAATCTTTTTAAAATATAAGACTTGAAAAACTCTTAAACTTAAGGATATAATATAGTAAGTATATTCAATCTTAATAAAAATTTTTAAGTTGAGAAAATAGAATGCCTAAACTCTATATTTAAAGAATTTACAATATTTCTAATCAAGATAGAAACTCATATTTTCATGCTTCTTTACTTTAAAAACTTCTAAACTCTAAGTTGGTCACATATGCTAATATTTAGACTCACCAATCCAAATACTACAAGAGAACATACAAGTCTAACCATAGTCAGAAGTTAAGAAATCACTTCCCTTATCACACACAAAAAGCAAATCAAACCACTAACAATCCAAACATCAATCAAACTAATCAATGCACACTAAAGCAAACACAATACAACACTAACAATCATAACTCTCAAGCACACTAAATCAAACCACACTAATAACTATAGGTTGCCTCCCATAAAGTGCTTTGTTTAACGTCGCTAGCCCGACAAATAATTCCACCTGGATCAAAATTCCAATTCAGTAATCCTTGATAAATCACCCAATATTTTCCAAATCCAGGAGTTCCTACAAAGTCCTCGAATTTAAATTTTTCTTTCAGCTCTTCCTTTTCAGATTAATTTATATCCTTATTCCTCTTATTTCTTTCTAGATCCAATATTCTTCTAGTGGTTTTCTCAATTTTCATATTCATGTCATCCTTAAATTTTATAAGCAATGGATCTTTATAAGATTCATGATCTCCTAAATTTTGAATCAGATTTTCAGATTCTAATCTAGATAATTCAGATTCTGAATCAATTTCTTCTAGGTTATTCTTATCTTTCAATTCTTCATCTTGGTGCTAAGTAAATGGTATAGGTGGTCTTTCTATATTTATCTTAGCTGAGGAAATAGTTTTTTCTAATTCAGTAAGAATTTTTTTCATTGGTCTTTCAATATCCTTATCCTCATTTCTAAACTCAAAGTTCTTTTTAAACATATCCTCAAATTCTCTTCTAAATATCTGTTTGATAATTTTAAATTGCTCATCATTCATCTGCTTGGTTCATCTCAGAATCTCTAGGGGGTAACTGTTAATTGCATTAATAATATGCCCCAACATTAGAATCTCATTCATTTTGTTTGTATATCACAAAATATGTCATTCAGTGACTTTGAATAACTCTTTCATAGGAGATCTTTTAATGATTTCATCATTCAATTTAGGTTCATCTTGTGATTGAGTTGAATATGAAGATATAAAGACTGGTGGTGTAGATGAATTCTCTATATAGGTAGGCTTTAAAATTGTATGGGGTATATTCATTTTAAGTTCATGAGATTTTTCAACTGATGGAATTAAAAGTTTACTATTTTTCATAACGTCTGACCAAAGGAAAATATGTTGAGATTTGCATACCTATGTTACACTGATTTTGATGATATTACAGTTTAAAGAAAGGTATTTTTGATGTTTTGTTATAGGTTTGTTGAATTATGGTCATTGGAGCAAAAAGATGCAAAAAGAAGCAAATTTTGAGCAAAAATGACCAAAATATAAAGATTTGAACTAGGACGCCGACGGCAAGCCCAACGGCATTGACGATGGGTTTTTCCCGAGAGTTCATAATCAAATATTCCAGAAGGCCGACGACGGTGCCCTTGAGGCCACTGACGGCGAGATCGGAGGTTATCTCAGCAAGTGCATTGAATGTGGACGATTTTTTGAGGGGATGCTTAGGCAACTCTTGGGAAAACTCTTCTACAACTTTAAGAGAAATTTTTGGCCGAAAATTATAGAAGGTGTAGAGTGTAGATAGTTTAATTGAGGGTGTAGAGTGTAGAGAGTTTCATTTAGGGTTAGATTGTGAGGAATTCTTTAAGAGATTGTAAGAGTGGAGGGAAAGTGAGAGATTTCTTCCACCTTGTCGCTTCAAAGAAGAATTTTGTGTACTGTAAAGAAAGGAAGAGATTCATAGGAACTTCGAGGAGTTTGCTTGGAGATGAATTAAAGATAAGTGGTATTTACTTATTGAAGTTTGTATGACTTTGCTTTTATATTAAATTCTGAGTTTCGTTATATCTTTCTCATGAGTTCTGAGTACTTTTCTATGTCTTTCTCCTTGTCTTGAGATTTTTTAAAATGGTGATTTGAATTGGTTGAGCCTTGAGAATGTTAAAGAGTTGTGATGATCTTTTCACTTTGATCTTAACTTACTTTCAATCTGGTCAATTGATTTGTTAAAATATATTGAGTTTTACAACTAAAGTAAAATTACATCCAAGATTTAGGGAGGTAAATGTCCTTGAAAGTTGGGTGAAAATAATTAGGGAAATAAAATTATCGAACGTAGAATTGGAGATTTTAGAGTGACAGACTAAAATCCTCAATTCAGCCCTATTGTTTGCGGGCTGAAGTGTAGATGTTAGCCCTCAAACGAGGGGAACATGGGAGCTCTGAAGTGAGAGCCGGTATCCTCCCATCCTAGCTGCAAATTCAATAAAAAAAGCATAGGATTAGTGCTGACCTCAATTTTGGTTGAGGTTTAGTTTTTACACTTTAGTAGCCTAGGGTCTAGCCATAGGACTTTTCCTGTTGACCATTCCTAGAAAACTAGACATGGCACCCTCACCATTAGAAATTCTACCCTCTTCATTACTCAACCTGAAGTTCACATGTTGGTCTCAACCTCTAAGTACTTAGTAGGTGGGGTCACTATGGGGGAAACTCAAGGTGAGTCACCCTTAAGATTGCTGGACCTTAAGGTTGACCTTGGGTGCTGGTCTGGAGCTAAGGCACTCACTACACTCATCTGCACCCACAATCACTCACAACCCTGAACTCAAATTTCTAGCCTTGATCCCTTGATCTTTTGGGATACTCATGTAGATGGTCCCCTAAACCTACTAGCCCTAGGGCCATAGTTTAGCTAAGACCACTATGTAGAGGACCCAAAATGGAATTTCCATTGGTACATGGCTTGTTCGTGATGATTGGCACCTCAACTCTACCAAAATACCCATCTTGGTCTTTTACCCCTAAAACACCCCCAAATTACCAAAATACCCCTCTTGGGCTCAAAATCCCAAAAATTCCAAAAATTCCTTAAAAAATCCTAATAAATCCCAATATTCCTAATTTCATTTCTTTGAACTACCCCATGACCCAATTTGGCTAATTTGACCATCTTTAACCAAAATCCCCAAATTACCCTTTAAAGACTCAAATTTCCCCAAATCCAACTCAAATATCCACCAATTTGATCTCAATTAACCCCAATTTCAATCCTAAACTCATATTCACTTTCTATATGACCAAACTAAACCAAATCCAAGCTTAATTGGTCCATGATTTGAGCCCAATTTTGATTTGGGTCAAAACCCCAATTTTGACCATATGACTTAATCTCACCAAATTGAACCCATAGCCTAGTCAATTGGCCTCAATTAATGTTGCAAAATCTTTATGACATTACTATACATCAAAATCAACCATCAATTGGAATTGGTGAAGCCTCAAATCCATTTGATTTTGGCCTAAATCCAAAATTCCAAAATTTAGCCCCAAATTGGCTAATTCCACAAATTTCACCCAATTGATTGCCTTAACCTCCAAATTGGCATTCAATTCATGTTGAAAACTCTAAATTTCACCCAATTAATTGCCTTAACCTCCAAATTGGCATCCAATCCATGTTGGAAACTCTTCATCAGTCTCAATTGAACATTTACAACAATCAATTTGGACTTAGCCCAAGGCTAACCCAAGCTAGACCCAAGCCTAGCCCATTTAAAATAATCAATTTGGACTTAGCCCAAGGCTAACCCAAGCTAGACCTAAGCCTAGCCCATTGACCATTAAAAATAATCAATTTGGACTTAGCCCAAGGCTAACCCAAGCTAGACCCAAGCCTAGCTCAACATGAAAACTCTTCATGAGGTCCCTATTGACAATTTACAATAATCAATTTGGACTTAGCCCAAGGCTAACCCAAGCTAGACCCAAGCCTAGCTCAACATGACCAATTTGATTAAAGTTCAAAATTCCTTCAAATTGACCTTTCAATTGAACTCAAAACCATCTCCATCCTTCACCAAAGTTGTTCCTTGTGATCATATACACCAAATGCAACAATCAATTGAGCCAATTGACATGGCTAACCTAGCCCAAACCTAATTTTTGGTCATTTGCACCCACTTGGATCCATACCCTAAATGTGGCCTAACTACCTTAAAGCCACCAAATTAACTCCACCACAGCCATTGGTTGGATGTAGTGACCAGTCCAAACACCATGAAACCACCTAAATCAAGCCATGGACCAAAGGTTCCCCAAATTAAG
>JXCR01142095.1:93689-208160 GCA_002079205.1 Phalaenopsis hybrid cultivar
AGGATCTTGGAGCTTACATGGTGGGCAGCCCGACCATCTTCAACAGCAAGAGGATCTACACTAATACATCCCTTCCTTAGCTTTAAAACAACAAAGCCATAGGAATTCGAGGTTGTTTGTCTAGTGCAACATAAATCCTTAAACATATTTTTTAGGCCTTCGTACAACCATATTGTACAATCTAAGCCCTAACCAGTCTTAGGACTCCGAGGTAGTCATTCGTCATGACTTAAATCCTCACATCTTCAAGGTTATTTGTGCTGATTGNGACGTCATACTTTCCTTAGTTTATTTGAACGAGCATCATCCTCAATTCTTGTGTTTATCCTTCGGGATAGATACAGGATTTGAGGTACAATGCTCTTCAAAAATTATGGGGTCAGTTTGATTTCATACTTCAACGTCATTCCGAAGCGGGCGACGGGATTTTGATTAAATGGGGTCAGTTTGATTTCATACTTCAACGTCCTTCCGAAGCGGGCGACGGGATTTCGATTAATTTCATACTTCAACGTCCTTCGAAGCGGGTGACGGGATTTTTGATTCCGATGACCGACAGCTTCTTACGGGCAACCCCACAAACCGGGATTTCAATTCCGGTGATTGACAACTTCTTACGGGCAACCTCACAAACCAACCTGAAATAACGCCGACAATTAGTCAATATTCTTTAGGTCTAGACCAAACGGTAAATAATATGTATGTTTATATTTGGCACAATCCAATTTGAACTATTTCATTTTACCTATTCACTTTAATTTCTTGACAAGGAGAATAATTATTTCTTATATATTGAACTTCACATTAGAAACTTTATTAGTAGAATTGGTTATTTAAGAGTTATTAAAATTACATATTTATTTCTATTGCCTATTAATGACAGATAAGAAATTTAAACTATATTGTTGTGATTAAGTATTAATTTTCTAAAATCTTAGTTCGTAGCCTCTATTATTACTCCCTGTGGGATCGAGATCCAAGACTCCATTAAGGCCCTATATTACTTGAGCGATCTGTATACTTGTGTTGATAAGTGTGACTTTGCAATTATTGAATATTTTATGTACATCTTTATCGAATCTATAATCACTGTCAAGTTTTTGGATCCGTTTTCGGGGAATAACATTTTCTAGCAGCAATATCAATTCTTGTATTTTTAAGCATATATAAAGTTGAAGTCAACGTCCATAATTTCACACCTCTCATGAACATACATAGAGACTTCTTTAAACAACATTTTAGACTCATTATGAAAGTCCATTTCGATCTCATCTGTTAACTTGCTCTCAAAACTTTTTTGGAAATGGTCTTTACTTATATAATCAATTTCATCCATTCAAAAGCATTCATTATGTTTTCACTCAGCTGGATACTTCATAGTCTTTAACACATTAAAAGTGGTTTCATGATCATTAATATTCATAGTCAACTTTCCTTTTTTCACATCTATCATGGTTTGTCTAATAACAAGAGAAGGTCTCCCAAAAATAATTAGATTTTCTTTATCATCCTCCATATCTAATACAATAAAGTCCATAGGAAAGATAAATTTATACACTTTAACAAGCACATCTTCTATAACCCCTTTTGGGTAAATGATAGATGGATCAGTTAACTGAAGGGTTACAATAGTGGGAGAAATATCGACTAAACCTAACCTTCTAAATATAGATAGAGTCATCACATTAACGCTCGCTCCTAAATCACATAAAGCTTTTCCACATAATCTTTCTCCAAATATATAAGGAATTGTTAAGCTAGAAGGATCTTTAAGTTTCTTAGAATGTTTTTTTCTGAAATATAGTGTTGCACTCCTCGCTTAGTGCAACTGTCTCGTAATCCCCAAATTTCCTTTTATTTTTTCATTTCTCCTTCATAAATTTTGCATAACTTGGCATTTGTTCCAAAGCTTCAGCAAAAGGAATATTTATCGTTAACTTCTTAAGAACGTCCATGAACTTTGAAAATTGTTTAACCAACTCATGTTTTTAAGTCTTTGAGGAAATGGATGTGGTGTTCTTTCTAAATTGAATTTAGTTGGAGATATTTATTTTTCCACATCCTTGGAGATATTTATTTTTCCACATCTCTTCCACTTCTTAATTGGACAGCTTCTATTTATTCATTATTGTTCTCTTTAGGTTGATCTCAGTGTTACTAAGAATTGTTCCTTAGGGTCTATTGCTAAGTGAATTAGCAATTTTTCCAAGTTAATTCTTTATGTTTCTAATTGCAACATTTTAACTTTGCAACAGGTTTCCCATTTACAATACCACTTCTTCCATAGACATCTTCTTATCCTCAAATTGTTGATCATTGTTAGAGTATGGTGGATATGAAGGTCTATAGTTTATGTTCCCTTGATTATTCCAACTTCCATTAGGATTTGCATGATTATTTTTTCATTGTTGGTTTCCACCCTAAGTAGTGTGATTCTAGTTAAAATTAGGATGGTTCTTCAAAACTAATTTGTAAAAGTTAGAATATGAGTTGTTTATGGTATTTAAAGTTCCATATGATAAGTTAGAATCAATCATGTGCCCTAATGAACTTTCCTCACTTACTAGAGTAAATTTAGACTGGTTCATTCCAAATGGGTCCAACTTTCTTGATATTGCAGCAACCTGAGATGCAAGAATTGCAATCGCATATGTATCATGAACACTAACTACCTTTTTAGGATTTACCCTTGTAGAGGGCCATTGAAATTCATTTGCAGCCTTTTCTTCAATAAACACATATGCTTTATTAAATGATTTTGACATTAAAGATCCACCAGCGACAACGTCAATTGTAAACCTAAGGGATTCTACTAACCCATTGTAAAAAGTTTGAATGATTAACCAATCGGGGAAAGCATGATGTAGACACTTTCTTAGGAGTTCCTTAAATCTTTCCCAAGCTTCGTATATTGATTCCCCTTTATATTGAAAAAATGAGATAATATTGTTTCTAAGTTTAGTAGTCCTTGAAGGCGGAAAATACTTAGCTAGGAATTTCTAAGTTAACTCCTCCCAATTTTTTATAGAGCTAGGTGCTACTGAGTATAACCACATTTTAGTTTTATCCCTTAGTGAGAAAGGAAAAAGCCTTAGTCTTACAACATCATCTGACATGCCATTACAACGAAATATAGCACAAAGTTTTAGAAAATTGGATAAGTGTAAATAAGGATCCTCCAACGAAGTTCCCCCGAACTGGTTGTTCTAAGCCAGTAAGATAATATCTGGATTTATTTCAAATGAGTCAGCTTCTACAACAGGGGTTTGTATACTTGAGTGAATTTTATCTGTCCTAGGATTTATATAATCTCTCAAAGATTTATGATGATTTTCTAAGTTATTATTTTGAATATTTTCCATTTCCATTTCTGGTTCTTCAAGTCCTTTCTATTTTTTGATTTTTTTCTTTTTTCTAACTCGGGATCATAAGGCACAAATCCTACATATCCTTTATTTCACATACACAACACAAAAAAATACATTAAAAATTAAACAAATAAAATAAAAGATATATTCAACACAATAAAATATTTTTACAAACACCTTGTTTTTGACATAAACAACTTTTTCACAACACTTTTTCATACAAAAAAAAAACTTTTCACACAAAAGCAGTTTTTATGACACTATAATTTCTCCAATTCTAAGCCTAATTACTTGAACTAAAATTCTCCTAAAGTTCTTACCAAAGCTTCCCCGACAACAACGCTAAAAACTTGATGTGACTTTTTTATATGCTTTATCTTATATATTCTATATAGTCACAATGATATAAATGCAAGTATACATATCGCTCAAGTAATAGGGCTCTAATGGAGTCCTATTTATCGATCCCACAAAGAAGCGAGGTAAGAGGTCATTAGTCAAAGTTCTAGTCTACTATTATCAGGCCTAGATTGGAATGTTGATTAAAATGGTGTTTTATCTAGCAACTACTCCTAAATGCAAATGTTAAATGTAATGATAATAATTATTCCTTAATGCAAATGTTAATTCTAAAGATAACCCATTTTTGGATAAATGGGTTTGGAGAATCTAGAAATGTTACAAACTACTATTCTTATGTAGTAAATTGAATAATGTAAAGGAATTAGATGCATTAAATATTGTATGTGTCAAATAGGAGCAATTTTAATTTTCTACCCCAATTCAGTGTTGTAGAAAATCATTGGCTAATCTCAAGTTTAGTCCCTAAATTTGTGGTTAGGCTGGGAGGATATTGGCTCTCACTCCAGAGCTCCCACTTCCCTTCCCCTGAGGGTTAACTCTCGCTTTAGCTCTTAAACACTGGAAACAAATTGGGGATTTTAGTCGGTCACCTTAAAATTTCCAATTCTACGCCCAACAATGTATATTTTCCTATTTATTTTCACTTAATTTCATGAACAAAATACTCCTTCATGGAATCATCAAAAAAAAAAATCTAAATACATTAAATCTTCTAGAAATTTGCCCAGGATCGAGTCCAAACAGTCTCGAGCGCTGTCGACACTGTTTTGGGCACTGTCAGCACCCATTTCACGTCATTCTCTCCACTATGGTGCCATCGGTGCCCTCGCTGTGCAGCTTCACCATTTTGCTTCGTTTAGCTCTATTTTAGCTTCATTTCGTCCCTTTCAGTTGTGTTGTGTTCCTAAACGATAGACCTACAAAATAAGCATAAAACAACATATCTTTTCACTAATCGAGTATCCTATCTTTGGGATAACTAAATTGTTAAATTTCACTTAGCAACGGGGTAGTCACGCTCCAGTCTCGGATGATTAATGAAACAATATGATAAGTCCAAAATGAACTCAAAATATTTCAAGAGATCTTCAAAATGATCTAAGTTCATCCCTTGAGCATTTTAAAATCTATTGGACATTCTGAAGGCCAAATTGGACTTGCCATATTTTTTTCTAAAATCATTTACTAGGATCTTTTAAGATAGATCTTGGGGTTTAGTAGCTAAACCTTCATCTACTCTTGCAATTTAAGTTCCTTGCAATATTATATACATGTTTTGCAAGTACTGCCTTTTAGGGGGTGGAACGAGAAGACTCGCTAGGTACTCTTTTATAATTTATAGTACTGTCTTTTCTTGTACTTTCCACACTGTATTTTTATGCTTATAAAACTTGCATGTTAAACAACGATGTCACCCTCAATGAAAATTAAAACTGCTAGGATAGCCGTAAAACCAAAACCAAAACTAAAATTAACCAAGATAAAATTCAATGCCACAACATTTAAAATATAAAACAACTCAAAATTTAATTACAAACATCACAAAACAACAATTGTAACTAAATTAAGATGNGTGTAAATTAAAATGTCCTTCCGAAACGGGCGATGGGATTTCAATTTTGGTGACCGACAGCTTCCAACGAGCAACTCTTCTAACCAAAAATAGTGCCGACAAAATCATCATTATAAGTTAAAACTAAATGTAAGAACTTACAACACAATTTGTACCATCTTCCACAACAACCAACTCCTCTCTCATACAATTACCTCTCAGAAACATATAAGAACAATACAAATGAAATTGTAGAAAAAAATGCTTAGGACCTCAACCCAAAGAGAGGAAGAGGAAATCTAAGGAAAACTCTCCAAAACCCTTAACTCTTGTGCCCCAAGCAGCCTCCTAATCTCTTCTCTTCAAAAAAGAGCTTCTATTCATGTCCTACTGAAAATACCTTCAAAAATGGGATTTGGCAGTCTGATGGCTTAAACACACCTGAAACTGGCGCAATCACACCTAAATCAAGCGTGGTCACGCCCAGTCAGGCATAATACACCAAACATCACTATTACACACATTTTGATTATGATTTACAGGTTTGACACCTAAATGGGTTAAATAACAAGTAAAAAAGAATGGTAATATGCAAGCAAAATCTCATAAAATTGACTCATATCAGCTTCTTCCTTCTCACGAGATGCTTTCCACTTTTTTACTTTTCGCTCCCCTTGCTTTTCTCCCACCACTGTCATTTCATTCATTTCTTAATAAGGAACTACTCGATAAGGCTAGTTTGAACCGACACATCCATATGGCTCATCCAATTGGTATAATTTTCTTAAAATTATTATTATTATTTTAACACAATCATTCCACCAGTTGTGCATTTCGAAGGAAATTCTTTGTGGAGAAAAATTGGAATTTCTTAGTATTGCATTCCAGAGGGGATTCGTCGTGGTTCGCGAAGCCGATGTCTGGAGAATCTCATCCCTCTGAAAATCAGAGGAAGTAACAGAACTTTGAGGAGGCAGTTTTGATACCATTTGAAGATGAACTGACTCTTTTTTTTTAACATGAAAGATCGAGCTTGTACAGATTGATCATTTCATTAACGAGCAAAAAAAGGTGAATAACTCCCCAATAAGAGTGCATACACTTTATAGACTTTTCAAACATTGATGTTGGCTCTTAAAGAAGAGAACATTATGCTAAGAACTCAATGTACATGAAGAGAATTTCATCGATGCTTCCGACAAATGGTTCATTGAACATATCGTTGGACTGCAGCTAATCTCGAGGGACATGTCTTTTATCCAGGTGTATGAAGCCTTGCTGGCTCAGAAAGTGTGTCCATCTAAAAGTGAATTGTAGAAGTGTATAGATGTTAAAAAGGATGGTGATTAGTACTTTGTGCTTTCTTTATGTTGACATGTTGTAACAGCGTGTGTTGGTTGTCATAGATTTTTAATCACTTGATATGACATTTGTACACAGTGATGATAATGTGTTTATTTGTACATCGTTTTCTATTAATGTAGTAAAAATATGGAATATGAGATTGTTTTCGGCTTTCCTTCTAAGTTGTGGTTGCCTCTCTTCTAGGATAGTTTTGCCCCACTCTAAGTGTTGTTGCCTAGGGGTATGAACAATCTGATTTCGAGCCGATCCAAGGCCAGCTCAAAATTAGATCAATTTTTAACTGGATCAAAATCAAATAAATTTTGATCTGGTCAATATGAATCGATCCAATTTTCGAGCCAGCTCAAATGTCATTTTTGGCTCGTAAGTTAGATTGGTTCGGCTCGAACCCGCCTTGGCCTACCCGGTCCGCCCACCTGCATTTTTTTTTTCTTTCCTTTTTCTTTTTTTTTTGCGAAAAGAGGGGATCAAAACCTCGTCAATCCGCTCGAACAAAAAATACATCACAAACCGAGCTAGCAATGTGTTATGCAAGTGGAACTAAAAGTTTTGGTTTTAAATATGTAAATACATAAAAAATTTATTTCAATCCTGATTCGATCATGATCCGGGCAATGATCGAATCGAAATAAATTTGATCTTTTAATTTCGCTTCTAGCTCGGCTCAAATGGTTCAATCCGAACTAAAATTTAATCCAATTTTCAAGTGACTTACGATCTTCAAGCCAATTTCACAGCCCTATTACTACCTAACTTCTAGAATGTTTTCGCCCCAATTCTAGCCTATTGTTGTCCAACTTTAAGATTTTAGTCAACCCAATTTAAAGGCGATATTAATGTAATTGTCTCTGCAGTAAGAGCATGGTGGCATCAAACTTTTTTGAGGCTCGTGCATTCTAAAATTTTTTTGTTTCTCAAATATGTAGAACTCTACAATCAAAATTAGCATTATTGTTTTTTATAAAGAAAAATCATGTACATTTTGAGGCTCATGTCTTATGAGGTTTGTGATTTATAACTCTTTTAATATAGTTCCATCTTCTGAGGCTTACAACATTCTTTCAATAGCTTGCTCTCATGGAATCTTTCAAGTGAGGATCATGTCCGCTACTAGCTTCCTATCAAGGCTTCCTCATGGGTGTGCCTTATATGAGTATAGGTGGAAACCATACTAACATTACAAATGTTCAACATTTCATATGTCATTAGTTGAATCGTGTTCGTTTGACGATTGTAGCCTGTAACGAAGAAGTTGATGAGAATCCACCAAGAATTTTTGACCTATCAAAAGTTGTTAGTCGAAACACGTATTGAAAGTTGTAGTCTACAATAAAAGAAGTCCATGAAAATTCACCAAGGATTTTTTACCTATCTGAGATTGTTAGTCGAAGTCTCTACTTGACAACCATAGCATGTGATGAAAGACATCAAGTCGAGTCTCCCTGTGACTAATTAAGCACAGAATGAGTTGTTATAAATAATTTTGTGTTTCTCGTGATTGTGGCGTATGCAGAAATGAACCGTATTTTTCCTTTAAAATAAGGTTACAAGCATACTCAATAATGATGTTTGACAACTTCTTAGTAGGTAATTTTGAATTTATTGTCATCTAGCAAGGGTGTTTTCATTACGAGCTAGTAAAACATCTCATATATCAAATATGAAGAGATCAACTTCTTGATCATCCAGTTGAGGAGAAACTCAAATATGATGGGGGCGTTGAAGAAGTGCTCCTACTTGATGTCTGACCGAAACGTGGGATGACTACCTCACCACAACGCTGCCCGAGACATTAATGTTAATAACCTTTTGAGACTGTAGTGAAGATTGCCCCTAGTTTGGAAGTAATTTTCATAGATTTTTTTTGAAAATAATGTGAGAAGACAACCCTGTCAAAGTTTTGAGAAAAATAGCCTGAATTTTGAATAGGCTTGATGTCTTTTCACTTTGCTTTCATTCCATTAAATAACAATCTTACAATTTACTTTAGGTACAAAACATTCTGTATAATTTATTTTAGGTAACTTAATAATACAAATTCCTAATCTAAATATTCAGCTAAAAGGGAAATAAATCAGAATAAAGATATTGGAAATAATTGAAATAAAGAGCTCTTAATAATAGAAAACTCCTAATGTAGTTGTCTTATTTCAGTCCTTCCTGATTGACATCCCCCTCAAGTTGATGTTGAGTGATCAGGAAACAACAATATCCTAATAAAAAACTGATAACACTGCCGAGACCAAAATTTCTCACGTCGTGAGTGTCGAAACCGAAGGTGTCGAAGCCTCAAAAACAAATCTTGAACCAAAACATGATTTGAGCAAAGAAAAACAAAAAAAAATTATCATTGTTGTCCAAAAATTCAAATCATAGCCACAAGAATGATCTGCTTTCAGTTACACGATCCAAATGCTACCGATCATAGCCCACAAATAGGATGCAGTTCCATGATCCAGATGCTATTGATCATAGCCTACAAGTAGGATCCGCACCCTGATCCACATGCTACCGATCGTAACCCACAAATAGGATCTAGTTGCATGATCTAGATGCTATCGATTATAATGTACAAGTAGGATCCACGTACTGATCTAAATGCTACCCATCATAGCCCATAAATAGGATCCAGTTACACAATCCAGATGTTATCGATTATAGCCTACAAGTAGGATTCACGTCCTGATTAAATGTTATTGATCATAGCCCACAAGTAGGATTCGCGTCATATTAAACGATCTAAATGCTATTGATTCTTCTTGCGATGACGAGGACGATTTGTTCTCTAATTTCACGTCAAAAGTGTTGAAGCCAAGATGCCGAAGTCGTGAGTGCCGAAGTCGAGATTGCCGAAGCCGCGAGTGTCGAAGCCGAAGATCTAGGGTTTGTCGAAGTTGTCGGTCTAGGAAGAAGTGCCAAAGCCTTCAATCCTTGAGTGCGACGAAAAAGCCGAAGTCAAAGCGGATGAAACCAAAGTGAAAGAATACTTGCAATCTCAACTTGCAACAAGTATTCAGAGGAAAACTTGATCGGAAGCAGTTGAAGGCAGAAAAAGTAATATAAAATGCCGCAGAACACAGTCGACGAAGATGGAAATGAAGCAACGAATAAGCAGTCAAAGATGTAAGCCTTAAAGTAGCCTAACTCCACCCGAAGGTAAACGTAGTCGGTTTCATGACAGACCTTGTGCTGCGATATGAAGGTGGAAGTGAACTTTGTATGTAGCAATCTGGTCATGACAACACAAAGAGGTGGGTCTGGTTCGGTCTTGCTTATGGCTTGAAAGTGAGGAAAGCAGTGGAGCATGGCCTTCATTTCAAGAGTTACAAATTGCTAAAAAACGGCTATGGGAGCGGCCATCTGGAAGAACTAAGTTGTGGTGAGGAGAACGGAACACCTCCACCTCTAACGTTGCACTCAAACTCTGCTCCGGTGAAGAAGTAAAGTTACCACCATCACACTTCACGGCAGATCCAGGAGATGGAATCATTGTTTAAGGAATGCCCGCACCCGAACGATAAACAACTGCTCAAGTTAAGCCAAGAGCTTGGCCTGAAACCGCAGCAGGTAAAGTATTGGTTTCAGAATCGTCGAACATAGATGAAGGCGCAACAAGATAGGTCAAATAACGTGATCCTACATGCGAAGAACGATAGCCTGAAGAACGAGAACTACCGGCTGTAAGCGGCAATCCGCAACGTTATATGCTCTAGCTGCAGCAAACCCGCGATGCTTGGAAAAATGTCATTTGATGAGCACCATCATGCATGAAGAACGCTCTCTTGAAGGAAGAGCTCGATAGATTATCATGCATTGCAGGAAGGTTAGGTGGCGGTCGATTCCTGCTACCTTCATCACCTAATTTGCTTCTTCCACCATCATTGAACCTCAACATGGGAGCATACTCAAAGCACTTCCACGATCTTCCCCCCACCCCCTACAGTGTCATGTTATGATATGCTTCTCGGCTCCGGGCTCGCCAACGAGGACTCAGCATTCGCCGGCATGCTAATAATGGAAGGGAAGGCGACCCAAGATTCAGACCGAAAAGATGCAAGACAAAGACAAAGATTCCCAGAGGGGAAGTTCGAAGTGGGAGACGAACCAAGATTCAAGACGAAGACGAAGAAGAGCAGACTTGCGAGAATCATTGAAAAGAAATAGTTACTCCCTTCCCGTCCCGTAAGAAGGCAGGCAAGAAGAGAGTCTTGACATCCTCCAACGACTATCGATGGTTACGGTAAAAATTTGGCTCTGATACAATGTCAAAGTTTTGAAAAAAAATAGATTGAATTCTAAATAGGCTCGATGTCTTTTCCCTTTTCTTTCATTCCATTAAATAATAATTTTACAATCTATTTTAGGTACAAAATATTCTAAATAATCTTTTTTAGGTAACTTAATAATACATATTTCTAATCTAAAAATTCAGCTAAAAGGGAAATAAATCAGAATAAAGATATTGGAAATGATTTAAATAAGGAAGCTCTTAATAATAAAAAACTCCTAATGTAGTTGCCTTATTTCCGACCTTCCTGGTTGACAAACCCCACACGCAATTGTGCCCATGACATTAATGTGAACGACCTTTTGAGAATACAGTGAGGATCCCCCTAGACACAAATATCCAAAAATGCTTCACAAATGATCTCGATGTATATCATTGGAAATGAAGTAGAAAATCGGCGTCCTTGGCTTCAAGATTTTGCCCAAAAAAACTTCATTTCTCACAGACAATGTCAATTGGATGTGTGTCGGAAGACTTATGATAGTACAGTGATTATTTAACATATTAATACTGCACCAAAATCCAACAAAACACTCACACAATTAAAGTGACATGTAGATGCACAATAAATTTTTACACGGAAAGCCCTAGAAAGGGGAAAAATCACGGGGTCTGATCCAGTTGAAGTAACTCATATATAACTGTGAGTACATAGGGTCATTATTTCCCTGTGTTAGAGAAGATGGAATCATAAAGTTGATTTACAGACAATAATAGTCATAACAACTCGTAAAGGTCTTAATCGATTACAATAGAGGGATTAGTTCGTCATTAATGTTGTAGATCGTCATTGTAGCGACAAATTGTCGTAGTTGAAAGTCATGGTAATGGTTGGCCAAGTGGGTCGAAAATGGTTATTTCAATAGCTTCGGTTGGCCACAAATGTTGTAGTAGGGAGCTAGAATAACATCCATAGGTAGTAATAGCCGGAGTTGAGAAATGCGCGAGTTGTGAGCCACGTAGGTCATAATTAGTCACATAGGTCATAGAAAGGAGTTGTAATAATGTTAGTAGGCCATAGAAGACAAAATTAAGAGTTTTTTGAACTGTGAAAACATTTTTTAAGTCACAGAGGCTAGAGTTGGGAGTTACATGAGTTGTGATAATTTTCATAGGCCATAGAGACCAGAGTTAAGAAATGCATGAGCTGTGATAATGTTTGTAGGTCGTAGAGGCCAAAGTTGGGAGATGCATGAGTTGTGATAGCGTTCGTAAGTAGCACGGGCCAGAGTTGGGAGATGCATGAAATGTGACAATGTTCGTAGACTAGAGTGCATAAGTTGTAATAACGTCTGTAGGTCGCAAAGTCCGAAGTTGAGAGCTGCATGAGCTATGATCCACGCAGGTCGTAATGGGTCACAATGGTCGTAGCAGAGAGCTATAATAATGTCTAAAGACGACAGAGATTGGAGTTGAGAGATGCATGAAGTGTGATAACGTTCGTAGGCTGCTGAAACTAGAATAAAAAACTGAATGAGTTGTGATAATGTACGTTGCCCACAGCGGTCGGAGTTTGGATCTACGTAAGTTGTGATAACATTATATGTTACAAAAGTTAGGAATTTTTGGAGCTATGAGCCACATGGGTCGTAGTTGATCACATATATCATAGTGATAAGCTACAATAAGAGCACTTCAGGACTTTGGAGAAAGTCACTGTATGTTAAATACGACACTTGCAAGTAGTTATTTCTAGATGCGTTATTACATCGTCTTCAAGACGCGTCATTGCACCATATACATAGTGCATCATTGCACTGTATTCAGTGTGTGTTATTATACCATATCTGGTGTGTATTATTACAGTGTCTTCGAAGTGTGTCGTTACATTGTCTTTGAAGTGTGTTACTAACTTGAATGTGGGGTGTGCGTTGCACCATCTTAAGGGAGTTGTTATACTGTCTTTAGAGTGTGTTGTTACACCTTCTTTTGAGTGTGTTGTTACACCATTATTGGGGTGTGTTGCTCTGTAAAATGTTTTGTTACTCTGCAAGGCCGCTCATTACTCTACACGGTGTTTCATTGCTCTGTAGCATAATCGTGACTCCATAAGGGACTTTGTTACAACGAGCAAGGGGCGGCCAACTGTGGTCAATGATGGTTGGTGAGTGGTGGTATATGGTGGTCGACGACTGCAAGAGAGAGAAGCATTTGTCGGGTCTTCAGTGCAGGACAACATTGGAATCCAGGTTCTTCTTGCGATCCAGCTCTAGCTTCCACTTTTTCCCTTATTCATGTCCTTGGTCCCCTTTCATGAAGGGGGAAGAGTTGCATATATTGAGCCTGGGAGAGACTTCCCTGCAAATAATGAATAAATCTGGACCACTTCATTAGACAGCCGTGAAGATTTTCTTAATCAGACGGTATTTTGTAGATATTTGAGTGCTTTAATAATATCTTTGGATTCATCTCATCACAATGCTTGATTTAACTATAAGCTTATCAAATTTAGAATATGTTCGGCCTTCCAATTAAGAACCAAAAGCTTCCCAAAGTGGTTTAATGGAATGATATGAACTTGATTTGACCGTATTGGACTATTTTTTTGTGTCATTGGGTCAGTCTCTTCAAACAGGTCAGCTTAACTATAAATTTGTTGAAATCAGAATTTTGAATAATTTTTTCTCTGATTTTAGATGTTTCACGCGAAAAAAATGCTTTGAAATCAATGCTAATCACTTTGAAATTTGTGTCAAATGACGAATTTTGTTGTAATGATACTATGATAGACACATCTAAGGTAAGTGGATCGATAGAAATCAACCACTTCTGATCAACTTGAGTTCTAGGAAAAAAACATCCAAGTCATCACATGAGAAATTTGGAAAATAATATTTCATAGCTGTGGCTACAGTAGTTACAACCTAAAACCGAGAAGAAGAAAGAAGCCCGTGCATTTTAATTGCATATTTGATTCAGCTAAGTGTAGAAGTAAGCATGTCAGATGAGCACCGAATTTAGGCACAATTAGTGATTGCTTTTCCAAAATAAAAAAATAGTCATCATTTTGTAACATAATTATGCAATGTACAACTTTGTGCGGGCACATAGAAACTGCATTCTATAGAACATAACAGACAGGATTTACTGAAACAAACAACATAAAATAAGTGAAAGAACAAAACTTCATCAAATTTTGATGCTGGTGGCTATAACTTACATTGAAACACTACGAAGATAACAGATCAGAAAAACGAAGAACCAATAGTTTATAGCATGATCTATATGAAGCTGAATAATCAATTCCCAAAGCTTAAAAAAAAAAAACAAACTCTTTCTTCGCATGAGAAACATGTAAATGTACAAAAAACTATGCAGCACAAGATGTTTTGAGTTTTCCAAAAGATTTATCTTCGACTAATAAGCTATAAATGGACCAAAAATTCTATAATTAAAGTAGCATGCACACATCTAGCAACATTTTATTTGGGAAATAGCATCATACTTATTCCATGAATCTCAAGTCGCTATCATACAAAACAAGTATTGAATGAAACTGCGTAACACAGTTAGCCACCGCTTATGGGTGGAATGATTGCTAACTCATCTCCATTCTTCAAAATGGTAGATTCGGGGGCATATTCCTCATTAACTGCAAAAACCATGGAGTTGTAGATCTTCTCCAGCCCTGGAAACTTGTTTAAGAGAATTTTTAAACAATCTCCAGCGGAGCAACAAGAGGGGACTTGCAGAGATAAATCAGCTAAGCCAGTAATCTCACGGGCTTTGGCAAAGAACAAAACTTCAATCTTGACCAAAGTTTCAGAATTCATCCCTGCAGCTCCGGCTGGATTCTGTTCCTCAGAAACTTTGCCGTGGTTATTCTCAGTAGAAAAATCTAAAACAAAACATTTTATGAGAAAATCATTCGAACTTAGTGCATCCCCCAATTCAAAATAATAAATTCTACTAAAATGTACAAGTTGTAGAAGTATTTCAGAGAGGAGGAAGAAGATGACTGAAAAAGGTAATGCTTATATTTTCATATACCCTGAAATCAGTAAAGTAAAGTTGCATACAAAAGGTAATATATAAAGACATAGGAAAAAGGTTGTTATGAGCTGAACGGTGGGATGGAGTCTGTTGGAGATCAAACAGCGTTGGTTCCTGCGGGATGAGGAGCTCGGCTGGCAGCAGGGAAGGGGAGCAGAGGTTGTTACACAAGTCAAAGCTTATGGCAACAATTTTGTTTAGAAAAACATTAGAAAGAATAAAATATGTAAAGGCAATAGAAATATGCGACAAAAGAAACAAATTTCTACCTAGTGGAGCTTCTATGGAAAAGGATAGCCAAGGATGGCATATGATCAGAAGCCGTTGACACTTTGTTTATACTTTCATGAATTACAACTAAGGGGGTATTTGACTCCGCTCAGGATTTACATTTAATACGATTTAATAAATCTGACAAATCTAAGATTTATCCAATCCATATACTGTTAAATTAAAGACAATGTTTGGTTCGATTGAGGTTAAATCCAGTTAAAATTGTTAGACGTATTTGACATTTTATTTCAGGTTTATTATAATCACAGCTTTCTTTTCAAATTAAATCTGTTAAATCTGTCAAATAGTTGGATTTAATAAATCCAGATCTACATCCAAAATCAAATGGAAGGGGGAGAAAAATGAATTTAACTGGGCACCAGATTTAATTTCCCGTTTTAGCATTTAGCTGGATTTACATTAAACCCAGCCTAAATCCTCTCAAAATTACGCTACCAGATAACCCTTATACCCCATAAACTTATATTTGCATTATTAAAAAAACGGAATAGATCTATACTTCCAAAAAAAGCTATTAAAAATAGAATATTGATAAAAAAAAGTGAAATTATACATTGTGCAGAAATAGAAAGAATTAATATAACTAAGTTCACTGTTAAATATTCCAGAAAAAAACAAAGGAAACTTTGTAATTATTATGACTTTTATTTCTCCATTTATTTTGACATACGGAAGGCTTGGACTTAAATTTTATCGACTACAAGTTAAAATACAAAACACAAATTGGTGGTTTCATTCCTTTTTATTGCTGATCCTATCTCTCTTCACCCATCCATTTGCCCATTTCGTTCTTAAAATGCTGGCTGAATATTCGTTCATTCAACTTAACGTGAATAATAATTTTTCCCCATTTTACGTTATAGCAAGCCACATATCAAACAAACGCTGTAAATGTATTCATTGGAACATTATCGTAATAACAAAAAAATATAAACACACTAAAAGTGTATCCCAAGGATGGTGGAGGCCGACGAGTTAAGCTGGAATGGGAAAGTTTGGGTGCTAGAAGACGGCATATTTAGCATGCAAGGTTTCTAGAAGGTAGATGAGATTTTGTAAGGCTTGTGTACGGCTGGAAAAAGCAGTAAAACAACTAAGGGAAGAAGTTGTGGGCTACGACAGGGAAGTGAGACGTGGAGGGCTGGGCCAGGGATGTCACTGAAGCGGGATGCCGGGAAAGCGTTTGGGAAGGGGGAAACTGCAGTAAAACAGCAAGGACAGCTGGTCATAGCCAGCTAAAGCAGAAAAGTATGACGTGAAGCGGTGGTAGCAATGTGAAAAAAGGGCGGAAGGGTTAGGCGACTGTAGAAAAACAACCAATGAGAGTTGTTTCTAGGCGACTACAGTAGGTCCAGAGATGTGACAGTGGAGGGACGGCTGTGGAGGCGGAAAAAATCAAGGACAATCACCATCTCGGAATGAGGTACAGCACCACTCGCCCTTGGATACAGCCCTAGAAAGGGAAAACCTGAACAACGACCGTTGCCTAGATAGAAACACAAGCAAAACTAAAATTTATACTCTAATGCAATATATAAATAAGAAATGATTAGAAATGAATGAAAGGAAAGTACGAAACTCGCTAAAAATTAAAAATGAATCGAAAATGGGCCTATTTATTCGGCCTTTGGCGTGAACTGGAGCATCTACAGTACGCTTCCGCCCCTATAGCGGGAGACGCCCGCATCACCTTCTATGTGATCATACAACTCTAAATGATCTACAATATAAAGATTACATGTGAATTGAATTTAATCAATTTATATGATGATATAAGCATTAATTAAGCTTGTGAAAAAATACAATGATGATTAAACAACATCGAGAAGTACTTTTAAAGTTTCTTTTTATTGATATTTTCACCGGTAAAATTATCTAATACAAGCAATATATCATCAACAACTCATATATTTGAGCCCAAGCCATTTTACAATACACTTCAAATGCCATCAAAATCTTATTGCAAAAATTTTGATGCATTTCAATAATGATAAAATAACTTCCAAAATATTGAAATCTCGTAATGTCACTTGTTTTGACGATGTCAAGTCGAATGGATGATTTTGAATTTGCATGTAAAGGTCTAAACGTCTAAATCCTAACATTTTGGCACCTTTAACAGACATATAATGACACAATAGTATATTTTTGAGCTTTTTATTTGAACAAGAGGGGGTAAAAACAAATCATTATTGCTACACATTGCTCTCCTTAAATATTTTAATAATTCAGCACACTAATTATTTTTAAACACTACTGAAAAATCCATGGGGTTTAAGTTAAACAAGCCTGCGTTTGTGATAGCTTACAGCAACTCTTCGAACATANAATTGATCAATTTGGTGTATATTATTGTCATGAGGAGTTTAGAAAATATTTGCAGTGATTTTGATTTGGTTTGGAGGTTTAGTTTGGAGGATTTTGAGCATTTGGTCAATTTGGGGTGTTGGGTTAGACTTGGGTTTAGGTTAGGCTAAGGTTGGGTTAGGTCCAAATTGATTGTTCAAAATGGTCTAGAGGAATGTAATAAATATTTTTCAACATAAATTGTTAGGGTTAGGGCATTCAATTTGGTGAAATTTGGAGACATCCAATNCCTGAAATAGTAGGGATAAGGCTAATAATAATGACTACAGATCACTTAAGAATACAATTTCTTTATTAAGCAGACCCATTTATAGCTAACTTTTCGGCACCTTTTACCACCATATAATTTAGCTAGTTCATTTCATTCCAGCACATACACTTTTGACTTTTGTAACTTATTTGCCAATACAAATAAATAATCAAAAGTTAATCCTAAAACATTTGAACCCGTGATTTGTCTAAGGTATTTTTTTAAAAAAAATTGAAGCTAAGAGCATGTGCACTAATTTTTTTGTTTACATATCCAATTGTCATATAGAGTTAGATTTCATACAGATATTAAACAATATTTACAGAATTCCCATTTGTTTCAAGTCCTCGCAAATTACAAACCAGTTTATAAGGAAAAGGCCTATTCTGTTAGTATGACATTCTGAATGGCCTTACTTTTGAAATTTTTTTCCACTAACTTTAAATAAACACAAACTAGGCCTTAAAGTTCATCTAGATCAATATCATAATTCTAGAAAGAGATAGAATAAAAAATTCCAGCTAGAACTATCCATATAAAAAAGCCAATATTTTAGATTTTAGTATCCAATAGCACCATCGTCCATATGTTAACTGCAAGTGCAAGAGGGTTGCTATATATTGGATGGTACAAAACAGTGATATTCAAGAATATTTTACATATTAACTGAAACTATTTTCTGAAAAGTTAAATAGAAAAAAAGCATAATCAAACAAAGCCTGAAGGAGAAAATGAGCAATGAGCAGCCACTACCACTGCTCTTCAGCAGGCACATGAAATAAAAAAAGAGAAATTTACATATGTAGCACAAAATTCTTATGGATTTACATATCTCACGCCTAAACTTATATATTTACATACATAGCACTTTGATGCCTTAAACCTATAAATGAAAAGGTGTGTTTCACCTTTAAAAAGTGATAATAGTGTTATTTTTTATGTTATATTAAAGATTTGAGTGCTATTCATGTAAATACGAGAGTTTAGGTGTGAGATATGTAAATACATAAGAATTGTGTGCTACCAAAAGTTCTTTCCTGGGTATTGACGTGGCATACACGTTGTTACTACTTAATTGATGGGAATACAACAACAATAACAAACCTTTATTCCACTAAGTGGGGTCGGACAAAACATCCCACCACCTGAGCTTAGAGCTGGATCTTTTTTTTTCTTTCTTTTTTAATATGAAGGGAATATGAAGGAGAAATCACAACAGCACCTCTAAATGAGGTGATCAAGTTGGGATGCAGTTATGAAACTAAAAAAGGGCATGCCAACCTATGGTAAAGCTTTATTGAATTTAAAAAAAAAAAAACTAATAGCAGAGATACCACTGTTCAATATGCTAGAGGACTCTGATTTCATTAAAATATATCTGATCAGTTTCCCAGGATTGTTCGGTAGCAGTGCCATCCAAGGTATTAGTTGAACCAAAAAATGTCAGTAGGTGGCGCGAGAGAAATTTGTTCTCCACACATAAGCCTAATAAGTTGGAATTGCAGTGCACAACACTGGTGTAGAAGGTCCAAACAAAGACACCTTCCAATACCACTCCATCTAGTTGGTTTTTCTATTGAAATGCATAATAAAAGTGGCTATAGAAGATGCATTATAGCTACTTAATTCAATTAACCTGACAAATCTAAGTAAATAAATCAGATTCTTTCAACTCCAACACAGAGACTTTCCTGAAGAATAATGTGAGGTATGGTAGCAGTATCCAAGAGAAAATAAAAAAGTAGGAACCTAGGTGCAAACCACTTATGCATTGAGGCTTCCAAATTCTGATATGCACTATGAAAATATATTCTTGTTGGTTAACTAACAATAGAGTACCATTTGGGCGGATTTTATTTATCAATCTTTCTAAATTTTTTAAAATTTTCTAGCTTGAAAATGTAGAGGTCCAATATTAAAAAATGATCTTAGGCCATGGAGAAGGAAAACGCTGTTGGTAAATAGGTAAATAATATGCAAACAACTATATATATATATATCTCAGAAAAACACAAAATCAATACAAATTCACCCAATGATGGCTATGCCATCTTGTTCAGTTGTAAATTTCACTATGATTTATTGAAGATAATACAGTAATAATTCCTCAGAGATATATAAGACAGAGCCACCATTCTTTAAAAAGAGAAAATAAAATCTAGTCAATAATAAAATAAATTTTGAAAGCAAACATGATGAAACCACCACATATTTGACACTTTTCATGGGCAAAGCCCCTGAACTCCCAACAGGGAGGCTTTCTGCTCCTCTTCCCACTGTTGTAATGAACTTGGCATGAAAATGGACCTATGATTAACTCTGTGTAACGCATTTTGCTTCTTAAGAAAAAAATTAAACTACACAACTTAACAAATGCCAAATGCTATAATGATACTTGATGAAATGATGATGATGAGAGTGCTACTACTCATTCTAAATTTTACTGTCATAAATCATCCAAATTGATTATCACTAAAGAAGATAGTACCGAATGTGGGTCTCTTAACCTGGGGCATTTTATATTGGGAGGATTTCATAGGTACTCATAATAACAAAATATTCTTTTATCTAACCTTTCAAAATTCATGTGTCAAATATCAATCATCACATAATAAACATCTGATCCCATAAATAATCAAAATTTCAAGGCATGCCTATTAAAATCATCATACCCATGTTATTGGAACAATATATATATGATTCTAAGAAAAATAAAACATGGAGTTCATGTGTATTTTATTGTCCATTCTCAGTAAATAGGTTACAATTAAGCATGCATCATCATAATAAAGATAACAAAAATTCACATCAATAGAAATTTATGTGCTTGTATTGATGATTATGTAAGAAGACATAATTCAAACATGTGTTGCAAGCAGGAACATGCTAAATGTATTAAAATTGTTTCTGCTATTTCAACTGATTTCAGAGAATATGCTTATAAATTCTCTGATTTCAGTATCACACCTAAGGCTCCCAAACAGCTCATGTAAGATTTTTTTTTTTCACTAAGCAAACGAGCAGAACATAATTTTTTTTTTTGTTCTCGATATATAAACAAACCGAATACAAAAAAAAAATTGTTTTTTCGTTTTGGCTCAAAATAATTATATATATATATATATATATATATATATATATATATGTCGTCGNGAAAATCAATCAAGATAAAATTCACCGCCACAACATTCAAAATATAAAACAACTCAAAATTTAAATACAAACCCACAAAAAATAACAGCTACAACTAAATTAAGATGTCTCTATTGGATGATCGGGAATCCCTTGGAGAAGGTAATACCCGCTACAACATTCAAAATTCTACAACATTCAAAATATAAAACAACTCAAAATTTAATCACAAACATCACACAAAACTACAACGCTACAACATTCAAAATATAAAACAACTCAAAATTTAATCACAAACATCATACAAAACCACAACTGAACATGCAAAATATAAAACAACTCAAAATTTAATCACAAACATCACATAAAACTACAACTTCCGACATTCAAAATATAAAACAACTCAAAATTTAATCACAAACATCACACAAAACTACAACTTCATTAAATTAAGATGTCTCTATCGGATGATCAGGAATCCCTCGGAGGAGGTAACCTACGGTTGCTAACGAAAAAATATAAAACAACTCAAAATTTAATCACAAACATCACACAAAACTACAACTTCAACTATTCGAAATATAAAACAACTTAAAATTTAATCACAAACATCACACAAAACCACAACTTCAACTAAATTTAAATATAAAACAGCTCAAAATTTAATCACAAACATCACACAAAACTACAATTGCAACTAAATTAAGACGTCTCTATCTGATGATCGAGAATCCCTCAGAGGAGGTAACCTACGGTTGCTAACGAGGCTTCCCACAGTCTTGATGATCGGGAATCCCTCGGAGGAGGTAACCTACGGTTGCTAACGAGGCTTCCAATGGTTTAAATGAAATCAAAATTTAATCACAAACATCACATAAAACTACAACTTCAACTAAATTAAGATGTCTCTATCGAAGAATCCCTTGAAGGAGGTAACCTACGGTTGCTAACAAGGCTTCCCACGGTTTAAATGAAATTATGGAACTCATGAAGGTAACCTACGGTTGCTAACGAGGCTTCCCACGGTTTAAATGAAATTATGGAACTCATTAATATGAGTTTAGTAAATTCATTTGGACTAAGTGATTCCAATAGAAAATAGTGATGCCGGGACGAGAGTTTAGTAAATTCATTTGGACTAAGTGATTCCAATAGAAAATAGTGGTGCCGGGACGACGGTTTCATAAGTTCATTTGGACTAAGTGAATCCAATAAAAAATAGTGATGCCGGAACAAGGGAACCGTCGGACTAAGCGAATCCAATAGAAAATAGTGATGCCGGAACGAGGGAACCGTAGGATCCTAACCTGACTAAGTGAATCAAATAGAAAATAGTGATGCCGGAATGAGGGAACCGTAGGATCCTAACCAATGAATCCAAATAAAAATAGTGATGCCGGAACGAGGGAACCGTAGGATCCTAACCGGTGTCGCTCAAATCAACTTTAATATGCCCTCACCAGAACGAGGGAACCGTAGGATCCTAACCGGTGTCACTCTAATCAACTTTAATATGCACTCATAAAATTTAAAGAACCCAGAACGAGGGAACCATAGGATCCTAACCGGTGTCGCTCTAATCAACTTTAATATGCCCTCACGATGCGTTTGATAAGTTCATTTGGACTAAGTGAATCCAATAGAAAATAGTGATGCCGGAACGAGGGATGGTGTCGCTCTAATCAACTTTAACATGCCTCCATAAAATTTAAAGAACTTCAATCATAAGGCCAGAACTCATTAAGTTGAGTTTAGTAAATTCATTTGGACTAAGTGAATCCAATCGAAAATAGTGGTTGTCTCTCTAATCAACTTTAATATGCCCTCATAAAATTTAAAGAACTTCAACCATATGGTCACCTGATTTGATATTATAACTTGACACACTATAAAACTCAAACATGTCGCGGCAAGGAGCTTGGAGCTAGCATGGTGGGCAGCACGACCATCTTCAACAGCAAAATCTGTCTTCCCCAACTAAACCAATCTTTCTTCCTTAGAATTAACAACAAAGCCATAGGACTTCGAGGTCGCTTGCTTATGCAAATGTAAATCCTCACCTTATCTTTAGGCTTTTGTATAGCCCTGCTATATAATATAAGCCCTAACTATCTTAGGATTCTGAGGTTGTTGTTTGTCACGACCTAAACCCTCAAATCTTTCAGGCTATTTGTGTGACCATTTCACATGAATGTAAGCCCTAACTAAGAAAATTGGCAGGATGAAACACCTAAATATTTCTCCTCAAAATTGAAGCCAAACATTAGGATACTCGAGAAGTCACCGGAGTTCTCCTCTGGATCCATGACATCCCCTAGTTCTTCTTCCTTTGGATTCTACAATAAAATGAGAAGTCACTGGGGTTCTCCTCTGGATCCATGACATCCCCTAGTTCTTCCTCCTTTGGATTCTACAATAAAAATTCCAAATTTGAACCAATCCCCTTTCACACCTCTATGTCCGATTTCATTGAAGAGTCCTATCCTTTGAGTTCTCCTCTGGATCCATGACATCCCCTAGTTCTTCCTCCTTTGGATTCTACAATAAAATGTTTTGGATCCATGACATCCCCTAGTTCTTCTTCCTTTGGATTCTATAATAAAATGTTCCAAATTTTAATCAATCCCTTTTCACACCTCTACATCTGATTTCGTTGAAGAGTCCTACCCTTTGAAATTCCTTGAAGATAATATTTCCTGATTTTTATCGAGAGTTTTCTTAGGTTGCTTTGGTCATTTAAGATGAAATTAACTATAGGGGCTTTCCCTTATAGGAAGCATGTTCAAACCGAGTTTAATATAAACCCTATTTAATTCTTTATATTAAATAGGGGAATTTGTCGGCAAATACAAAGGTTTTGTAGACCAGACGGACGTCATACTTTCCTTAGTTTATTTGATCGAGTCTCATCCTCAATTCTTGTGTTTATCCTTCAAGATAGATACAGGATTTGAGGTACAGTGCTCTTTCATTTTAAACTATGAAAAATATGGGGTCAATTTGAGGTACAATGCTCTTTCATTTTAAACTATGAAAAATATGGGGTCAGTTTGATTTCATAAACGTCCTTCCGAAGCGGACGACGGGATTTTGATTTCGACGACCGACAGTTTCTTACGGGCAACCCCACAAACCATCCCCGAAATATCGCCGAAAGCTAGAGAATTAAAATTGCTCTTATTTGACACATACAATATTTAATGCATTTAATTCTTTTACATTATCCAATTCATTACATAAGAATAGTAGTTTTTAACATCTCTAAATTCTCTAAACCAATTGATCTAAAAATGGGTTATCGTTAGAATTAACATTTGCATTAAGGAATAGTTATTATCATTTCATTTAATATTTGCATTTAGGATTAGTTGCTAGATAAAACACCATTTTAATCGACATTCCAATCTAAGGTCTGATAGTAGTAAATTAGAACTTTGACTAAGGACCTCTTACCTCGCTTCCCTGTGGGATTGATAAACGGGACTCCATTAAAGCCCTATATTACTTGAGTGATACGTATACTTGTGTTTATATCATTGTGACGATATAAAATATATAAAATTAAGCATATGAAGAAGTCGCATCAATTTTTTGGCATCGTTGTCGGGGAAGCTTTTGTAAGAACTTTAGGAGAATTTTAGTTGAAGTAATTAGACATAGACTTGAAAAACTGTAGTGTCATAAAAACTATTTTTGTGTGCAAAGTTTTTTGTTGTGTTGTATGAAAAATTGTTGTGAAAAAATTGTTTGTGTGAAAATCATGATGTTTGTGAAATTTTTTTATTATGTTGAATATATCTTTTATTTTATTTGTTTAATTATTAATGTATTATTTGTTGTGTTGCGTATGCGAAATAAAGGAATCGCAAGACTTGTGCCTTACGATCCTGAGTTAGAAAAAAGAAAAAAAAATCTAAAAATAGAAAGGACTTGAAGAACTAGAAATGGAAATGGAAAACATTCAAAATAATAACTTAGAAAATCATCATTAAATATTTGAGGGATTATATAAATCCTATGATAGATGAAATTTAATTACGTATACAAACCTCTGTCGTAGAAGTTGACTCATTGGAAAAAAGTCCAGATATTATCCAACTGGTGCAGAACAATTAGTTTGAGGGAACTCCTTTGGAGGATCTCTATTTACACTTATCTAGTTTTCTAGAACTTCGTGATACATTTCGTTATAATGATATATCAGATGATGTTGTTAGACTATGGCTTTTTCTTTTCTCACTAAGGGATAAGGCCAAAATGTGGTTATACTCATTAGCACCTAGCTCTATTAAGAATTGGGAGGAGTTAACTCAGAAATTCCTAGCTAAGTATTTTTCACCTTTATGGACTACTAAACTTAGAAATGATATTATATTATTTTGTTAGTATGAAGGGGAATCAATATATTAAGACTGTGAAAGATTTAAAGAACTCCTAAGAAAGTGTCCACACCATGCTCTGCCCGATTGGTTAATCTTTCAATTTTTTTACAATGGGTTAGTAGAATCCCTTAGGTTTACAATTGATGTTGTTGCTGGTGGATGATTAATGTAAAAATTATTTAATAAAACATATGCGTTAATTGAAGAAATGGCTACAAATGAATTTCAATGGCCCTCTAGAAGGGTAAATCCTAAACAAGTAGCCAGTCTTCACGATACAGATGCCATTATAATACTTGCATCTTAGGTTGTTGCAATATAAAGAAAGTTGGAAAAATTTGGAATGAACTAGCCTCAATTCACTCCAGTAAGTGAGGAAAGTTTATTATGGCAACTGATTGATTCTAACTTATCATATGAAACTTTAAATAACATAAAAAACTTGTTGGATACCTCAGAGGGCTATTAAACTTAATATACTTTATTCAATTAAATCATCCTTAATTAAAATTTTAAGGACTCACCAAAATACAACATAGAGTTAGTANGCACCACTAAGCCCAATTAGGATTAAAAATTTGGCTAAGTGTTCAAATTACACTAACTTCCCCTTCGAGGTAATTCACTCACATAATTTTTAAATTAAATGATAAATGATAATTACCCATTTCTTATGGATAATTGAGACATCAATGTTCACTGAACATTAAGGGTATTTATAGGATGAATTATTAAGCAACATAATAAGTTTAAAAAAGAACTCAGGATTTTCCACCAGGCAGCGAGAGAGTAGCATAGTCCTGCTTCTTCCTCTAAATCTGTTGGATACCTCAGAGATCTACCAAACTTAATATATCTTGCTTGATAAAGTCATCCTTAATTAAAATTNGGGTGGGAGAGAGGCATGGACTTGCTTCCCCCTCTTAGCTTGTTGGATACCTGAGAGGCCTATTAAACTTAATATTTTTCGCTTAATGGAATCATCCTTAATTAAACTTTTAAGGACTCACCAAAATACAACATAGGTTAGAAAAACCCCTCAGAACTCTACTTTTCCTGCTCTTCATAAATGCTCTCACATGCATTTTCAAGTTTCAGGTGGTGGAACGAGAAGACTNGAGGATGAATCTTTAAGCAACATAATAAGTTTAAATGGGCTCGAGGCTTTTAAGTAGTTGGTGAGGGAGAGGCATGGACTTGTTTCCCCTTCTTAACTTGTTGGATACCTCGGAGACCTATTACACTTAATATGCTTCGCTCAATGAAATCATCCTTAATTAAACTTTTAAGGAATCACCAAGATATGACATAAGGTTAGGAAAATTACCAAAATCTTACCTTTCCTTCTCTTCATAAACTGCCTTAACATGCATTTTAAGTTTCAGGTGGTGGAACGAGAAGACTCGNTATAACCAAAACTAAAATCAAACAAGATAAAATTCACCGCCACAACATTCAAAATATAAAACAACTCAAAGTTTAATCACAAACATCACATAAAACCACAACTTCAACTAAATTAAGATGTCTCTATCCGATGATCGGGAATCCCTCAGAGGATGTAACCTACGGTTGCTAACAAGGATTCCCACGGTTTAAATGAAATTATGGAATTCATTAAGTTGAGTTTAGTAAGTTCATTTGGACTAAGTGAATCCAATAGAAAATTGTGGTGCCGGAACGAGGGAACCGTAGGATCCTAACCGGTGTCGCTCTAATCAACTTTAATATGCCCTCATAAAATTTTAAAAAAACTTCAACCATAGGGCCACCTGATTTGATGTTATAACTTGACACACTAGATAACTCAAACTCGTCGCGACAAGGAACTTGGAGCTAGCTTGGTGGGCAGCACGACCATCTTCAACAGCAAAACATTTCTTCCCCAGCTAAACCAATCTTCCTTCCTTAGACTAAACAACAAAGCCATAGGTCTTCGAGGTTGCTTGCTTATGCAACGTAAATCCTCACCTTATCTTTAGGCCTTTGCATAACCGTGTTATACAATATAAGCCCTAACTCGTCTTAGGATTCCGAGGTTGTCGTTTGTAACGACCTAACCTCGAGGTTGCTTTCTTATGCAACGTAAATCCTCACCTTATCTTTAGGCCTTTGCATAGCCCTTTTTTCTTGCTTATGCAACGTAAATCCTCACCTTATCTTTAGGCCTTTGCATAGCCCTGCTATTCTCATGCAACGTAAATCCTCACCTTATCTTTAGGCCTTTGCATAGCCCTGCTATACAATATACTCTTAAATCATCTTAGGATTTTGAGGTTGTCGTTTGTCACGACCTAAATCCTCACATCTTCCAGGCTATACCGTCTTAGGATTCCGAGGTTGTCGTTTGTCACGACCTAAATCCTCACATCTTCCAGGCTATACATCTTAGGATTCCGAGGTTGTCGTTTATCATGACCTAAATCCTCACATCTTCCAGGCTATTTGATCTTAGGATTCTGAGGTTGTCGTTCGTCACGACCTAAATCCTCACATCTTCCAAGCTATTTGATCTTAGGATTCTGAGGTTGTCGTCCGTCATGACCTAAATCCTCACATCTTCCAGGCTATTTGCATCACCTTATCTTTAGGCCTTTGTATAGCCCTGCTATATAATATAAGCCCTAACTCGTCTTAGCCGAGGTTGTCGTTTATCACGACCTAAATCTTCACATCTTCCAGGCTATTTGTGTGATCATTCGAGATTTTCGTTTGTCACAACCTAAACCCTCACATCTTCCAGGCTATTTGTGTGATCGTTTCACACGAAAAGGTTGTCGTTTGTCACAACCTAAACCCTCACATCTTCCAGGCTATTTGTGTGATCATTTCGTCGTTTGTCACGACCTAAATCCTCACATTTTCCAGGTTATTTGTGTGATCATTTCACACGAATGCGTTTGTCACGACCTGTTATACAATATAAGCCCTAACTCGTCTTAGGATTCCGAGGTTGTCGTTTGTCACGACCTCTCTCACATCTTCCAGGCTATTTGTGTGATCATTTCACACAAATGTAATCCCTAACTAATAAAACATCTTTAGGCCTTTGTATAGCTCTGTTGTACAATATAAGCCCTAACTCGTCTTAGGATTCCGAGGTTGTCGTTCGTCACGACCTAAATCCTCAATTCAGGCTATTTGTGCGATAATTTCACATGAATGTAAGCCCTAAATAATGAAATTGACAGGATCAGGCTATTTGACATTTCACACAAATGTAAGCCCTAACTAATAAAATTGGCAGGATGAAACACCTAAATATTTCTCCTCAAAATNGCATGTTTTGTTCTTGAATTTACCTACATAAACTTGCATGTAAACCATAACTATAACCCAAAACCAAAACAAAAATTAACCAAGACAAAAATTCACCGCCACAACATTCAAAATATAAAACAACTCAAAATTTAATCACAAATATCACAAAAAACCACAACTTCAACTAAATTAAGACGTCTCTATCGGATGATCGGAAATCCCTCGGACGAGGTAACCTACGGTTGCTAACGAGGCTTCCCACGGTTTAAATGAAATTATGGAACTCATTAAGTTGGGTTTAGTAAGTTCATTTGGACTAAGTGAATCCAATAGAAAATAGTGATGCCAGAACGAGGGAACCGTAGGATCCTAACCGTTGTCTCTCTAATCAACTTTAATATGCCCTCATAAAATTTAAAGAACTTCAACCATAGGTCCACCTGATTTGACATTATAACTTGACACACTTGAAAACTCAAACTCATCGCGGCGAGGAGCTTGGAGCTAGCATGCCATTATACTTGACACCCTAGAAAACTCAAACCCGTTGTGGCAAGGAGCTTGGAGCTAGCATGGTGGGCAGCACGACCATCTTCAACAGCAAAACATGTCTTCCCTAGCTAAATCAATCTTCCTTCCTTAGACTTAAACAACAAATCCATAGGACTTCTAGGTTGCTTGCTTATGCAACGTAAATCCTCACCTTATCTTTATGCCTTTGCATAGTCCTGCTATACAATATAAGCCCTAACTCGTCTTAGGATTCTGAGGTTTTTGTTTGTCGCAACCTAAATCCTCACATCTTCCAGGCTATTCATATGATTGTTTCACACAAATATAAACCCTAACTAAATAAAATTGACAGGATGAAACACTTAAATACTTCTCCTAAAAACTGAAGCCAAACATTAGGATAGCTTGGGAAGTCACCAGGGTTCTCCTCTGGATCCATGACAGGATGAAATACCTAAATATTTCTCCTCAAAATTGAAGCCAAATATTAGGATAGCTTGGGAAGTCACCGAGGTTCTCCTCTGGATCCATGACATCTCTTTAGTTCTTCTTCCTTTGGATTCTACGATAAAATGTTCCAAATTTGAACCAATCCCCTTTCACACCTCTTCTTCTTCTTCCTTTTGGTTCTACAATAAAATGTTCCAAATTTGAACCAAATCCCCTTTCACACCTCTATGTCTGATTTTGTTAAAGAGTCCTACCCTTTGAAATTCTTTGAAGAAAATATTTCCTGATTTTTTTTGAGAGTCTTCTTAAGTGACTTCGGTCATTTATGATGTAATTAACTATTGGGGCTTGCCCTTTTAGGAAGCATGTCTGAACCCAACATAATATAAACCTTATTTAATCCTTTCTAATAAATAGGGAAACTTGTCGGCAAATACAAAGGTTTTGCAGACCAAACGGACGTCAAACTTTCCTTAGTTTATTTGATTGAGCATCATCCTCAAGACTTGTGTTTATCCTTTGGTATAGATACAGTATTTGAGGTACAGTGCTCTTTCATTTTAAATTATGAAAAATATGGTGTCAGTTTGATTTCATACTTCAACTTCCTTCCGAAGCGGGCGACGAGATTTTGATTTCGATGACCGACAGCTTTTTACACGCAACTCCCCACAAACCAACCCGAAATAGCGCCGACACGCGTGTATCCAATGGACGGAGGAGATCCAGCCAGACATACTCTTGGTGCGTGAACTATGAGCCACGTGGCATGTCTAGGTGGAAAGTGCAATGAATCAGAGCGCGCCGCGTGTGAGTTCGAAGCAGTCATAGGATGAGTTGGTGTCGCATGGTTAAGTAGAAAAATATGGATTTTTTAATTTTTTTAAATGCTTGAACTTCAAAAATCCATATCTCTCTAGATAAATTCTAAAAATAAAAGAAAAATACCCTCTTACTCAGTGAATAGATGAGAATATTGTGGACTAAAAATAAAAATTATTTTCTTATTCTCTAATTTTTAGTGAATTAAATACCCTCTGGATTCATTGTGATCAAACATTGCTCACCATGGCGTAAAATTTTGAGGGTTTGTTCCTAATGACAGAGACTATGTCTTATGATTTTTTCAAGGTCAGAGGACATCTTTATGCTTCTAACCTTAATTTTTAAGCTAAGGTGGCCATTTTGGACATTTTAATTACATAAATTATAACATCACTTACAAAATTATGGGAATAATTTTAGTAGGTTTCATAAGCTTAGAGAAGTTTAGAAAAAATACCTTGATGACTTGAATAATTTTGTAAATTTCTATATTTACTTAAGTGTACACATATTGTGTTAACTTATGTATATTTTATACTCATCAAAAATTGACAAAATTAATTCCACATTATGCAAAAAAAAAACATGTTTACTTACTGTAAAAATTTAAAAATTATTTGGCTTAATTTAAGCACTAAAAATGAATTTTAAAAAAACATTATATTTTTGTACAAATATAATTATAATAAATCAAATAAGCATAGAAAAATCTTGAAAAATAGTTTTCTGTGTTCCTTGTGATCAGAGGCATTTAATAACCATAAAATTTAATTTGGTGGAAATATGTCATTTTCAAAATGTATTTTGAATTATAAATAACTAAAATAATCAATTTTTTTAAAAATAAAAAAATGGTTCAAAATGTGTACAAGTTTTCCCTGATCACTTAGAATTCATTATGATATTTTTTCTAATTTTTCTAAGTTAAAAATAATTTTAATAGCTTAAAAGTAAATTTTCCTTATTTTCTCATTAAAATAATTATAATAAATTAATTAAAAATTATAAAATACAAAATTTGATTCTCTGAGTTTTCTGAACTCAAAGAGGTCTAATAAAAATATAAATAGTTTTGGGTAATTAAAAAATTATTTTATATTTAATTAAATCATTGAAATTGATCTAAAATTAAATAATAATAAGAAAATTTTATTTAAAAAAATTATGAAATTTTGCCTTAGTGTTTCTCTGACTCAAAAGAACTCTAATAACTTGCTCATAAACAAAAAAACATTATTTTGGATAGTTAAATAAATCAATTTTGAAAACTTTATTTCCTGAATTTAAAAACAAAAAAGAAAAACCACACTATTCTCTTTTGATGTTTCAATTAACTCATGGATACGCCATTCTGAATGCTCAAGTCATTTGAGTTGTGTTTAATTAGTTATGAGGTAAAGTACCCCAAGTGCAAAATAGTCATTTTAGATTTTGGTTCTTAATCAAAATTTATGGTTAACCAAAGGAAAAATGGGAATTTTGATCTTAATGAATATGATTGGATGATTGAAATACAATGGGACTAAAAGGTAGAAACTCACTCACCACCTTTGCACAACATCAACAAGATCATAATTCTCTTTATTTTCATGACTTAAAAGTCAACTAAGATCAAATAATTCTTAAGTGATGGGCTTAAGATAAAAAAGATGATAATTTAATTATATTGAGCCTAAGATTGACGATGATGTCATCTTTCAATAAGAATACATATCACTTAAATCAAAATTTTGATAATCACCATTCTACCTATCCAGATTATTGAAGGCTTAGTAGTGACGTAGGGTCGATGTCTACACTCAATTTATTTGATTTAGAAGATAACAAGATTGGAAATTAACATCTTTAAACAATACAAGTCTGACCTTAATTTAGAGCACCACAATCTTAAATGACTTAAACTTGCCTTAGGGGCACCCACTCACATAACCTTCAATTGAAGCATCAATTGATTAATTGGGTATCCTATCCTCAAGATAATGAAATTTTCAAGTTTCACTGATTCGACCTCGAATGATTAATGGAACAATATGATAAGTTCAAAATAAACTCAGAATATTTCAAGAGATCTTCAAAGTGGTCCAGGGTCATGCCTCAAGCATTTTAAAATCTATTAGACATTTTGAAGGGCAAATTGGACTTGCCACATTTTTGTTCTAAAATCATACACTAGGATCTTTTGAGATTCAATAAAGTCATAATTTGGGGTTTGGTAGTTAAACCTTCATCTACTCATGCAATTTAAATTCCCTGCAAAATTAAATACATGTCTTGCAACTATTAACCTTTTAGGTAGAGGAACGAGAAGAATCAATAGGTACACTTTTAAATTATTGCATTTACCTTTTTGTACTTCTTGCCTTGAGCTTTCATGTTAAATAATGATGTCACCCTGCATAAAAATCTAAAATGTTAGGATAGTCATAAAATCAAAACCAAAACTAAATATCAATCAAGATAAATTTACCGCCATAACATTCAAAATATAAGACAACTCAAAATTTAATCACAAACATGACAAAACAAAAAGTGCAACTAAATTAAAATGTTTCTTTTGGATGATCAGGAATCCCTCGGAAGAGGTAACCTATGGTTGCTAATGAGATTTCCCATGATCTAAATGAAAGTATGGAATACATTAAGTTGAGTTTAGTAAATTCATTTGGACTAAATGAATCTGAAATAAACAAGTGATGCTGGAATGAGGGAACTGTAGGATCATAACCGGTGTTGCTCTAATCAACATTATTATGACCCATAATATTTAAATAGCCATGAACCTTAGGGACATCTGATTTGACATAATAATTTGACACATTAGAGAACCTAAACTTGCCGTGATGAGGAGCTTGGTGCTAGCATTGTGGGCACCATGACCATCTTCAACAGCAAAACATGACTACATCAGATAAACCATCCTTTATTTAGAGTTAAATAACTAAGGCATAGGGCTTCAAGGTAGTTTGCTTACACAACATAAATCCTCAAATTTTTCTTAGGCTTGTGTATAGTTATGTTGTATAATTTAAGCCCTACTTAGTCTTAGGATTCCGAGGTTGTCGTTCGTTAAGACCTACATCCTCATATCTTCCAGGCTATTTGTGTGATCTTTTCACACGAATGTAAGCCCTAAATAAATAAAATTGACAAAATGAAGCATTTAAATATTTCTTTGCAAAATTGAAGCTAAACCATAGGGTAGGTTGGGAAGTCACCGAGGTTCTCCTATGGGTCTATGACATCCCCTAGTTCTTCCTCCTTTGCATTCTATAATAAATGTTCAAAATTTATAGTCATTCTCATTCACACCTCTTTGTCCGATCTCATTGAATATTCCTATCCATTTGACCTCTTTGAAGATAATATTCCCTACTTTTTATCGAGAGTATTTTTAAGTGACTTCAGTTATCTAAGATGTAATTAACTTTAGGGGCTTACTCTTATAGGATGCTTCTCTGAACCCAGCTTAATATAAACCCTATTTAATTCTTTAAATTAAATCAGGGAGCTTCTCAGCTTATAAAAAATGGTTTTCCCAGACCAAACTGATGTCATATATTTCTTAGTTTATTTGATCGAGCCTCACCCTCGAGTCTTGTGTTTATGTTTTAGGATAGATACATGGTTTGAGGTCTAGTGCTCTTTCATTTGAACTATGAAAGATATGGGATCAGTTTGGTTTCATATTTTTCTAAACTTATATATATATATATATATATATATANCGCCAGCTTCCAACGGGCAAGTCCTTAACTAAAATTGTGCTGAAATAAATCTCCTGTAAAATCCAATATGTCCTAAAAAGCTCTTAATTCCTCTTACTATGGTAAGTGGAGGTAGGTTTGATATAAATTGTATTTTTGCAGGATCATTTCCATGCCATTTTTTGAAATTTTATGTCCAAGCACAATTCCTCCTACAACCATAAATTGACATTTTTCCCAGTTCAATACGAGATTAGTCATTTCATAGTGTTCCAGAACTTTCTCTAAATGATTTCTACATATTTTTAATGAAGTTCAAAATATAGAAAAATCGTCCATAAAGACTTCAATCCCTTTTTCAATCAAATCACTAAAAATTGACATCATACATTTTTGAAATATTGCAGGTGCGTTACATAATTCAAAAGACATTCGCTGAAAAGCAAAAGTTTCATAGGGATTAATAAATATTATTTTCTCTTGATCCTATAGAGCAATAGGTATTTGATGATAACTGATATATCAGTCTAGAAAACAAAAGTATTTTTTCCCACCTAATCTATCCAACATCTGGTCCAAAAAGGTTAAAGGAAAATGATTCTTCCTGGTGTCAGAATTTAATTTTTTATAGTCTATGCACATTTTCCAACTTGTGACTTGTCTTGTTGATATTAATTCTTTAATATCCTTTGTCACTACAGTCACACCTCCTTTCTTTGGAACACAGTGAATTGTATTAACCCAGGCACTTTTTGAAATAGGATATACTATTTTAGCACCTAACCATTTTAAAATTTCTTTCTTTACTACTTCTTTCATCATAAGTTTTAATCTCCTTCAAGGATCAGCTCTTGGTTCATGTTGATCTTCTAATAAGATTCTATGCATACAAATTAATGGATTGATTCCTTTAATATCAACTAATGTCCATCCAAAGGCCTTCTTATATCTTTTCAAAATTTCCAACAACTAATGTTCTTACATATAAGTTAATTATGATGATACTATAACAGGTAACGTAGATATATCTCCTAAAAATTCATACATCAAATGTGTAGGAAGCATTTTTAGTTCTAGTTCAGGGGTTTTCTCATTAGATAAAATCAAATTCTTGTTACTTTCTGTAGGATCTAACATTTGAAATTTTTCTTGAACATAATTCATATCCTCTTTACTCACTTCCATAGATTCATCTTGCCTTCTATCCTCATCTTGATATTTCATATATTCTTTTTTGAACTCTCTTTTGAAAGTTTTCTTGAAATATTCATGGCTTAAATATTCATTAATATCCATTTTGAAGCATTCAATCTGTTGCTCTTTTGTAGGGTATCTCATTGATTTTGCAATATTAAATGTAACCTCTTAATCACTAACTCTCACTGTTAGTTCTCCTTACTGCACATCTATCAAAGCTCTTCCAGTGGGTAGGAATGGTCTTCTTAAAATGATAGGAATTTCTTTATGGTTCTCCATATCTAATAAATAAAGTCCACATGAAATATTAATTTATTGAATTTTACCAAAACTTTTTCTGTAGCTCCTTTAAGATAGGTAATTGAACGATCAGCTAACTGCAGAGTTACAGTTGTAGGCGAAATATCTATTAAGCCCAACCTTCTAAAAATTGATAACGACAAGATTAATATTGGCTCCTAAATCTCATAAAGCTTTTTCATAAAATAATAACACAAGTAATTGTAAAACTTCCACGATCTTTTAGTTTTCAGGAAGGCTTTTCCGAATTATAGCGCTACAGTATTTGATGAGTGAAAGAGTCTCATTATCTACAAACTTCCTTTTCTTATTAAGTGTATCCTTCATGAACTTCACAAAGCTTGGCATTTGTTCTAAAGCTTAAACAAATGAAATGTTTATCGTTAACTTCCTCAAATATCTCAAAATTTTCAAAAATTTATTATCTCTATGTTTCTGCTTCAATGTTTGAGGAAATGAATGTGATGGTTTTTCTACAGTGATTCTCATTGGCTTAATAGGATTTTCTAACTCAAATCAAAATTTTGATAATCACCATTCCACCTATACTGATTATTAAAGGCTTAGTAGTGACATAAGCTCGATGTCAACACTCAATTGATCAGATTTAGAAGATAACATGATTGGAAATTAACATCTTTATATACTACAAGCTTGACCTTAATTGTGAGCACCACAATCTTAAAAGACTTAAAGCTGCTTTAGGGGCACACACTCACATGAACTTTAAACTAAATATCAATTGATTAACTGAGTATCCTATCCTCAGGATAATTAAATTGTTAAGTTTCACTGAGCAACGAGGTAGTCATGCTTCAACCTCGGATGATTAACAGAACAATATGATAAATCAAAAATAAACTCAAAATACGTCAAGAGATCTTTAAAGTGGTCCAGGGTCATGCCTCGAGCATTCTGAAATCTATTGAACGTTTTGAAAGGAAAATTGGACTTGCGACATTTTTGTGCTAAAATCATCCACTAGGATCATTTGAGATTCAATAAAGTCATAATTTGGGGTTTAGTAATAGGAGCGGACTTCTCCCTCTACTCACTACTGCCATGAAATGAAGGTATGGTATCAATGATCTTCTTAATACTTCATATCCATTAGTATTCATCAATAGGTGGAACCTCCCTCACAAGAGCGGAGAGGCTTCAAGTAATCTAAGTTCCTCCTCATGAGGAAATTCATCAATAAAGTATCTTTTCTATAATTTCCGCTTTAGTGGCCTTTCGAGCCCTTCATTTGCAGTTCCTTCTTTGAGACCGAGTTAACGGCGCAGACTTCAAACTTGATCCAATTTCAAATACCAACTGTTGGATGGTAAATCCTTCAGTTTCATCTTCAATGATCATAACCTTCCTTCCTTTGATAGAAAAGGGAACAGTAGACCTAGCAGGTGCTGGGGGAGCTGCAGTTTTCACCTTCTTAAAGGAAGGAAAATCCTGGAGACAGTTCAGGTTAAATAAAATGGTAGGCTCTTGAGCTTTTGGAGTGGCAACCTTCATTATAACGAATGGGGTTTTTCCAAGATCGACTTCCAGTCCGTTGAATCCAATTCCAAACTTGATGGTGGGAGCGATAGTGCCAGCATTACGGCTAGTTAGCAGGTTGCAGGAGAAAGTGAGCATCGGGAACGGCTTTGCAGTAACTTAAAAAATTATATTTTGAGATTAGTTATTTGGCCAACACCTTGTAACTCTAGTGTAAACACTAAAAGTTAATAAAGGCTGATTTGTAGACTTAGCAGTCCTTATTTAATTTTTAGTTTGGTGGAGATTTTTAAAATTTAGTAAAAATAGTTTGAAAGTAGATGGATTTAATTAATTAAATAAGAAAGGCTAAATAGCAAACACAACACGACCCAATTCAATTTAATTTACAAAGTAGCAAACAAAACTCAAAAGGACATGAAGAGGAAAGTAATGTTTAGGACCCATTGCAGGTGCACAATGCCCAAGCAAAACTAGCCCACCAACACACCTATTGGGGGTCTGACCCCACACAAAGATAGTAGACTTATTGAACTCTTGAACCTCTCTATTCAAAGTTGCTTGAACAGACGGTCCTAAAGTCCAAAAGATCTGATCGTATCTACCCAAGAGAGAAATGGTCAAAGCATGCCAACGGAGAGAGAAGCTACTCCCCAGCAGAGTTGTCAGAAGCTGTCGGTACTATTTTTTAGGGGTCCTGTGGAAGTTGTTGGTCGTCGGAATGGAAATCTCGTCGCTCACTTTCGAAGGGCATTTTATTTTTATACATATATTTTGTTTAGAAAAATATGGAATCAAACTGATCCCATATCTTTCAAGGTTTTGAAGAAAGAACACTACACCTCAAGCTATGTATCTATCACAAGAGATAAACACATGACTTGATAGTGAGGCTTAATCAAATAGAGTAAGAAATGTATGACATCTGTTTGATCTACAAAATCATGTTTATTATAAGCCGACAAGAATTAAATAGGGTTTATATTAAGTTAGGTTAAGAAAAGCTTCCTATAAGGGCAAACCCCCTATAATTAATTACATCTTACATTGTCAAAGTCACTTAAGAAAACTCTCAATAAAAATCCGGGGATATTATCTTCAAGAATTTTAAGGGATAGGACTTTTTAAGGAAATCAAACAAAGAGGTTTGAAAGGGGAATGACTCAAATTTGGAACATTTTTCTTTTAGAATCCAAACGAAGAAGAATTAGAGGATGACATAGATTATGAGGAGAACCTCAGTGACTTCCCAATCTATCTTATGGTTTGGCTTGAGTTTAGAGGAGAAATATTTGAATATTTCAACATTCCAATTATATTAATTAGGGCTTACTTTTGTGTGAAACGATAACACAAATAGCCTGGAAGATATGAGGATTTAAGTCGTACCAAATGACCACCTTAGAATCCTAAAATAGGTTAGGGCTTATATTATATAGCACCGCCATACAAAGTCCAAAATATAAGTTGAGGATTTATGTCTCATTAGGCGGATAACCTCGAAGTCTTATGGCTCAATTGTTTAATCCTAATAAATGATTTAGCTGGTGTACATAGGTTTTGCTGATAAAGACGGTCGTGCTGCCATAATGCTAGCTCCAAGCTCCTTGTTGTAGCAAGTTTAAGTTTTTAATGTGTCAATTCTTGATTTCAAACCAAATTTTTCCTAAGGTTATGGTTATTTAAATATTATGAGGAATGTTAAAGTTGATTAGATTGACACCTGTTAGGATCCCACTATTCCCTCATTCCGACACCACTATTTCCTTCATATTCACTTAGTCCAAATGAATTTACTAATCTAAACTTAATGAGTTATATACTTTCAAATAAACCATGGAAATTCTTGTTAGCAACTGTAGGTTACCTCTTCCGAGGGATTGCCGATCATCTGATATACACTTTTTAATTTAGTTGCAATTTTTTTTTTGATTTGCTTGTGATTAAATTTTGAATTTATATATTTTGACTGTTGTGGCGATGAGTTTTATCTTGTTTTGGTTTCTCTTAATTTTGTTTTGGTTTCAATTTTTGGGATATCCTAAAAGTTTTAATTTTGACTTGCAGGGTGACCTTGTTGTTTAACATGCAAGTTTATGAGCAAGAAACAAGAGGTGCAGATAAATTGCAAAGTAATAACTTTAAAGCGTACTTGTCGATTCTTCCTGTTCCTCCACCTGAAAGGTTAGTATTTGCACGACATATATATATATATATATATATATAATTTTGCAAGAGTAAAAACATGCTTGTAAGAAAAGAAAAAAAGAGAGCACAAATTTGAGATTTTTCAACCAGATCCTATGTTGAACACTGGTGGGTCCAATTTATCAATATATGTAGATGATTCCATTATGCAAATCATAATATGTCCAAGTGTCCTCTGAGATTTCCAAAGAATCTCGAAAGAGGTCCTAGGTGATATTCTAGACATTTCACAGTCCTTCAAATCATCTCGAGTTCATTTTGGTCTTATCAAGTTTGCTATATATGGTTCACCAAGTTTAAACCCTTACACTTAGTAAACATTTATGTTTTGATTATCCCCTTAAGTGGGGTAATTATCACTTAATGTTTTATATGTGAATTATATGGGTGAAAGGCCATAGAGGCAATTTGGCTTAATTAAAGAACTTAGCCGGTTTGATTTTAAAGATGGGCTTGTATTGTTTTTTCTAAATAAAAGTTTCAAATTAATCATATTTCATTTTTTTTTCTAGACCTCATTAGACAAAATTTTGATTAAACCTAATTCACTACTAAGCCCTCAAAACTTAATTGGTAGAATTGTAATTGTTAGAAAAATTTCAATATTTATACTTTTAATCCTTATAATATGTCATAAATTATTTTAAAATCATTAGTTGTGTTTTTAAGTTAGTGGGTTATGATCTTCTAAAGTCAAACCCCTCACCTTAATATCTTCCTATTTAATTATTCTTCCAAATTTCATCAATTTGAAAAATCACAAATTTATCTTTAATGAGACCAAAGTGAGATTGGTTGCTACCATTTTTCTTTCATATTTTAATCATCAAATTATGTCAATTAAGCTCATTTAATACCCATTTACCCTTTACTTAGCCTACATATTAATTAAGGCTTAAGTTCAAAAATTACCCTTTTGCCTTTAAGGCCTTAACACGTCATAATTAATTAAATCAAACTCAAATGAATTTAAAACTTTTATGTTACTCAAATCATGGGCTAGTTGAAACATCAGAGGAGAAAATGTGATTTTTTTGAATTTATTTAATTTTATAATTATTTTTAATGCAAAAATATGAACTTTTAATGAAAATTTAATAACTCAACCAAACCAAAGCTTCTATCCTTAAGAAAATTATTGGAGGTTCACCTTGGTAGGAAGACTACTTGGAAAAATTTTCATGATTTTTAGAGATTTAATTTAATTATTAGAATTACTTACTTGTTTTGAGTATTAATTAATATTAAATTTTAATTAAGCAGAAAGTTAAATTTTCCATTTTTATTAAATCTCTCCGAGTCCAAGAGAACCCAGAGAAATAAAATTTCATATTTTTGTGATTAACGTTTTAATTATTAGAAATATTTTAGTAGAAAATTGAAGAAAATTCATTTTATTTGTCCCAAGTGATCAGGAAGCAAAATGTGACATTTTAGTATGTTTTTACAATTTTGCAATTTTATGATTTTTTATTAATTTTTAATTATTTAAATACTTAAAAATATCATAAAAATGAAGCATTTCCTTTAATTACACTTTTATTTTTTTTAGGTTCATCTTGTTATAAGGGGTTGCAAAAACCAATTTGGTAATTTTTTAGTTATATTTTAATTATAACAATTATTTTAATGGCAATAATATCATTTCACTTAATTAATCCATTTTAGTGGTCAAATTAATTCCAATTGACTTGAAATTTTTATGGGAAGCTTATCTGTCATTAGTTTATAGTGGAGAATGATTTTTATGTCATTTAGATTTATAATTACTCCAATTTATCTTTATTTCATATTTAGGGGTTGGTGATAATTAGGGTTATTTTAAATGGGTTAAACCAAGTTTAAATTTTTTCTAGGGTCCTCTAATTACAGTGAACCTACCAAAACAAGTTTGGTATTTTTTTATTAATATTTTAATTAGTATAATTTTAATACCAAAATAAGGACCATTAACTTGAAAATTAGAGAAACTTTGGAAAAATCAAGGGAGATACCTAGCAATAGAGAGATCAAAAGCCCCATGATCTCATGCCATGATGAAATGTCTATGCAAATGGAGAATCCAAAAAAGAAATATCTATGCAAATGGGTTAAACCAAGTTTATATTTTTTCTAGGGTCCTCTAACCACAGTGAACCTACCAAAATAAGTTTTGCATCTTTTATTAATATTTTAATTAGTATAATTTTTTTATACCAAAATAAAGAGCATTAATTGAAAATTAGAGAGACTTTGGAAAAATCAGGGGAGATACCTAGAAATAGAGAGATCAAAAGCCCCATGGTCTCATGCCATGGTGAAATGTCTATGCAAATGGAGAATCCAAATAAGAAAAATACTATTTAATTAATTAAAATTCATAAATGCATCAAATAGACATGAAGCCATTTCCACATTGTTCTCCTCTGTTCACTGAGCAAGAGGGTATGTTTATTTTATGTTTATGGTTTTCTACACCAAGATATGGTTTTTTGAAGTTTTAAGATTTAATTAATTCAGGAAAATCCCTAATTTTCTACTTATCTAGCTCAGCGCCACATCATCCTCGGCATCTCCGAAGCTCCATGAGGTGTCTTCTGGTTCGGCGCTGCCAGACACCTCAGAGTTGACTCAGCCCACCTTTTCATTTCACTCCTCCATCCAGGTTGATCTCATCCATCCATCCAATACATGCACAATTGAATGATCCTCTGTCATTGTCCCTAACGAGCCAAACCCGTTATCCGTTCAACTTCTAGCCTTAATATCTCACTCGATACTCAACTAAATCAAGTGTGGTTTCTTCTTATTGACTCGTATCAACAAGATGAACACATTCATACAGTTATTAAAGTCCTAAACCAAATCTATAAGCATGGAGAATCATAATATGCTCAATTAGAGGTGACAGTTCAATACCTTTACCCAAGAGGTGTGGCCTCGTTTGAGCCCATTTTTCAATTAAGTGTGGTGGGCTTGGGCTTTTGAAATTGGTGTGAATTTGAGCCATAATTTGTGTCAATTAAATGTCTAATTTTTTATAGGGAGATTTCATGAAAAGTTTTGAAAGGATTTCAAGTAATTTTGAATTGAATTGAAAAGCCAATTTGAGGATTTTGGACATATGGTCAAAAATTGGGGCTTTTTGATTTGGGTTGGAATTGGGCTTATAATTGGGTAAAATTAGGCTTGGATTTTGTATAGATTAATATGAGAGATATTTAATTTTTATTTGGAATTGAAATTGGGCAATATTGGGATCAATTGGCTTGACATTGGGGCTAATTTGGGGAAATAGGGCCTTTAAGGGCAATTTAGGGCTTTTGATCAAAATGGGTTAACTTGGTCAAATTAGGTCAATGTGATGGTTCCAAATTAAAATTGGGAATAGTTGGGATGATTTTGGAAATTTTGGAATTTTTTGGAATTTTTGAAAATTTTTTGTCATGACAGACATTTTGGTAATTTTGGCAAATTTTGGGGTATTTTGGTAGTTTTGGAATTTTTGTAATTTTTTGTCAAATTAGGTAGTGGAGAATGTTTTGAGATGACTTTTGGGCATATTTTGTTATTTTGGGCAATCTTAGAATTTTTGGCAAAAATTAGAGTTATATGGGTATTTTAGTAATTTTGGTGATTTTAGGCTAGGATGGGCAAGTAAGCCATGAAGACATGTCAAACTAATAAGAGCCATATGAGAACTCATTTTGGATTTTCAATATGCTGGTCCTAACCCTTTTAGCCAAGGGCTAGGGGTTTGGGTCTATCCATAAGAACTTTCCAATAGGAGTCAGGAGACCAAATCTTGGGATCTTAGAGTTTGAAGTGTGTGAGAAAGTGTAGTATGTAAAAGCTAGCCTAACCAAGACCAGACCACCCATGGTTAGTCATAAGGCTTGACCATAATATGTGAAACTCCTCTTGAGCTCCTCCATACTGACCCCACCTACTAGGTGCTAGAGGTTAGGACATACATGTAGAACTTCAAGTTGAGCAGAGAAGAGTTCAAAATTTCTAATGGTGAGGGTTCCTTTTTTAGTCCTTTAGGAATAGTCAATAGGAAATTCCTATGGATGGACCCTAGGCTACTAAAGAGGAAGAAAAAGACCTCAATCAAAAGCGAGGTCAACATTGTCTAACTACCCTTTTCATGGGATAATTAAAATTTTAAGGTTCATTGAACACAGGTTGTAATAAATTACTGAACTAAAATTTAACTTCGAATGATTAGTTTAATAATTTAATAAGTTCAAATGTGCTTGAAATGTTTTTAAAAGTGGTTTAAGGTGATACTCCAAACACTTTTGTAATCTTTTGGATATTTTGAAGGGTAGCTGAACTTATTATATTTTGTTCCAAAAAAATCACCCATTAAAACTTTTATGGATCCACCAAGTTATGTCTCAGAACCCGATAATTCACTGAAATCAATAGAAATGCCCTATACTACTTATCCTGTATTAATTGACCCAATGCTCAAGGATTTGAGTCTTCTCTAAGGTATTTAAGTCCTTGTGAGAAACTGTGGAAATTAATTTTTGACACATAAGGAACATCAGGTTGGCATAAGTCTGAGGTTTAGGTTGTCAGGGCAATGAAGATAATGCTAATGTGGGCTAAATTAAGGAATACAACCTGGGATGTATAATAATATCTCTTACCTCAAGGACCTTCATAAAAAGAGTGGATAAGGTTCGATGATGCTATTTGATGACTCTTGACAAGATGATTGCCTTTGATACACTTAGTTTGTTTGTAGTCCTAGCTCGATTGAATTAATTAACCGGTGGACTACAATACTTTGCAAAGCATTTAGAAAAATGAAATTTCTTTTGCATGATAAAATAAATTTTATATGCATGAAAATTAAATTTAAAATGAAAATTTATAAATGTCCACTGTTAATTAGTTGGATTGAGGTTAGGACTGCCCTCCATAGATTATCGGTTTGGTAGCTCTCACTTAAGGTTGGGAAGCAGAAAGTCCAGCTATGAGCTCTCACCTTTACTAATGTATTACATTTAGTTCTGATCTTCTATATGTTACTACTAGTTTTCTTTTACTCGCTCGTGTTTTGCTACGACTCATTTTTCTTACTTTTTTAGTACTGAATGCCCTTGTCTATTTTCCTACAATTTATTTAAATTTCCTGTAAATATTTTATACTTTATGATGTTACTCATACAGTGGTAGCAGAAGCCCAAGTATGCATTTATATTTTATGCAATGCAATTTTACTTATTTTCTTTACAACATTTTTCTTGCTTGCATTTATTCACTTTACCTGTAAGACTAAACTAAAATTAGAAAATACAAAAGCATGTTTTCAAAATTAAAATAACTTCTTTTTCAAAATTAAAAAAAAAACATAACACAGCCTTTTGAATTTATAGGAGTCCCTCGAATGAGGTAACCTAATGTTGCTAATGAGATCTCCCCAATTTAAATGAGCTTAACAAAAAATTTAAACTAACTAAATTCAAGAGAAAATAGTGGTACCAGATTAAGGGAACCATGGGATGCTAACTGGTGTCACTTCAATCAATTTTAACCCCCTAATAATATTTGAAAAATAAAAAAACGAAATTGAAACATACATGGTAACACCTTTTGAAACTTAAATCTGGAGCTGTCACTTCATTGAGGAGCTTCAAGCTAACTCTGTGGGTAGCATGAGACGAATGTAGAGAAGAACAACTTTGACAGAGTAAGCAAATCTACAACAACAAATCTTTCCCTAAAATTAAATAACAAGCCATAAGATTTTGAGATAGCTCATCCAGTACGGCATAAATCCTCACTTTATCTTTAGGTGTTTGCACAATCATATTATGCAATTTAAGCCCAAACTTTTCTTGAGCTTCGAGGTTGTCATTCATCATGACATAATCTCTCTTATCTTCCAGGCTATTTGTATGATCACATCATTCAAATGTAAGCCCTATTTAATAAAATTGGTAGGATGAAACATTTAACAATATTTCCTCAAAATTGAAGCCAAACAATAGGATAGCTATCAGTTGCCTCTTTGGGAGGAAGATGTTTAATTTAATTTATATATATACATAGTTTTGAAAACTAATATTTTAAGTTTTGAAAATACAAGACCGAACTGATCCATATAGACAATAGTTTAAATAAACAAGCACAACAATGCAAGTGATACATCTATCCTGAGGAATAGACAGATAACTTATTAGTGAGGCTCGATTAAATAAACTAAAGAATTTATGATATCAATTTTAGTCTGCAAACCTTTATGTTGACAAACAAGTTCCGCTATCTAATATAAAAGATTAGATATGCTTATATTAAGCTAGGTTCTAATATTTTTTATAAGGGAAAGCCCCTATAGTTAATTACATCTTAAATGACCATGGTCATCTATGAAAACTCTCAATTTAGACCAAAAAGTATTATCTTTAAGAATTTCAAAGGGTAGGACTTTCAAAGATCAGACCAATGAGTGTCAAATAAGAAAGGCTCAAGGTTTGAACATTGTTATGGAATACAAAGGGAGAAAACTAGGGGGTGTCACAAATTATGAGGAGAACCTCGATGAATTCCCAAGTTATCATCTCGATAATCTAAGAAGGGCGGTCCTAACCTTGATCCATGTGATTAACCGCAGACCATTGAAAATTTTTAATTTTAAATTTGACTTTCTTGCATATAAAATTTACTTTATCAAGCCAAAGAGAGTTTTGCGTAAAACATTTTGTAGAGTAATGCAGCCCACAATTAATAACTTAGATTGAGCTAGGACTACAAACAACCTAAGAGTATCAGGAACAATTATCTTCTTAAGAATCGTCGATCCTTATCCTCTTTTTTTATTAAATGTCCTTGAGGTAGGAGATACTATTCTAAAATCCTACATCATATCCCTCATTTTAGCACACATTAGCATTGCCTTCATTTTCTTAGCCACCTAGATCTCAGACTTACACAAGTCTGATGATCCATATGTGGCAAAAACAAATATCCCAATTTGCTCACAAGGATTTTAATACATTAGAGAAGAATCAAATCCTTGAGCATTGGGTCAATTAATATAGGGTAAGTAGTGTAGGGTATTTTTATTAATTTGGTGAATTATCGGGTCCCAAGGCATAACTTGGTGGGTCCCTAAAAGTTTTAATAGATGATTTTCTACAACAAAGTATAATAAGTTTAGTTTTCCTTCAAATTATCCAAAAGATCTTAAAATTGTTCAGGGCTTAAACCTGAATAACTTTCGAGAACCGTTTCAAGAACATTTGGACCTACTACATTGTTTAATTAATCATCCAAATTTAAATTTAGTTTTAATGAATTAATACACTTTTATGCTCAGTGAACATTAATATTTTAATCATTGCGAGAGTGGCGTACTCTAACAGTCACTTGACATTTTATTTAAGAGTTATTTAAGTAGATGCCCCTAAGGTCACACTCAAGTCATTAAGGATCTTGTTCCCACCATTAAAGTTGGGCTTGCAGTGTTTAGAGATGTTCATTAATGAATCATGTCCTTATTTTCTAATCCTCGGTAAAAAAGTTTAAGTCTCAAGCCCAGCTCACTACCAAGCCCTTAAATTCAATATAAAGGTAGATTTGTAATAATCAAAATCTTAATTTAAGTGAGATCAATTCTCATTAAAGGATCATACTATCATCTAATCACCAATTAAAGGCTTCAAATAAGTGAATTATTATTTTCACATCCCACTACTTTAGGATCATCAAACAAAATTAATCTCCAAGTCATAATAATTTACAAAATTACAATTTTACCCTTATCACGAAAAGATGGCAATTTGGTTTCTACCTCTTAACCCATTATGTTTCAAGCATCCAAAAGGGTTTATTATGATCATAATTACCAACTTAGCCCTTTGATTAACCTAAAATTTAATTAGGATAACAAAATCTAAAAATTACTTTTTTGCCCCAAGGGCCTCTCCACTTCATAACTCAATAAAATGAACTTAAATGTCTTTAAAATTTTTATGGTACCCCACTCTTGGGCCAATTGAAATATCAGAGGAGAAATAATGATTTTTTCTAATTTTAATTTAATTTATATAATTATATTAACTCAAAAATAGGATTTATAATTATAATATATTTATCTAATCAAAGTAAATTTTCTATTCATGGGAAAACTATTGGAGGTTTACCTAGGTCAGAGGACCACTTGGTCAAAATTTCAGGATTTTTTAATATTATATTTTAATTATTAAAATTACTTATTTATTTTAGTGATTAATTAAATATAAAATATAATTTAACTTTTCAAAAACTATTTTTACATTTTTATTAAATCATTCTAGGTCCAAAAAACTCAGAAAAACAAACATTTCAATTTTACTGTTTTTATTTTATTTATTATAAATATTTTAACCAAAAATTAAGAAAAATACACTTTTAGCATTTAAAAATATAAAACTACATCAGAAAAATTAGGAAAAATATTTTAAAGGGTCCCAAATGATTAGGAACAATTAAGAAAACTTTTAGGCATTTTCATATATTTGCAATTTTGAATATTTTTAATTTGAAAGGTAGTTCAAAAATGAAATTTTTATTTTAAAATAAATTTTACTTTTCCTGGGTGCCCTTGATCAAAAGAAACACAAAAAATCACTTTTCATGATTTTCCTAATTATATTTTATTATTTATTATAATTATTTTAATACAAAATTTTCATTTTATTTGAAAAATAGACTTCACTGATAAAATCAACTCAAATTGGTTTCAAATTTTTACAGTGAGTTAAAATATTCAATATATACAGTGTGGAATCAATTTTTTTTTACTTTTTTGAATAATATAATATTTTTTTAAATTTTTTATAGCTTTTGGACACATAATTAGCTAGAAAATTATGCACAACTATTTAAATAAATTTTACATTACTTTCTAGAGTCCTCTGACCACAGAGAACCTAACAAAATAAATCTCATATTTTTCTGATTAAGATTTTACTTTATATAGTTAACCTAATAAAAAATAGGCCACTAAACTTGAAAATTATATTTTCAAAACTAGAAGTGTCCTTCGATCATGGAAAAAATCAGGAGAAATCCTCACTGTCATGAGAAATCAACCCCTAAAGTTCCAAGCCATGGTGATTAACATTTATTAAATTAAAATTAAAATAGTCCAGAGGGCATTTAATAAAAAAAAATTAGATACATCAAATAATTTTTATTTTTAGTCAACATTATTCTCCTCCGCTCACTGAGCAAGAGGGTATTTTTAATTTTTTTTTATAATTCTTCTACACCAATTTATGCAATTTTGAAGTTTCAGTATTTAACTAAATCCAAAATTACACTATTTATGTACTTATCCATGCGACGTTGACTGGATACTTGGTGACTCTGAAAGACCACGAGGCAAGCTCTAATTCGAAACCTTCTTCCGCGTCAACTGCCATGCAGGCTGCGCTTTATGAAACATCTCCTCGTCTGACTCCTCTTCCTTTTTTAGATCGACACACATGCAAATGGACGAAATCCATTAATCGACCCCGTCTGTTCTAAACTAAGAAGTGGCTAAACTAAAAAACTTTGATCTCACTCAATACTCAACCAAATCACTCACAATTTGTTCTTACAGCTTCATCTAGTCTAGACGAACACATCCATATGACTAGAAACATTTAAAATTAACATTCTCTCCACAATTAATGAAATCAAGCACAATTTTAGGGTTTGTGTTCAATAAGTTAGCTCAAGTGGTAATGCCTTGGTTGGGTTAGTTGTAGACGCTTTTTGTGACTCCAAGAAACTCCTCCAAGCACCAATTTGAGCTGAGGTTGATCCTAGGCAAGAGTTCGATGAAGGGGTGATGTGGCCTTGATCTAAAAGTTGGTTAGAGTGCTCAACAAAGAGGGGTTTTCATGTGGAACTTCCTTGTTTGGTTTGAGGATGCTTTTAAGTTGTTTAATTTGGGGTTTGATTGATTTTAATGGAGTGATAGAAAACCCCTTGAATTTTGAACTCAAAATTAAGTTAAGGCAGTGGATTTTAGTGGGGGAAAATGATTGGAATGAACTCAAGGAAACTAGGAGAGGCTCTAAAAGCAAATTGGCAGAGCTTCCCCAAGGATTTGACACACTTGGGAGTTGGCTAAAAATTGGGCTTCTTATATCCATAGCTAAGGGGAGGGCCTCACGCTCTAATTGGTTGGTGCCAATAAGCTTATGTGGAGTGCTAAGTGGAGCTAGTGACCAATCAAGGTTAGCCACATAGGATAGCTTAAAATTTGAGTTTAAAAGAGGGGAGGTATTCTCTGATTTGAGCTCTCTAATGACTAGGTTTGCTGGCCAGAGGTGAGGTGGTGGCTAGTTGAGTCACGGTGGGTCATGGAAGTTTTAATTATGACTAGCCCTAAGGCTTGATGTGTGATTTCATGGGGCAGTAATTTAACCAAAATGGGGAATGTGGCTCTTTAATCAATGGTACCTTTGGTCCATGGCTTCAAAAATAGGACTTGGGTGATTTTATTACAATCCTAGGTGGCTAATCAAGGCAAAAGAGGGTTAAAATGTTAATGCAAAATATTTGAGTCAATTTGGGGTTTAGGTTCAAAATTAGGGTTTGGGCCAAAATTTGGTCTTGGGCTTAGTTTTGGTTTGACTTAAAAATTAATTGAAGGGGTCCAATTTGTACATGAGTATATCATGATGATTTTAAGAGATGAAATTGGAGCAATTGAATTGATTTCAAGGCTCAATTGGATGGAATTTTGAAGTTAGGTCAATTTTGGGGAAATGGATTTGAGCTTGGGTTTGACTCAAGGCCAATTTATGGTTTAATATGGTGTGGGGAAATGTCATGAAGAGTTTAGAATCAAAAATTGAGAAAATTGGGTAGGTTAGTGCATTCAATTTGGTGAAATTTGAAGACATGGTCAAATTGGGGTTTAAATTGGGCTTGGAATTTGGGTTTGGGATTGAGTTCAATTAGGCTTGAGTTTGATTTTAATTAGTTTTAGACATGATAAATTGAGTTCATATTTCAAATTTGGGAATTTTAAAATCAATTTGGTGGAAATTGTGGATAATTTGGGGTAATTGGGCCTCAAAGGACAAAATTGGGATTTTGGTCAAAATTGGACTTTATGAGTGATCAAGATTGGTTTTGAGAGTGTTTGGAAGGATATGGGAGGTTTTGGGAAAATTTGGGCCACCAAGACAATTTTGTTAATTTTCGGGATTGTTTGGGGTATTTTTTGAATTTTACAACTTTTTGAATGTTTTGGGAAATTTAAGCGGTTCAAAAGAGTTTGAAATAGTTTTTGGACAAATTTTGATAATTTAGGTAGTTTTCAAAAATTTTGGGTTTGAAGGGTAATTTGGTAATTTTGAGAAAGTTAGGGGGCAAAAGGATAAATTGGGTATTTGCATAGGAGGAGATCAATTATGGATGATAATCATAAAATTACCATTTTTTGGGCCATAAGACCAAGGGAGCTCCCTCTGTGGATCCTCCATGTGTTGGTCTTAGCCAAACCTTAGCCTAGGGCTTAGGGTTTAGGGGACCATCCACATGAGTTTTCAAAATTGTAAGGGATCAAGCTAAGGATGTTTGGTTAAGGGTTAGGTTGTGAGTGAGGGTGATGGGTATCAAGTGTGTGTGTGCAAGACTGACCAAGACCACACCACCCAGGGCTAACCCTAAGGCTAAACAGTCATATGGGGACTATTCTTGAGCTCCCCCGTATTGGCTCCTCCTACTAAGTGCTAGAGGTTAGAGCCAACATGTATAACTTCAAGTTGAGCAAAGAAGAGTTTTTAGAAGTTCTAATGGTGAGGATTCATTTACTAGTCTTCTAGGAATCGTCAATAAGAAAGTCATATGACTAGATCCTAGGCTTCTAAGGAGGAGACTAGACCTCAACCAAAAGTGAGGTCAACAATAGCTTGGGACGTCACTGAGGTTCTTCATAGGATCTGTGAAAACCCTTAGTTTTTCTTCCTTCGGATACCATAACAAATGTTTCAAACTTCAGCCTTGCCCATTTGACACTCCTTTGTCCAACCTTTAAAAGATCTAAACTTTGAAATTCATGAAGACAATATTTTTTATCTAAATTTAGAGTTTCGTGGTTGTGGTTGTAGATGGTTGAAAAATCTTCAAAAATAGATCTTGTGGTTGTAGATGGTTTAAGTAGAAATTATTAAAATTATACATCTCGGATGATCCCTTAAGAATAAATATTATTTATGATTGAGCAACTTTAGTTTCCGAAAGTACCTTCAAAAGATAATTCAATTTTTTTATGACTTATCAAATCCTTATACAATAGTGGACTAGATAATATTAGCTAAAATGAAGGATGTAGATCCACTACAACATAAGGAAAAATTTAAAGTTAAAAATTTGATTTTAACATTAATCAAATTGGGACTTTATTAATTAAGAGTTGGGTATGCAATCCATATCAAAAAGGACCCTAATAGAAGATACTTTGGGAAGCACACTCTACTTTGGATTCTAATCATCCAGAATATATCAAGTGGTACCAAGACCTCAAAAAGCTATATTAGTAGCTCTATAGGAAAAAAAAAGATATATTTTTTGGTTAAGTGTTTGACTTTTTAAATATTCAAGTTGAATTTCATAGACCAGGTAATCTGTTGTAGCCATTTCTCATTTCATAATGGAAGTGATAAGAGAAAGGTTCTTGATGATATTTTGTTTATGTTGATATGCTCATCAAGTCTAATCATATTCTAGCAATTAGGAAGAATTATTTAGTGGAGAAGTTAGCCATCATTTATATGGATAACATTGTTTAAATTTATGGAATATCAATCATCACTGTACTAATTGAGAAGGGCATTTATTTTAAAATATGGAGGTAGGTATAATAAGCTATGAGTATGGAATCATATTACAAAATTGCATTTTAGAATTGCCTTTCATCATCAAATTGATAGTAAATTAGAGTATAACATCATATTCTAGAATTTGAGAGCTTGTATTTTGAACTTTAGAAGTGGTTGGAATAAGAACATTTTGTTGATTTAATTTACATATAAAAATAGGTTTCATAATATTATCAACATGGAATTATATAAGACTCTATAAATAAATAACTGTAAGTTCCTTATATATTGGTTTAAATTTTCTGATAAAAAATTGCTTAGACTTCAATTAGTTGATAATTTTTTTGGGAAGTATGTCCAAGTTGAGTATGACTACATGTAACTAAAGATTGTCAAATTAGATATTTTGAACGAAAACAAAAGTGATTGTTATTAAGTTAATAGAATATATCTTTTATAAGGTTTTACTTATGAGTGGAATCACAAGTATTGGTCATAATGGAGACTTTGAATCTTACTTTATTTATTCTTTTGAGTTTACCAACATGGTTGGTAAAGTTTCTTATAAATTTGTCCTTCTGAGACTTTGAAGAGTGTACAACATATACGATGTCTCTACAACTACAACATTACTACATTGAAGTGTATTACATTATCCAATATGAGTCATTGTTGATTCATGATGATCTGAGTAATAAAAGGTACCGTAGTGCATCTTAAAGTGGAAAATTTTATAAAATTATTATTAGCTTTTTTCCTTTTATTAGAGAACTTTTCAAGAATCAAATAGAATAAGAAGCAACATACAAGATTAAAGAGGACATAATTACAAAGTACCTATATATGTTCCATAATCAATAAAAAAATATCGGAACAAATTTTTATTAAAAAAAACTAGTATGTAATAATAGGAGCGAACCTAGCCTTTAAAAAAAAATCTCATAAACCACCCCTTTCATATGGGCCACACATGACTAACTCTAGCTTTAATTACTCTTTTCTTAATCACATGATTTTCTTCTTTACTCACTACTCATTTTTGCCTCTCATCCTTCTCATTGCCTCACCATAATTATTAAAGGAAGTTGAAGCTGAGGAATCTCTTTAATCATAATATCATCCCCATTATGATTATAGAGACTAAATTCAACTTACTCACCTTCTTACTTCTTTTATAAATGCTAGCAAAGTGCTCCTCTAGCAAAATGACTTCTGAATGCTCTTTTATTCGATAATATCCATGTCTCCTTTCATCTTCTTCTCCACTGAAAATGGGACTTTGACGACAATGAATTCTCTTTCTCCTCTCTTTTCCTTTTTTTTCCTTTTTGAAATTTCCATCTTTCATTTTTATACTCCTCATTAACTTTAAAAAACTAGGCTAGGCACATAGTATGATTTTGTATTAGATTATTTATATTTAAATAACTTTTATTAATAATTCTTTGTGTGAGTTATGTTCTTTATTAGATCATAGTGATTATTTTCTAAATACTATCCAACTTTATTATTGTTAAAGCATAGTTTATATTGGTCCAACTACTAATTCTTAATATATTAAGTTAATTTGATATTATTAGGCAATTCATTTTACTCTTGCTTGAATCTTTTAATTTTTGAAATTTTATTTTAAGGACTCTAAGCTAAATTTTATCCTTCATCATTATTTTAATCTCAATTATATAGAAGTTTTTATTGATTAACTTCAGATATAAAATTAAGTTGATTAACATACCTTTCAATGTTTGGGTGTGATCATTGTAAATTATATTAGTTTTTCATTATTTTGTAAGTTTATTAATCATATTTTTAGAATTATGTCATTTGTTGTTCATAGGCAATTTCAAAATTTAACATTTCTAGATTTATTACTTCATAGAATCTTATTTAATTAATTATTGCATTTGAAGCATTTTTTTATTTTTACATGTCTATTTAAATTTAGATTCAATTTTTATAAATTTATTTTTGTTATTACTATTAAACATGATATTAATTATATAATTATGTCTCTCTTTATGATGATAAAATTTTATTAATAATAAGCCCTTTATTACAGTTCAGAGGATTGATTGGGCATATGACAAATTTTTTATATTCCATCAAATTAATATTTACCTTAGTTGATGACCCGACCAACAATTACACAGATATTTATGTTCCTTAATATGCTAAAAACTTGGCCCAAATTAAATTTAGCGACAAGTGAGTACAAATGTAATATGATGAAATTTAAAGAAATAGTTTTATCACTAGGGGTACTATGCAAGTATACCTATTACTTCAAGTAATATAGGATTTTCTATAAAAGCCCCAGTATTGATCCCACAGGTAAACATAAATGAAAAGAAAAGAAATTCAGAAATTTTAGCCTTAAGAGAACTTTACGTATAATTGTAGCAAATATCTAAATTAATAAATGATGGAATTAAGTTTACTAATTTATACAAATGTAAGTAAAAAGTAAATGAAATGATTTAGAAAATATATTATAAGAGACTTTCTCCTTGCAAATAATTTATAATGAGTGAATGATTTCAAATGTTTAGAAGTTTAAAAGTGGTATTGTGACAAATAGGAGCATACCTATTATTTACTTCTTTCGATTGTGTAAAGAACATTGTCTAATCTAACATTGGTGTCGGCATGTATAGTAGTGTTGGGTAGGTTCTGGTCTCTCACTCATAGATTATCCATTGTACCCTCTCTATAGGTCCTACCAGTGAACCTAAGTTCCAACCTTTAGACCACATTGATAAAAGAATCTAGTCTGTCACTCTAAAGACATCAATTCTACACCATCAAATCTTATCTATCCATCTATTTGAACTCTCCTTCAGACAAGTTCCACCACTCATTCTAAGATGAAATTTGATACTTACAAGTCAAGAAATCTTAGCCCTCTTGGGTCTATAAGTCCTCAACAAACTTTAACAACACAAGTATCCAATTTGTAAAGTAAATGAAGGATTGTAAAAATATCATCACAATTTTTAGGAATAAAAGAAGTTTCAAATAAAATAAAAATTACTTACTTGATTACTTCATATTGCAAGGAAAAAAAGAGAAAACTACTCAAAATGCATGGGGATAACAAAACATTATTATAAAACTCAAATCTAAACTACAAAATTTAAAGAAAAAGATACAAATACTTATCTAGAATGTTTCCCCAAGCACTTTTTTGAAGATCTTTGACTTCTCTGACTCCAACAACACCTACAGGACTCACACACTTCAAAAATTAAAAAATTCTCATAAAGAAAACTTCCCTCACTCTTAGAACACGGACAAACTATGTGACTCTATATATGCAACCCCCTTAGCATCTTGGAATTAATCCATATTTTTAGAGCTTCAAAAATGACCAAGGGTTACTTCACTAATCTCTTCAAAATTTGGCCTCATTTAATGAATTTTCTAGAAAATAAGTGTAACGTGTAGGTGCCAGTTCGGCTGGTTCGACAATTTTCTTTAGTTTAGCTCATTTTTTTCCTTTTTGTGTATTTCTGCTCTTTTTTTTACTCTTAAACTCTTTTTTTGCAACTGAAACCAAAAACATAAAAATAACTTTAATTAAAGCATAATATCCTCAAAAAGTGAGCATAAAATGTGCATAAAAATAAGTAATTTTAAGTTAGATCAATTCCCCCAAACATAAACGTTACTTGTCCTCAAGTAACCATTCTTACTATATATAAAAAATATAACTCATGAAAGTGAGTTTTACTTTAAGATTTCTACAATTTTTGTTTTATAAATGCAATAGTGAAACTTTATAGAAATTTTTAATAACATAGTTTAAAACTAGAATGTAAAAATTTTTAGTAGTTAAGTTTAAGAGTTGTGATATCTTATTTATTTCATGAATAATTGGAGTTTCTCATATTAAAGATACTTAGAAAAATTACAAGAAAAGAATTTCATGTGAACTTTACTAGTAAGAATGCTAATACATTATAAATAAGCCTAGAAATATAATTAGGTGCCTTTCCTTAAGATGATTTATGTGAAACCAATTTTTGATTAGGCATCTCCTCATGCTTCTCCTCAAACATATTGTCCTGTTTTACTTATCTTTTCTTTTTATTCTTCTTTTCCTTTTTCTTTTAGGATCATTTTCAATCCTTTCTTTTTATTTTCATGTCATGTGAGGATTATTATATCTGGATAGCCTTTAATGATTTTGAACTCCATCATCCTCTTCGTAAAGTTAAAATATTTCCACATTTCCTTACCTGATAAATATTTATTATACTTGAAAAAGGTTTTTCATATAGCTCAATTCCTTTTTTTCGAATAAAGATCCAAGATCTTTAACAATTCCAAAAATACAATTTTTTTTTTATTTTAAATAGTAAAAGCAAAATCTTATACTCTTATACTAAATATCTCAAATCCATAATTAATCTTTATTATTAAAAACTTTTTACTTAAGTTTATATTATTTATAAACTCAAAAATATATTTATCTCAAGCTATCCCAACATACCACAGGTTATATTAAAATATTTATTGAAAATATATTTTAATTAGTACAAATAAGGTTCAGTTTTCCTTAAAAAAGTATTCTTCCTTCCCCCTACCTACATTTTAAATTAGTTTAAAATAGTTCAAGTTTTAATAAGCATGAAGAAAGAGTAAAATTTAGAATTTCTAAGAAGGAGAATAGTACAAATATAATAAAAATAGGTTCTCAGTAGTAGACAATTTAAATTAAAACAAGTATATCATGAAAAGCTTGCAAATATAAAACTCTACTTTAACACTTATCCAATACTAAATAAAATGGTAGCGAATGTAGCAGTGATAAGAAAAATAGAATTACACTAAGTAATCTTACATACTCATACATCAGAAGTCCAAACTTAGGGAATAGATCTATAACAGAAAAGTAAGAAAGCCTAGTCGTCTCCTTCAACATCATCATCACCATCAAAATCAAATAATATATCTTCATCGATATATTTTAGGCCTGCATAAGTATTAAATTGAGGGCAAGTAGGAAACTCAACAGACTGATCCCTCATGAATTTCAATAATGCCTCGTCATAATCAACATCATAATCAGTTTTTGTTTGAACATAATCTGTCATGTGATCAAATTTATTTTCCATATCTTCCATACAACACTGCATCAAAAACATATCATTTTGATGCTCCAAATATCTATCATTCAACACATGTTAGAAACAGATGGATGCCTAGTAGTAGTGTCAGTAGAAGGTTAGAAGTACAAGGCCTAGAAGTAGTAGTAGAAGGTGCATCACAAACTCTATCTCTATGCCATCCATACACATGTGTGTTGGCCTTGTCAATGGGTTTGAGTGGCTTCAACTGCTCCTCTAATTGTTCAAACTTTACTCCAAAGTCTTTGCAAATTGTAAATATCAATGATGGAAAACTAAGATCTGACTTAATACTAGTTCTAGTAGAAGAACAAATAGTCTCATAAATAAGAGAGGCAATATCTATAAATTTCATCTGTTGAATGCAGTAATTTAATATGGATCTTTCTCTTGTTACCTCACTTAAATGATTTGAAGGAAGGAGGCTAGCAGAAATAAGATAATGATAGACTTTTGAGGTAGCATTCAACTTGGAAGAAGAAAAATTTAACTTACAATCATTCCGAATCTTCCATGCTCCACGTCCATCAGTCAAATATGTAATGATCTAATCTAACTCTGCTTCATATGGAGTGTACTCTGAATAGAAACAGTCAGTAGTAGGTGGTAGACCATATACCACATTGATTCACTCAACAGTGAACTCCACCCCTCTTCCCCAAACAAAGATCTCATCATCATCTGCTTCAGGTAAGTTTGCATAAAACTCTTGTATGATAACAATTACTACAATAATAGTAAAATAATAGAAGATTTCTCATTGTTGAACCACAATCACACTTTCAATAGCTCCACCGGGTCTATAGAAGCTTCGTTCAGTAATAAACTTTATGGACGATGCAAATTTGCTGTAAAGACTTTGTTCTTTTATATTGACAAATTTGGCATTTTTGAAAGTTTTCTTTCCCTTTCCTCGCTTTGTCTTAGGTTCTATCTAAATATTTGAAGAAAAAATTCTAACAAATTTTAAAATTAAGATAAAAGGCTTGCTACAAGTTTTTTCAAACTAACAAAGCTTAAATCCATGGATTTTTCACCACTTAATCAAATATTTTTGCAAATTTTGGTCTTCACACAATGTATGAAAAATCCATGGGGAAATAAAAAAATAACTATGCCAAAATGTAGATCTAACCTCGAGAAGATGAAATCTTGTGGTATTAAGTCCAAAAGCTTGACAATTTGAGCACAAGGAGGAGCTCTAGGATCAATTTTTATGAAAAGGAGGAAGAAGATGAAGCTTAAGCATCAAAAATGGCATTGGGTTGGTTTAAATCATAAAATTGTTAAGTTTCAGCCAGCTCAGTTGAACCGATGCCTAGGGGCCAAGTTGTGCTGAAGTCTGGCACTTAGGCGTCAGTTCTGGTGCTATACACCGAAAATATATGCATTTTTAGACCCATTTTTTATACTTATTTTTGGTAATATTGCACCTTAATGAAAGGTATTTTGATTTTTTCTTACAGGTTCTTGATTTTTAGGACTTAAAACAAAAAGAAAGAAAAGAGGATGGAATTTGGAGTCAAAATGACATTTTTGAAGAAGTACTCAGCTTCGACCGCGCAAGAGCAGCGCCGACGGCGAAGAACAACAGAACAGCTGAAATGTTTACTCAGCACCGACGACGCCAGACTAGCGTCGACAGTGTCAAAGGTAGTTCAACCCCCGTTTCTAGAAGGTTCGATGCATTTAGAAGATTTTTGAAGAGTTTTTGGAGGCACCCCTTGGAGAACCGACCTTGGCTTTATTTGGGACAAAAATTCATTAGGAAAGTGGCTCCTTTTCGCTCTAAAACATTCCATCATGCTCCATTTTTGCCATTCTTCATAATCCATTTTCATTCCACCATCATATTGGAGTCCATTAGTGATTTTTATTTTACAATTTAGAACTTGTATGGTGAGATTTAGTGTGAAACTTTCTAAAAGAGTCTTGGAGAAGGAGAAAAGTTAGAGATATCTTTTTCGTGCATTTCTAAGGAAAGGCTGCAAGGGATTTGCCTTGTGAAAGAGTTTTAGATAAGTTTTTTTTGTTTATTAGTGTTGTATGAACTTTCTTTTATATATGAAATTTGTGTTTTGTTGTGACTTTCTCATGAAGTTTGAATAGTTCCTTCTATCTTTCTCACTACTCTGAGATATGGTGAAATGAAGAGATAAGATGATGTGCCAATATTAAAATATAAATTAAATTGTGATGATTTTTCAACTCCGAACTTAATTTACATTTTGATATGGTTAATTGAATTGTTAAAATATGTTGTGAAACATATGATCCGGGAAATGGAGTATGAGTTCTAAAACAAAGTGAGAATCACATTTAAGTCCATGAAGGAATATTTCGTTCATGGAATTAAGTGCAAATAAAGATCACAATTGATTTCATGGATGAGAAATTCATTCATAGAATTAAGTGCAAATAAATAAGGAAATATTCTTTGTTGAGTGTAGAATTGGAGAATCTTTAGCGTAACAGACTAAAATCCTCAATTCAATCTTAGTGTTTAAAAACTAAAGCAAGAGTTAGCCTTCAGGTGAAGGGAAGTGGGAGCTCTAGAGTGGGAGTCGGTATCCTCATAGCCTAGCCACGGATTTAGGGACTAAACCTAAGATTAGCCAATGATTTTCTATGCACTGTATAAGGGTAGAGAATTATAATTGCTCCTATTTGGCACAATACATATTATAAATATTTATCTCATCTCATTTCACCATAACCTCATTGTAGTGGGAACGCTGCTTTTTCACATAAGAAATCTTCATTACATAAACCTAGTTAGTAGATTAGTATTTACTTCTAAACTTTACATTTTTATTTTGCTAATATTTAAGTACTTTAGTTTTGATAACATCTCAACATTTGAATTAGTGACAGTGATTTCGTTTGATTTTCTATAAATTTTCTAGTAAAACTTATCATTGCCAATTTACACCTTCCTTGTGGAATCGATATTTGGGGCTTAAATATAAATTCCTTTATTACTTGATAATGATACGTATACTTGCGTATAATCTCATTATTAACTTCCTATAATTATATATATTTTTTACACAACTTACTTTTCATACAAGGATCAAATTTTTGGTGTTGTAGTGGTGTCAACTTCATAAATCCTTACATATAAGAAATCGGGACAAGGCACCAGACCAAAAATTTTCATTTTTTTTGTTATTAAGTGAAACATAGCAAGACTAAAGTCTTCAAACCAAAATTTTTTAATAATTTATCATCAATATTCATATTTATAATTTTCCCAAATCATTTTTATTTCAATTGTTCAATCATGATTTCCGATCTAAAGTTGGGTCAACATTTTAACATAAACTTTTCACAAGACATATATTCTTTAATATCCACCAAGTGACAATACAACAGACACTAAAACGATTTAGAACACTAGAAATTAAGAACACACAACAATACAACAACATGATCAACTACAAGACTAAGTAGCACACAAAACATCCATTATTAAAGTCAACACAAACATAAAACATAAACACTATAGTCCTTCCAATGATTAGCCTTTGTTGACCTCATTCTCATCACCCTTTTCACATGTCAAATAGCTGCGATCAAATGTGTGAAATAAAGGAGCATGAGGAAATTGAATGGCTATTTTTTTGTCAATCCAATTATTCTTGCTATACATAGTTACCTCATAATTATGATAGCACGCCATGTGATTGGATTGGAGTTTCATTTGCCACTCCAAATGCTCATACTGATGATATATTTCATGCATCTTACTTTGTAGAATTGACAACTCCTCTTCAATATTCCCCAATTTGCTCATCATCCTTTCTAAAATTAGTGCTAAAAATCCATTGAAATAGGTTTGGGTATCATTATGCACAAACTTATCTACAATGGTCATACCATTATTTCTACTCTCCATGAAAGCAAGTTAATTAAAGCAAGGACTTAAACTCCTTCTATTTTTCTTCTTTCTGGTTTAATTTTTAAAGGTCTGAAAATTGGGGACAAAGGTTGGATAGTTTAAAAGGAAAAAAATGAAGAAAACTATTTGGGGGCGGAATTTTAGAAATTGTAGTGCCTAGGCACTGAATTCTAGAACCTAGGCACCAGTTTCACAGGACTCTGACACTTAGGCACCAATTCTGGCTCATAGGCGCCAATGTTCTAGTGAAAATCGATTCGCCTATCATCAAATTTCTTCAAATTCCAATCATGTTTAATACCTTAAATAGTGTTTTAAAAATGATACTATAGCAAAGGATGGTCATGATAATACATCGATAACAAACATAAATCAAATTACACAAACAGATTATGGGTTGTCTCCCACAAAGTGCTTGGTTTAACATTGCTAGCCCGACGTATACAAATGTTTTACTTAGACTGACCCAGCATCAAAGTTTCCTTAAAGTAGGGTTTATTTTCTCCAATGTAAGGTTTCAGCCTATGTTCATTTACTTTAGTTATACAGCTTTTGGATCTTTAATATCCACAGCCCCATAAGGATAAAATTTAGTCACAATAAATGGCACCATCCACCTGGACTTAAGTTCTTCAGGAAAAATTTTCAATCGAGTATTGTATAATAAAATTTCTTGTTCAGGCTCAAAAATCTTTCTTAAAATCTTTTGATTGTGCCAAATCTTCATCTTTTCTTTATAAATTCTAGAACTTTCATAAGATTCGTTCCTAATTTCTATGAGCTCATTAAATTGCAATAATCATTTTTCTCCAACCTCTGTTAAATAATAATTAAATTCTTTTATCACCCAGTAAGCTTTATTCTCTAACTCAACTAGTATATGACAAGCTTATCTATAAGCCCAAAGTGCAGAATCAAGTCTATCAAACTAATTTGTTTTATTATGATTCAAAGTTTTCTCCAATATTCTTTTAATTTCATGATTTGATACTTCTGCTAATCCACTGGTCTGAGGGTGATAAGTTGTGGCTATCCTATGCTTAATTCCATATTTTTTAAACAATGTGTCAATTCTAAAATTCTTAGAGTGACTTCCCCCATCAATAATGATCACTCTTGGCATTCCAAATCTAGTAAAAATATTTTTGTTTAAAAATTTTGCAAGACTGAGAGCATCACAATGAGGCAAAGCTATCACTTCAATCCATTTAGACACATACTCCACAACTAATAAGTTATAAATCTTTCCTAAAGATGGTACAAATAGTTCCATAAAATCTAAAACCCACACAAAAAATTTCAACTTCCAAAATATAATTTAGGGACATTTCATCTCTTTTAGAAATATTTTCTATTCTCTGACATCGATCACGGGTTTTTCACATAATTATTAACATCCTTAAATAATGTAGGCCAATAAAATCCAGAGTTTAAAATTTTAAGTGCAGTCTTATCTATTCCAAAGTGTCCCCCAAATTCAGATTTATGACAATTTTGTATAATTTATATTTCATTTATCGTTACACATCTTAGAATGACTGCATCTTGATATCTTTTATATAAATAAGGGTCATCCTAAAAGTAAAATCTTGCATCATACATAAATTACTTTTTCTAGTGCCTTGTTAGTTTGTATTGTAGAATATTACTAACTAAGTAGTTAACTATATCTACAAACCATATTATATGCCACTCAACAATAGCTTAAATTTGTTCATTAAGAAAATTTCATTTATGTCATCCTCAATGTTCTTTTTACTTTGATGCTGAAGTAATGACAAATGATCAGCAATTTGCTTATCAACATCTTTCCTATTCCTTATCTAAAATTCAAATTCTTGTAAAAGTAGGATCCATCTGATTAATCTTAGTTTTGCATCCTTCTTTGACACAAGATATTTAATTGCGAATGATTAGTATGCACAATGCATTTAGCTCCAAGTAAATATGGTCTAAATTTATCAAAAGCATATACTATTACCAATAACTCTTTTTCAATTATTATGTAATTAATTTGAGCTTCATTAATAATTTTGTTGGCATACTATTTAACTTTAAAAATTTTATCATATTTTTGTCCTAAAATGACACCAATAGTGTAATCACTTACATCATACATTAATTCAAATAGTTTTTCCCAATCAGCTGATAGAATGATAAGTGTAGTAATTAAATTTTCTTTTAATAAATTGAATACTTTTAGACAATCATCATTAAAATCAAAATTAGTATTTTTTTTGCTAAAAGATGACATAGAGGCTTAGCATTCCTAGAAAAGTCTTTAATATACCTCTTATAAAATCTAGCATATCCCAGAAAACTTTTTATTGTTGTTATTGAAGTAGGAGTTTGTAATTCAACAATAATTTGAATTTTTACATCATCAACTTCCATGCCTTTTTTAGAAATTTTATGTCCCAATACAATCCCTCTTGTGACCATAAATTGACATTTTTCCTATTTAAGAACTAAGTTTGTTTCTTCACAGCATTTTAAAACCTTTGCTAAATGATCTAAACACAAATCAGAAAAGGTTCCAAACTGAGAAATCATCCATAAAAATATCAATTCTTTTCTCAATTAGGTCACAGAAAATAAACATCATACACCTTTGAAAAGTTTTAAGTGCATTACATAGACCAAAAGGCATTCTACTCAAAGTAAAAGTCTCTTAAAGACTTGTAAATATATTCTTTTATTGATCCTTTGGAGCAATAGGTATTTGGTGGTAACCAAAATATCCATCTAAAAAGCAAAAATATTGGTGGACAGCCAGTCTATCCAACATTTGGTCCAAGAAAGGTAAAAGAAAGTGATCTTTCCTAGTGGCGGCATTTAATTTTCTATAATCAATACAGATTCGCAAACAAGTGACTTGTCTTGTTGGAATTAATTCATTCTTTTCATTTACGACTATAGTCACTCCTCCTTTTTTATGAACACAATGGATAGGACTAACCCATGCACTATCAGATATAAGATAAACAATTATAGCATCTAACCACTTAAAATTTCATTCTTTATCACTTCTTTCATGATTGGATTTAATCTTCTTTGAGGATCAACCCTAGGTATATAGTTAACTACCGTTAAAATTTTGTGTATATAGATTAAAGGACTGATTCCTTTAATATCAGCTAATGTCCAACCAAAAGATTTTTTATTATTTCTTAATGTCTCGAGTAATTTTTCTTCCCGATCTTTAGTTAACCCTAAGGATATTATCAGGTAAAGTTAATCAATATCTTAAGAATGCATATTTTAAATGTGTAGGAATTATTTTCATCTTAAGTTCAATAGGCTTTTCAATTGAAAAGGTTATAGATTTACTATTTTCAGTAGTATTCAAAATCTCCAAGTTTTCCTGAACATAATTAGCATCCTCAACATTTTTCTCTGATGATTTTTCAAAATCACTTTCTGTTTCACTATCTAATACTTCTTGATCAAATATAACTTCATCTTTTTCTTCAGAAATGACTTCACATTTTTCTTGGTAATGTTTAACAATTATATAATTAATAATATCAATCCTATAAAATTTTTCTTTATCAGGGTACCTCATTGACTTTAGAACCTTAAATGTTAGCTTATGTTCATTAACTCTCCTGATCAACTCTCCTTTCAGAACATCAATCATAGCACGTCCAGTAGTAAGAAAATTTCTCAACAAATTAATAGGAATTTCTTTATCTTCTTCCATATCAAGCACAATGAAATCCGCAAAGAAAATAAATGTATCCACCCTAACAAGTAGATCTTTTATAACCCCTTTAGGAAGTAATATATACTTTTAAATAATTATATAAGTTGCTTCAGGCATCTCTTCAAAATTCGGCCTCATTCAATGAATCTTCTAGAAAATAACTGTGGCACTTAAGCACCGAATTGTCACGCCCAAGCGCTAGTCAAGTACATCATCTGGCGCTTAGGCACCAATTTGGCTAGTTTGACAATTTTCTTTAGTTTATCTCATTTAGCTCTTTTTTGATGTATTTTTGCTCATTTTTTAATTTTAAACTCTTTTTCTTGCATCTACAACAAAAAATATAAAAAAGACTTTCATTAAAGAATAATATTCTAAAAAATTGAGCATAAAATGTGCATAAAAATAGGTAATTGTTATGTGGATCAACTCATTAAATATTTTAATTATTCCACTTGTATATTTTAATATTATGAGATAGTTAAAAGTGAGGAATAGTTTGTGTATGAATATATTTAAAAGTATATCCAATATTACAAAATATAAAAATTAACATAATAGTCACTCATATTTATGATCATAAACATAATTATGATATATAATTTATAAGCCTTTGACACTCTTTCAATTATATAATGAGACTATAGTTATAATTTTTACATGATAGTTGATTATAATACTAGTTTGTGTGTGTCTTAAATCATTTTTTTTGTTGTTCATACTCATTGCCCCAATACCTTATCATTTACGGTTTAATATATAGTATTAATTTATTAAAGTCAATCATACAAACTCAATAATATAAATTTTCTTTTATCAAGCTATGTCAGTGTCCTTGGTGCATTGTTGCCATATGAACACATTGTTTGGCATTAGGCTAATTTTGGTGTTTTTAGCTCATGTATCAATTATTGTATTTTGACTTGGTTAGGTGGCTTTGCATAATCGTTATCATTTTAGTTTTCCTTAATTAGTGCCTTATTATTCCACCAATAATATCATAAATTGATTCTTATTTAATAAAAAATATCATATCTATCTTTTGTTTCTCACTTTTGTCTTTCATGTTACATGTATGCATAAACTCCTTCTATAAGTATAATATTGGTCTAAAAACTCTTTCATCGTGTCGTGTGTTAGTAGGATTAACTGCCTTCTAGACCTTGAGTATTGTAATATCATTTATCATAAAATTGAATACTAATTCAAATTTATTTAAGTAATCTTAGACTTCCCTTAGGTGTTTTTCCATAAGTTCCATGTTTAATAGAAATGACCATTTATTCCATAAGGTGGCATAGAATTTTTATCATAAATTGGATTGATCTTACTTAATTTAATGAACTAATGAATTTATGGATTTTGAATGAATATGATTACATAAATTAAGATTAATTCAAATCAATTAGCTTATATGGACATTAACATATCAGTCCTCAACCCACTATTACAAATATGGTTCTTTTAATGGCTAAATTCCATTAGCTCTGATTAGAAAAACAATCACTTTAGTTTTTATAACTTTTTATCGATGGTTTTAATCTCATCGGTAAAACACTTGTCTGTAATTTGAATATGATATTCCAATGACATAAAATTACTGATGCATACCTGATAATTTAATGTCCTAATTATTGTTGAGAAATTTTAAATCTTTAGTTTTTGTCGGTTCATAGAACTTGCAGTTAGTTTGTCAATAATAGCAACAAGTTATGCCTAAAAGAAGTGTGGCTCCTGTTAGTTCTTTTAACACAGCCAAATTGTCTACATTTTGTCGCAGATGCAACAATTTTTATAATCGACAGTTGAGTTGTCATAAAATTGTCCCACCTGTTATTTTTTTAGGCAAGCATACTGACAATTTGGTGTCGTTGATGCATTTGTTTTGAAAGATGACAAATAAATTGTTAAAAAAGTGTCGTGGTCATTGTTTTAGTAGAACATCATTATGATATTGATCTGGTGTTTGTTGGGTATGGTTAATTAATTTTATCAGCCATCTATTTTGCTTACGAATTTGTTAAACTTAGTTACAAAAATGATGATAAACTTTTAGAATTTTGAGCATAAAAAAAAAGATTCTCCCTTCAGTATTTACATTACCACACTGGTTATCACAATATTTAATATATCATTCCAAACACTTAACAAACTAGAATTACCATCAAACAATAATTTATCCAACCAAATAATAAAAGAAATAAAATTCAATTAACATAAAATATATACATCACTATTCACAGAAAAATTTTATGTTATCCTCTAGTCATCCTCCTAAATCTCCTCATCCTCATTTTCATTCATTTCTTCCTCCTCCAATGTTGTGCTGCCATTTCTATTACTAGAATGAATCTAACATAGCCCTTAGCTTGGCCTATTTGTTCACCTTCAACTCCGACCTTATCTAAGTGAAGTGGGCCTGCTCTTAGTAGTAAATAAGACAATATATAGAAACCTCCTTCTTTTGTGCAGTAGAGGTAGAAGTTGCATATGCACTATTAAGGTGTGAGTGTCCTTGGCAAACCCCTACAACCTGAGCCTATAGACTAGACCTTTCATCTTCCCTCCAGTAGTCTCCCTTCAAAGGTCATGCTTAGAAGAATCACGATCATGAATTGTAATACCTTCTGAAATCTTGGATTGGCTCTCTTTCGGCCGCTAGAACATCTTCTACTAAAAAGCAGTTACATTCAGTTAAAGCTTGACTTTCCTGACACCAAACTTATTTATCTCATGATTTATTTCAATTGCACGGGATATGTCGTCTCCAGAACTAGTCAGACTACCTCTTTTTGGTGTACTCATGAACATTAATCATGCAGGGCTCTCGTCCCACTTCCACATTCTATCCATGTAAGAAAATAGTTATAATACATCCTTTAAATATAGAAAACTTTAAGGAATGAATGAAATATTACCACCTTTGCTTATATTATGTATGTGGGAGAACCCCACTAGTGTGTCTGAGGGCCCCAAGCCTTCACAGTTTGACTGCTGATTCTACTTTGCTTGTTCTCATCTTTTGGTAGAATGTAAAATCTTAAAACTTAAGTACTGTGGCAATAAAATCTTCTTTGAGCCATAGAGGATGCTATCGTGATTTTTAAATATCACCAAACATTTCTAGGAGATGATCACAGCATTAACGTCAAATTATGCCAAATTTGTGCCTCATGCTTAAGGCGCTAGGAGAATTAAATCTATAATATTATAGAGATAATTTATATATGATAAATAAATAAATTAATTAAGATACTTGTGAAAAAAACATATTCAAACTCCTGAAGCCAAGGATCTTGAAAGGCGATCAAGATCTCGTTCCACGACAAGTACGCTGAGTCATACTTGCTTTGATCGATATCCTAAATGGCATGAATAGTCTGGGTTAGAGGGTAGAGCCTTAAAACAATAAAATATTAGCCTTACATTCAATTGAGAAAATGAAAATATTAATGACAACATCTTTTAAAAAACTTTTATGTTGTTGGCAGGATCGATGTAGGAGATGAGTATTTCTACTCATGTCTAGTGGAGGTAGTTTGGGCTTCTACTGCACTCAACCCACTATAATCAAGGTGGATGTAATGTTTGGGATAGGGGTAGAGGTAAGGATAAGTGTGGGGGTGAGAATGGGGGTCGAGGCAGTGGTGAGAGTGGGGTTTAGGATGTGGGTGGGGACGAGGGCGGGGGTAGGGGCAGGGTTAAGGTTGGGGGTAGAGGTGGGGGTGGGGGTGGGGGTGGGGGGGGGGGTGGGGGNTGGGGGTGGGTGTGGGAGCATGAGTGAGCGTAGTTTCAAAGTGAAGCCACCTTTCTTGCATTCCATTTCATCATATAGCTATGTTCTTAACCCCTCAGTGAGGTGAGAGACAGTCCTAAGTTCCAATCCACAACTAAAACAAAGGGAATAAGTTTTATTAATTAGTGCACATAACAATAGACTATGTAATAAATTGAAAATAAAATAGTAGGCGACAAACATAAAACACATAAATATGCAGTAGAAAAGTAGACGAAGCTATAAAATGGAAGATAAAACTACTATAATCGAAAACATAAAAGTATATAATAAACTGAAGTATAAAATTCAAAAAAAATTATAATATATAGACTTAGGATACTAAATATTTAAAAATTTAATTTTAGTTACTCATCTTACTTAGCATCATCTGAATAGTGACTGAAGGATATAGTTATGATCTCTTCTCCTAATGCATCACCGGATATGTAATCATCACCGAGATTAATTTCTTCATATTTGCCACTAGCAACCTCTTGATTGAGCTCTTCATCCATTGCATCTAGTGGAAAACATAAACATATCCCTTTCGTTTATTGATGGGCAGGCTCATTGTTATTCTTAATTTTAATGGTGGCTCTTGGTTTACTCAAAATAATAATTACCCAGCCAATGCTATCTTTTTCTATATGTGCATATCAAAGATAGTATACCTGTCACTCCTATTGGGTAGAATGAAAGGATCAAATTTAGTATGCCTTTTATTCACTTTAGTTTTTGTGATATTATATAGTTGGTTTACCCTTCTTCCATGATAAGGAATAGGATGGAACCAAGAAAAATTTAATATGAATATAGTTCCCACAATAAAGCATGGATAAGATAGTTCAATAACTTCTTTGAGAATCCCATGATATTTTATCTCGTTGTTCTAACTATTGTTTACTTTAACACAAACACTAGAATTACAAGACCTTTTTCCTTCAGACCAGGACCTCGTATAAAACATGTACCCATTTACATCTTAAATTTTCCAAATTTTCACAATGTGCATAGGTTCCCAAGCAAGATCTATCAGCCCCTAATTTGTCACACCATTATCCAATCATAAATATATCAATATATGCATAAGAAATCTTAAATTAATGAAAGTTCGCGTAGCATATAAGAAATGAATCTATCAATTCTAACTCTCATGCATTGTAAACCACTTAGGGAAGTCATTCTTGATCTCCTTGCTGGTGTCATCATCTTCAACTAAATTTAAGTAATCCATTAATAAATTGTTTGCAAATTGAAATATCGTTAACATGGCTAATCATGACATTTTAGATAAATGAGTAACAATTTATAATAAAAAACTTCTTACTCAATAAAAAGTCTTACATCATCTCAATTGAGAAGATCATAAACTATTACTATTTGATATGCACACCTCATTGATGCTTCACCTCATTATTTGAAAATAGAAAGGGTCGATGGTGGCACTAATCCCATTATTTTTTTCGTGGATTCTTCTTTCCTAAAGTAGTAAGAGTAGAATGTCATAGTCTTCTTTAGTAATTATTTTCCACATATCAATCCATTTGGTCAGTCCTTTTTCTTCGCAGTTCTCTTCAATTTACTCAAAAATTTAAAATAATAAATGTTGATTAACACAAATAAGCAACATTTTTAATAAATTAGTGATTAATTATCTAGTCCTACACTAATTACCTTGTCAATGGATTCATCTAGTGGTACGATTCTTAAACTCCATTTAATGCCTCATGTGGTAAACATACAGACATATGTTATATCATGTTTAACAAATTAGGTCAAAATATTCTCTCGAGATCGCTAAGTGTAACAAATTTTTTTTGCTTCTAATCGGTGTTAGTTGTAAAGCTTCAAACAAGCTGCAAATAATTCCCTGAAAAACATAAAGTTTTAGTTAATGGATTAATTACTTAGCTCAAAAAATAGCTAAATGTGGTTAGCATCAAATTTTGTAGAAAATTAAGGTAGTCTTGATACTACATTTCAACTATTCTCCCAACACCTACATTAATACCATAACACAAATTCAAAGCTTGACCACTCAAAAATTTTAGTGATTGGAGCCACTCACAAATTATTCTTCGTTGCGGCAAAGTAAGAAATATTTAGTTTTGGGCTTAATGAGTCATTAGTAGTTTTTTGGATGTCCAACTCTATCTTTTTGCATATCTCCTTCAAATCTAGTCTGGCGTTCACGTTGCCCTTATTTTTTATATTAACATCCAAAACACTCTTGAAAATGTTATTAAGGAATTTTTTTTATGTCCATGACATCCAAATTATGTTTGATCATCTTATTCTTCCTATAAGGCAGTTCCCAAAAAATTGAATTCTTTTTCCAATTATGAGTGACAGCAAATCCGGGTGGATGATGAGAGGAATGATTATGACATATAATAATCCTCCAAATGTCAATAGCAATATGTATTATATCTTCTTAAAAAATTCTTTTGATTGGCAATGATTTCTTAATTTTGTTTTTTCTACATGTACTCTTGTTCCTCCTAAAGGGATGTTCAACATCTAGAAACATATGGTGAAAGTTAAATCATGAATTCCTCCTACTATGTTGGAGCATAAATGCCATAGAAAAATTTATGTAATATGGGCAAGCTAACTTTCTCGCGGTGCTCCGCCCAGATAAGATTACATATGAATAAAATCACATAATGTCCACATTAATGGTTCTTTCATTAGAAAATTATGTTTCATTGAGAGTCATACGTCATGAAACTTATTTCCTAAAGAATTTGTAAATCATTTATCACTGATTATAAATTTACATCAATCCTCTTTTTAGGCCTTCTGGAATGAGTAGAATCAGTGTCAAAATGAAGAAAGAGTTTTTCATGAACATCTTAGGTGACAAGTTACGTGATGTAACAATCACCAGCCAAAAAAAAATAAGGCGATGTGGTATGAATGTAGGATGTGAATCTATAGATTACAAACTAAACTAAATAGTATGCGCCTCCACAACAAACTCAGGATATGCAGAATAAAATTATTTCCATGCCTCCTCATATGTTAGATGACCCATAGAGTGGTTTTCTCCTAATCTACTATAATGTAACGTCATATGTGGAGCAGTACACAATGAACTATATAGCATTTATAGACGTGGAAAAATTTGTGGATAAAAGAGATGCTTGAAAAGAACTTCCTTCTGCCTCTTACTTTTTATGCTCTAAGATTTAAATTTAGAATAATTACAAAATCTATATTGAGTCTCCATCATGCTAGTATTTTAATATAACATACATCTATTTACAAAATAATCAATTTTCTCTACTTAAGCCCTAGCCTAGAGATCAACTTTTTGTCCTGTAAAAATCTATAAGAACTAAATTTGCAGATGCATTAGTCTCTTTTAGTAGTACTGCTATCTTATTGAAGCACTCTTGAGGCATGCTATACTCTGTTTAAATTTTAAGCATTCTGAGAGCTTCAAATAATTCATAATTAGATGAGCATCCCTCCCACGATTGGCCACTTAGTAGCATTCACTAAGTCGTAAAACATATGAGCCTCAGGATTTGGTATCTCTTCCTACTATACTTGGCTTACATAATGATGTGTTGCTCCATCAAAGATCATTTCTTCAAATTTACTTGAGTTAAGTCTTCGTAGAGGCTCATAACTCATCAATGGGGAAGGGCTTAATGTTGTAGGATCAACCTCTCTATGTGAAATCCAAATCTAATAATCAGGTTAAAATTCCCAACAGTATAAATCATATCTAACTTTGTCACACCTTACATGCGCTTGATTTCTGTCTTTTGAACATGAACACCAAAACTAACCCTTAGAAAGGTAAACTAGCAGCTGAGATGTAGTTGTCACAAATGTCTGGACACCATTCAAGAACTCCTTGGTCAACCCTTCTCAATCAGAATAAATTTTATTGTACATCCATGATCATGATGTAAGAATATCCATATGCACCTTAAAGTGTAAGAATAATCAACACATCATCAAGTGAATTCTACTGAATATACTGCATTTGCTTACTATAGTAAATCTTCTTGCAAAGTTGAAATAATGGTTAATCATTTTGATAATAATCAACACATTATAAAATGATTGAACTTTTTAGATAGCTAAAAAATGACATACAATCACAATTTGATTGATTTTAATTTGGCTCGAATAAAGTGCTGATAAAAAATGACCCAAGTTTCTAGTTAGAAATTTTGGATCAAATTAAACTATTTTGAGTCGACCACAATTAAACTCGAAGTTAGAATATTAATAACCTCCTGTGGCTATAAGTGATGTGGAAGACCGATAATCGAGTAACATTTATCGTTATTTTACTTCTAATATTGATCTTTATTGTATCTAGACCAACCCTTTCATAATTAATTTTTCTTAATTTTTTTCTACAAGTATAAAGTCACTTTTTCAACTAAGTATTCTCGTCTCAACAACTCTTACAAGATTACTTCCACTTCTATGAATAAATTCTACGAAGAAAATATTTCACATGATGTAAGGGATTCATTTCAGCATCTAATAGGAAATCTATTTTACATTCCTAAAATAGAAATTCACTTCACACATTAGATGTCCATGACATTGCATAACATAATGTTTTAAATGAATTTCTATTTTGGATATTGAAAATAGATATTTCATTAGATGATGAAGTGAACAATCTTACATCATATGAAATCTTTTCTTCCCAGAATTTTTATAAGGTGTGAAGTAATCTACTTAAAATTTATGGAGATGAGGATGCTTAGGTTTACGATTTTTTTTTACTTAGAGATAATTTATGATATAAATATATCTGTGCATGGTCTAGTGTAGCTACAGTAGCATACGATATTAAGGCTAGGCATTATAATGTTGGATCTAAGCTTGTATGTTACCATAGCTACATCAAACCTTTTATGAGTTTTTTTCTTTTTAATTTTATTTTCCAAGTGGAAAGCCAAGCATAAATCTTAACATTCTAGTCTCCACAACCCCATACGCGATTAATTGCAGACCTCGAAATATATTCTTGAATGATAATATTTCATTTTATGTAAGAGTTTACACTACAATCTTCAATCAAAAGCTTAATTTGCTTTCATAGAATGAAAATTCACTTCAAAATCTAATTTGTCAAATCCAAAATGGAAATTCACTTTAAAACCTAATTTGTATTGCCAAAAAGGGAATTACACAATGAAAATTTGATTTCGATGTGAACTTTTATTTTGGAACTGCCAAATTAGATTTTGAAGTGAATTTGGAAATGGAAATTAGAATTCACAATGGGGGGTGCAGTGAAAAATCTAGCATCAAATGAAAGTTCTTCTCTTAAGAAAATTTTTTGAGGTGTGCAAATAATTGTGTAAGGGGCTGTGAGGAAGAAAATGCTTAGCTCTATAATTGTCTTTACAATTGAAATTAAAAAAACAAAATAAATATATTCATGAAAAGGTTGGAGTATCTACAATTACACATAATATTATAAAGAGATGCCTTAATGAAGTTATTGATCTGCGACATACCTAATATAAATATGATGTTAAACAATCTAATTTCAAACTGACCGAAGGAAGTTTCGAAAGAAATTCTATCTAAAATTAATTATTGAGCTATTGTCGTACATAATGTATAACATAAATTTTAAAATGACCCATATTTCAAACATGCATAAGATAAATTTTAAAATTGCTAAGCCCAAAATTCACAGGCCTACCCCACATGAGAATATAGATTGTGGATTGATCCTACTAAATTTTGATCTGACATAGTGTGGATCATATATTGGTTTAAGCCTTAACAATAAATAGAAAATTTTACTCTCAATTCTTATGTAATTACATATCTAATAACTAGACTTTCATTTCTTGCTAGCATATAAACTTACGTGTACACGAAAAGTTGTATTAAAATGCAAAGTTTAAGTGTTGCATATATAAATACATAGGAATTTAGGGGTCTGTATGTAAAACATTTGACTCTCTAACTTCATCCACCATTGGAGCTACACCAATGCTATATATGTATTCATTACGCATTTTTTTTCTAACGACAACAACAACAATAGCAACAACAAGCATTTATCCCACTAACTAGGCTCACCTACAATAATCCTTTTTCTCCATTGCTTCCTATTAAGTCTCATATTTTCAATTAAGTCTAATAGATTAAGATAATTTTTTATGCAATATGCCCAATTCTTTTTAGATCTACTTCTATATTTCTTAACATACGTTGAATCTAAAACTTCTATTCTCCGAACTAGATCATCAGATGGATGATGTTTTGAGTGAGCAAACCATCTACAACGAATCTCTCCAATCTTATTTGCCGCTGGAGTTACACAAATCCTATCATGAATATATTGATTTGCACTTTCTCTATATGTGTTAAGCCACTTATCCATCTAATCAAACTCATCTCAGCAACGCTTCAAATTATTTTATGCTTCTCTTTCAAAAGATAACATTTTGCACCACTGAACAATGGAGGTCTCACCACCATCTTATACAACTTTTTGCTAATTCTAAGTTGCATTTTCTTTCACACAATAGGTCGAACACATTCCTCCACATCAACAAAGCAATATGAATTTTACTAATAACAACCCCATCTACATCACCATCACTTTGAACAAGAATCTCGAGAAGTCTAAAACATTCATAGCTTTTAATGATTTGATCACCCATAGTTACAAATCTATCACCAAAGTAACAATAACAATAACAAAAGTAATAAGCCTTTATCCCATTAAGTTGGGTCAGCTATAGGAATCTTTTTTCTCCATTGCGTCTAATTGGATGTCACATTCTCAATTAATTCTAAAAGATTAGGATGAGTTTTTATATAATATACCCAAGAATTTCTAGGTCTACATCAACTTTTCTTAACATAAGCCAAATCTAAAACACCTTCTCTCCTAACTGGATCATCAGATGGTCAACGTTTAATATGACCCAACCATCTAACATGACTCTCCCTAATTTTGTCTTCCAATGAAACTACACCAAATCTATAATAAACATAATCAATTGGCATTTTGTCTCTACATGTAAAGCCACTCATCCATGTAAGCATTATCATCTTGATAACACTTAAACTACTTTTATGCTTCTCTTTTAAAGGCCAACATTTTGTGTCATAAGGCATTGCAGATCTCAGAACCATCTTATAAAATTTTCCTTTCAGTCTAAGCAATATTTTTCTGTTACACAATAGGCCTAAAGCTTTCCTTCACTTCAACCAACCAACTTGAATTCTACTAATAATGTCCTCAACTATATTACCATAACTTTTGAACAGTACTCATCTATATTACCGTCACGTTTGAACAGTAAACCAGAGATATCTAAAGCTTTCACACTTTTCAACAATTTGATCACACAAAGTTACAACTAAACCATAGAGCATTGCCACTAGAGCTACTACTACTAAAACTACATTTCATGTATTCAGATCTAAATCTACTCAAGCAAAGGCCTTTAGACTTCAATGTCAAGTAATAATTTATGTATTTCCTAAGCTATTTCTCTTTTCTTATCCACAAGAATGATATCATTGACGAAAACCTAACACAAAGGTACATCCTATTGTAAAGGTCCAATAAAACCATCCATTACTAAAGCAAAAGGACATGATCTTCAAGTTAATCAGTGATGAAATCTACCAAAAATACTATTTCTATCTTCTTTTGTTGTTAAACCTTAAACCCTAGATCTTCATTTTAGTTGCTAAACACCAAACCCTAGACACATTCCATAGAATAAACAAAAAGAAAAATTTACATACAATTCATTCAAATCTGATGTATTTGTAGGTCTAATATGTAAACTTCAATTTATAACATTCATACATGTGGTCGTAAGTCGTGAGAGCCAAAGCATCGATAGGAGAACAAAAGCTCATGACGGATGGTTGCTAGAGAGTGAGATCGATGGAGTTGGGGTTGTTGGAGTGGTGGGGTCACCGAGAGATGAGAGGATTAGGGCACCGAAGGAGGGAGACTGAGAGAGCAAGGAATAGGGAAAGACTAGAAGCATCGCAATTTTAGTGGTATAAAGGATAGTTCTAACGACATATAAATTCCTTAATAGTCATCTGTAATTAACATTATTATCGACAAAGTTTTTGTCTCTTATTAAAAAAACTTCTCTATTAACAACCAATCAAATTGCGGGTTTGTAAATCACTGACAAAATATGGCTGTCAGTTAATATTTATTTATAACCGACGATATAAGACATCGTTAATAATAAAATCAGTTGGAAAAGATATTACTGTTGATAAGCAATGGAATGTTTTGTGGTTATACCCTTAGAAAAAACCTTTCCAGGACATAAATCATTGCTAAACCATCAAAAAATAGAGCATTAATTCTGACATCTATTTAGGCCATCCTTTTTTTCGACGACTTTAATGCTTTTTCCTATAGTGAAATGGAAATGTAAAACTTGCATGGAGAACCTGGTGGAATGATATTTATAGAATGCAAGAGAATGAATTACTTGAATTCATATTTATCAAGACAAGGAGGACATAAAAGATCTATGGTTTTCTAAGGTGGCTATGAAAAATCACTTCACCATATATAAGACATCAAAGGCCTAATTTAAGGCTTAGAACCTGTACCACTAATTAAAATTTCTTCTTGAATTTTTTTATTAGTGTAGCTTCCTTTGTGAGAGAAAATTCTCAATAATATTATTATTCTATTTATGCTACATTGATCTTTGGGAAGATAAACATATAACCTAAGCTTGTTAAAGTTATTCTTATATGTCAACATAATTCGATTTCCAGACGGCAGTAAGGGGAATAAATCACCAGAGTTTAGGATGACTAATAGGATTAAAGGCATTACCTTGAGCATAAAGCAAAAACCTTTCAAGATAAAAATTTTTTTTACCGTCTTCCCAAATGCATTGACAAATAATGCGAGGAAGGGGCTAATTATATCGAGAAGTTAAATTTTAGCCACAAGGAAGTGTTTTTGAAAAATAACTAGTTAATAATTTATTGAGAAGCTTCAATTGATGAAGCCTTGAATCAAACACGAAGGAAAAGCTCTACATTTTAAGATTACTTAATCAACCATAAGGAGTGAAAGTAATGCACTAGAAAGGGCTATAAGAAAATATATGAAAGCTCATTTTAGGATGACAAGCATTCAAGAGCTTGATCAAACTAGTGGTAAACATCAAGTTTCTTATGTAACAAGCTTAAGTTAGTTCAATAGTTCAACTAATTTGCATAAAATCTTTATAGACCTTTATTTTTGCTTTGGTTATTATTTAGAACTAAAATATAGCTCATAAAATCGTATTAGTTACTTGAATTGGCCTTAGCATAATTAATTTTATGATGAATTGATGTTTATTTGATTAGTACCAAATAGTTTTGAATGAATCAAACAAGTTTTGGCATATTATATACACATTTTAGTTTAATTGATTATTAATTAAATTTCTGATAAAGAGTTTCATAATAAGTTTTGTTAGGCTCATCTATTTCTATTGGGATATAAAAAGGTCAATCTAAGCAAAACTAAGTTTGTCAATATTCCACTAAGTATTAGGAACTAGTTTTTAGATTATTGTAGCTTAGACTGGTTAATTAATTAGGCTTAGGCCATTGACACTTGAGAAGATTTGTTCATTTGGGTTGGGCTTGAGCTAAACTAGCACATTTTTCAACCAAATAATCCAAATCAATTATTAATTGAATTAATAAATAGTGCCTAAAGTTGATTCTTAGATATAGACTTAAATTAAGCTTATATAAGCTCAACCATGCAATTGCGTTGAGCTGGCTTAAGTCGAATTATAGCTTTGTTTCAAAGAAGCCATTTTATGGTCAACCTATTATAGGCATAGTCCAATTGGATCAAAAGATTGATTGCGCCAAAAAGGAATTTTGGTAGATGCTAAAGTATCCAAAATTAATTGAATAGAATCTTTATAATGAGCATAAGGTCATGGGATTTTCCTAAGTTAACTCTTAAGTTAACTTGGACGCTAGGTTTAACTAAGGCTATCTATGATAGAATAGGTCAATATTTAAAAAGCATGCAATACTTGAAAGGGTCTTGGAAGAAACAAAACTAATTGAGTAGATCCAATCTATACCAGGCTCCTATTAGTTTAAGCCAAATTGAGATACCATTTAGGCTAGTCCTATGATAAGCCATGGGACAACAATTTGATCCACTAAATCATTGTTGTTAGATCAATCAGATGTCAAATACAATAAACTTGAATGCATTGGATATCATCCAAAGTCATAAATGATCTCTTAGAGTCAAACGAAATCAAACTAAATTTAAAGACGAGAAGACAAAACTCAATGGAGCCTACATACGCTTTTTTCCTTGATCATTTTTAGACTGTCCAATTTCAATTTTCACTTTTCATCAAGCAGCTATTTGCATCATTCACAATGAATTCAAATAATGTAGCTTTTTGCGAAAAAAGTTAAATGATTTTAATAAACATGCAGAATGCTACAATACTATTTCTTAGATTGCTTGGGTGCGCACTGCTCTGTATGCACTTACATTAGTCAAAATGAGCTCGCCACCTGATATAACTTAATTTACTTAATCATAAAATTTTCATGCCACTTATTTCAAGTTGTATAAAAGAAAGCAGCTAATATAAAGTTATCGTATTGAGTGCCGAAAGGCATGCAAATTTCTGATAACACAAGGTATCGCATCCCTACATGTAAGAAAATCCCAGCTTATGCGCACTGTAATATAAAAATTTATATGAACTGACAATTGCCATATGGAAGTTTCGGAATGAAAATTACTTTTTCATTGCTCAAACTCTATTTTATGCATTGTCTTCCTTATCGAACTATTTTGCAGGCTGAATAAATGCCACTATTGAGTTCAGACAAATTCGTCTCATGCTAAGCCAATTCTTCAAGCACTCTATTTTCTTTTTCGAGAAAAGTACTGGTTTTTATTGCTGTCCGTGTATTTTGAGATTCGTGCGAGTCTGTTAATAGATTCCGCAGGTTGAATCTTTTAAGATATTTTCATGCTTAAAATGAAGAAAACGGACTCCATGATTGTGGTTGCCTGTCAGACTAATCTTGAATTGATAATTTGAATTGATTGCACAATTAGTAGCATGAGTTGATTAGTGGAATAAATATAGCAGATATGACAATAGCATTAATTTTGAATTAAATATAGGAGATATGACAATAGCATTAATTTTGAATTTGAATCTTAAATTCAAATTCAAATTCAAAATTCAAATATGTGTAATCAATTCAAATAGGCCCAAATTGATGGCACTTAATTCTCTTGCCTTTATTGTGTACGCTTCTTTTTTTGTTTCGTTATGCCTTAGTTAGTATAAATTGGGTGTTATGTTGCATTGTAAAACACACTCCAGACTTGTATCTTTTCACTNTCTTTACCAGACATTAAGAAGGTTTCATGGACCTGCTCCCTACTCTTAATCCGGTGAATACCTTAGGGATCTTTTAAACTTAATATGTTTTACTTAATAATATTATCCTTAAAATTTAAGGACCCCCAATACACAACATAGAGTTAGGAAGGTTTCCAAAACTTTACTTTTCCAGCTCTACATACATAAATGCTCTGACATGCATTTTGAGTTGCAGGTGGTGGAACGAGAAGACTCGCCAGGTACACTTTTACAGTTTACCGTGTTTTATAGTCTTTCTTGTACTTTTCTACTGCTTTTCTTTTATACTTGTACCATACTTACTGCATAAAAAAACACTTGCATGTTAAAAAAAATAAAACAAAACCAAAATCAAAACCAAAAAACAAAATTTTAAACAAAAAAAAAACCTCACAACATTCAAAAATATAAGACAACTCAAAAATTTAATCANTAAATAAATAAAATTACATAAATCACCTCCACAACATTTAAAAATATAAGACAACTCAAAATTTAATCACAAACATCACAAAAATGCAACTTCAACTAAACTATAAGACAACTCAAAATTTAATCACAAATATCACAAAAAATACAACTTCAACTAAATTAAAACGGCGGGAACCCTCGGAGGAGGTAACCTACGGTTGCTAACGAGTTTTCCCACGGTCTAAATGAAATCGGAGGAGGTAACCTACGGTTGCTAACGAGGCTTCCCACGGTCTAAATGAAATTATGGGGAGGAGGTAACCTACATTGCTAATGAAGTTTCCCACGGTCTAAATGAAATTATGGAACTCATTAAGTTGAGTTTAGTAACGAGGTGCGGTCTAAATGAAATTATGGAACTCATTAAGTTGAGTTTAGTAAATTCATTTGGACTAAGTGTAACGAGGCTTCCCAAGGTCTAAATGAAATTATGGAACTCATTAAGTTGAGTTTAGTAAATTCATTTGGACTAAGTGATGTCTAAATGAAATTATGGAACTCATTAAGTTGAGTTTAGTAAATTCATTTGGATTAAGTGATCCACGGTCTAGATGAAATTATGGAACTCATTAAGTTGAGTTTAGTAAATTCATTTGGACTAAGTGATTCCAATGAAAAATAGTAGTACCGGGACGATGGAACCGTGGGATCTTGACCGGTGTCACTTTAATAAACTTTAATATGCCCATAATAAAATTCTATAGTGGTGCCGGGACGATGGAACCGTGGGATCTTGACCGGTGTCGCTTTAATCAACTTTAAGTGCCCATAATAAAATTTAAAGAACTTTAACCATAGGGTCATCTGATTTGACATTATAACCAATCCCATATAGTGGTGTCGGGACGATGGAACCGTGGGATCTTGACCGGTGCCGCTTTAATCAACTTTAATATGCCCATAATCAATTTAAAGAACTTTAACCATAGGGTCACCTGATTTGATATTATAACCAAATGACCTAGAAACTAACAGCAAGAGGATCTACACTAATACATCCCTTCCTTAGCTTTAAACAACAAAGCCATATGATACTTGAACTCTGCTACAACGAGGAGCTTGGAGCTTACATGGTGGGCAGCCCGACCATCTTCAAACAGCAAGAGGAGCTACACTAATACATACCTTCCTTAGCTTTAAAACAACAGGCTATTTTCAACCACAAAGCAGCAAGAGTATCTACAACAACATGTCCAATACATCATTCCTTAACTTTAAAACAACAAAGCCATAGGATATCGAGGTTGTTTGCCTAGTGCAACATAATATCTTTTAGGCATTTGTACAATCCTGTTAAGCCTTAAACTTGCCTTAGGATTCCGAGGTTGTCATTCGTCATGGCCTAAATCCTCACATCTTCAAGGTNCCTCACCTACTAAGTGCTAGAGGTCAGGACCAACATGTATAACTTCAAGTTGAGCAGGGAAGAGTTCAAAATTTCTAATGTTGAGGGTTCCTTTTCTAGTCCTCTAGGAATAGTTAATAGGTTTAAATTGCACAACATGATTGTGCAAATGCCTAAAGATGAGATGAGGATTTACGTTACACTAGACAAACCACCTTAAAATCCTATGGAATGTTATTTAATTTTATAAAAACATTTGTAGTTCTTGATGCACTTGTTGTTGTATAATTTTGGCCTCGAAGTTAGCTCCAAGCTCCTCGTCGAAGTAGTAGTCCTAAATTTTAAGGTTTAAAAGATTTAAATGATAAGTTTATTCAATCATTATGAGGGTGGGGTGGGGGGGTTTAAAGTTGATTGGAGCAACACCGGTTAGGGGTTTAAAGTTGATTAGAGCAACACCGGTTAGGATCTCATGGTTCCATTTTTCTAGTACCACTATTTTTCTCTTGAATTTACTTAGTCTAAACGAGTTTTTAAGCTCATTTATACTAGGGAGAACACGTTAGAAATCGTGGGTTACCTCATCTGAGGGACTCCCGTAAATTCAAGAGGATGTGTTATGAAGTTGTTATTTTGTTATTTTGAAAAAAAAAAGTTGTTTAGTTTTGGAAATATGGTTTTGTAATTTTCTATTTTGGAAAAGGTTTGGCAGGTAAAGTGAATGAATGAAAGTAAGTAAAGTAATGTAAAGTAAATAAATGAAATTACATTGCATAAAACATAAATGCGTACATCGGTCTCTCTTACCGCTACATGATGAACTTCATAAAGCATAATGTATTTGCAGGAATGTAAACTTAAGCATACGGTATGGGAAAGTCAGAAACTGAGTCATAGCAAAACCTGAGTACAAAAAAAGAAAACCCGTAGTCACATATGTAAGACAAAGACAGGGTGTAAGGCATGGGTAAAGGTGGGGGTTCAGAGCTGAACTGTGTGCTTTCCAAATTTAGTAAGAGCTATCATCGCGATAATCTATGAAGGGCAGTCCTAACCTTGATCCAAGTGATTAATCGTGGACCATTGCAAACTTTTAATTTTAAATTTAACTTTCATGCATATAAAAGTTGCTTTATCAAGCAAAACAGATTTTTTCTTAAAACATTTTGTAAAGTAATGCAGTCCACAATTAATCACTTATATTGAGCTAGGACTACAAAAAACCTAAGAGTATCAGGGGCAATAATCTTCTTAAGAATCATCGAATAGTACTGTTGATCCTTATCCTCTCCTTTTATTAAATGTCATTAAGGTATGAGATACTGATCTAAAATCCCACATCATATCCCTCATTTTAGCACACATTAGCATTTCCTTCATTTCCTTAGCCACCTAGACCTCAGACTTACACAAGTCTGATGATCCATAAGTGGAAAAAATAAATATCCCAATTTTCTTACAAGGATTTAAATACATTAGAGAAGAATCAAATCCTTGTGCATGTCAATTAATATAGAGTAAGTAGTGTAGGGTATTTTTATCAATTTGGTGAATTATCGGGTCCTGAGGCATAACTTGTTGGGTCCCTAAAAATTTTAATAGATGATTTTCTGGAACAAAGTATAATAAGTTCAATTTTCTTTCAAAGTATCCAACAGATCTTAAAATATTTCGGGGCATAACCCTAAACAACTTTCGAGAACCATTTCAAGTACATTTGGACCTATTACATTGTTCAATTAATCATCCGAATTTAAATTTAGTTTCAATGAATTAATACACTTTATGCCCAGTGAACATTAATATTTTAATCATTGCGAGAGTGGGGTACTCTAAAGTCACTTGACATTTTATTTATTAGTTATGTAACTAGATTCCCCTAAGGGCAAACTCAAGTCATTAAGGATCTTGTTCCCACCATTAAAGTTGGGCTTGTAGTGTTTAGAAATGTTCATTAGTGAATCATGTCCCTCTTTTCTAATCCTCAGTAAACAAGTTTAAGTCTCAAGCCTAGCTCACTACCAAGCCCTTAAATTCAATCTCGAGGTAGATTTGTAATAATTAAAATGTTAATTTAAGTGAGATCAATTCTCATTAAAGGATCATGCTATCTTCAAATAAGCGAATTATTATCTTCATAGCTTAATCCCAATACTTTAGGATCATCAAACTAAATTAACCTCTAAGTCATAATAATTTACAAAATTACAATTTTACCTTTATCACGGAAAGATGGCAATTTCGTTTCTTCCACTTAACCCATTATGTTTCAATCATCCAAAAGGTTTTACTATGATCATAATTACCAACTTACCCCTTTGATTAACCTAAAATTTAATTAGGGCATCAAAATCTAAAAATTACCATTTTGCCTCTGGGGCCTCTCCACTACATAACTAAATAAAATGAACTCAAATGTCTTTAAAATTTTTATGGTACTCCACTCATGGGTCAATTGAATATCAGAGGAGAAATAATGATTTTTCTAATTTTATATTAATTTATATAATTATATTAACTCAAAAATAGAATTTTCATTTATAATTTAAATAACTAATGAAAGTAAATTTTCTATTCATGGGAAAACTATTGGAGGTTCATCTAGGTCAGAGGACCACTTGGTCAATTTTTCATGATTTTTTAATGTTTTATTTTAATTATTATAATTACTTATTGATTATAATGATTAATTAAATAGAAAATATAATTCAAATTTTTAAAAACTATTTTTATATTTTTATTAAATCTTTCCAAGTCCAAAAAACTTAGAAAACAAACATTTCATTTTTACTATTTTTATTTTATTTATTATAAATATTTTAATGAAAAATTAAGAAAAATACACTTTTAGCATTTAAAAATACAAAACTAAACGAGAAAAATTAGGAAAACTTTTACGCATTCTCATATATTTGCAATTTTTGAATATTTTTAATTATTTTTAATTTGAAAAGTAGTTAAGAAATGAACTTTTTATTTTAAAGTAAATTTTATTTTTCTTGAGTGCCCTTGATCAAAAGAAACTCAGAAAACCACTTTTTATAATTTTCCTGAGTATATTTTATTTATTATATTTATTTTAAAACAAAATTTTTCATTTTAATTGAAAAATAAACTTCAGTGATAAAATTAACTCAAATTGGTTTCAAATTTTTACAATGAGTTAAAATAATCATTATATACAGTGTGGAATCAATTTTTTTTACTTTTTGAATAATATAATATTTTTTTAAATTTTCATAGATTTTAGACACTTAATTAGCTAGAAAATTATGCACACCTATTTAAATAAATTTTATATTTTTTCTAGAGTCCTCTGACCAGGGAGAGCCTAAAAAAACAAATTTGATATTTTTCTGATTAAAATTTTATTTTGTATACTTAATTTAATTAAAAATAGGCCACTAAACTTGATAATTCGATTTTCAGAGCTAGAAGTGTCCTCTGATCATGGTAAAATCAGAAGAAATCCTCACTGTCATGAGAAATCAACCCCTAAAGTTTCATGCCATGGTGATTAACATTTAATAAAAATTAAAATAGTCCAGAGATTATTTATTTAAATAAAAATCAGAGACATATCAAATAATTTTTATTTTTATTCCACATTATTCTCCTCTGCTCACCGAGCAAGAGGGTATTTTTATTTTTTTAATAATTCTTGTAAACCAATTTATGCATTTTTGAAGTTTCAGTATTTAATTAAATCCAAAAATTCACTATTTATCTACTTATCCACGCAATGTTGACTAGATCCTTGGTGACTCCGAAAGACCACGAGGCGAGCTCCAATTCAAAGCCTTTTTCCGCGTCAGCTGCCACGTAGGCTGCACTTTATGAAACATCTCCTCATCTGACTCCTTTTCTTTTCTTAGATCGATGCACATGAAAATGGATGAAATCCAATAATAGACCTCCTCTGTTCTAAACCAAGAATCGTCCAAACTAAAACACTTTGATCTCACTCTATACTCAACAAAATCACTCACGATTTGTACCTACAACTTCATCTAGTCGAAACAAACACATCCATATGACTAGATATATTTAAAATTAACATTCTCTCCACAATTAATGAAATCAAGCACAATTTTAAGGTGTGTGTTCTATACCTTAGCCCAGAGGTAAGGCCTTGGTTGGGTTGGTTGTATACATTTTTTGTGACTCTGTGAAGCTCCTTCAAGCACTAATTTGAGCTGAGGTTGATCCTAGGCAAGAGTTCAATCAAGGGGTGATGTGGTCTTGGTCTAAAAGTGGGTTAGAGTGTTCAACAAAGGGGGGTTTTGATGGGGAACTTCCTTATTTGGTCTGAGGAAGCCTTTAAGTAGTTTAATTTGGGGATTGATGGAGTTTAATGGAGTGAAAGAAAACCCCCTGAATTTTGAACTCAAAATTAAGCTCAGGCAGTGGATTTTAGTGGGGGAAAATGGTTGGAATGAACTCAAGGCAGTTAGGAGAGGCTTTGGAAGCAAATTGACAGAGTTTCCCCAAGGATTTGACACACTTAGAAGTTAGCTGAAATGGGGCTTCTTATATCCATAGCTAAGGGGAGGGCCTCAGGCTCTAATTGGTTGGTGCCAATAAGCTTATGTAGAGTGCTAAGCGGCGCCAGTGACCAATCATGGTTGGCCACATAGGATGGGTGAAATTTGAGTTTGAAAGAGGGGAGGTCTTCTCTGATTTAAGCTCTCTAATGACTAGGGTGGCTGGCCAGAGGTGAGGTGGTGGCTAGTTGAGTCACGGTTGGTCATGGAAGTTTTAATTGTGACTAGCCCAAGGCTTGATGTGTGATTTCATGGGGGAAGATTTTAACAAAAATAAGGAATGTGGCTCCTTAATCCAAGGTACCTTTGCTCCATGGCTTCAAAAATAGGTCTTGGGTGATTTGATTACAATCTTAGGAGGCTAATCAAGGAAAAAGAGGGTTAAGAATGGTTAATGGAAAATATTTGAGTCAATTTGAGGTTTTGGTTCAAAATTAGGGTTTAGGCCAATAGTTGGACTTGGGCTTGGTTTAAGTTTGACTTAAAAATTAATTGAAGGGTCTAATTTGTACATGAGTATATCATGAAGATTTTAAGAGATGAAATTGTGGCAATTGAATTGATTTCAAGGCTCGATTGGATGGAATATTGAAGTTAGGTCAATTTTGGGGATTTGGATTTGAGCTTGGGTTTAGAATGGGCTAGAGTTTGAATCAAGGCCAATTGAAGGTTTAATTTGGTGTGGGGAAATGTCATGAAGAGTTTAGAATTAAAAATTGAGAAAATTGGATGGGTTATGGCATTCAATTTGGTGAAATTTGAATACACGGTTAAATTAGGGTTTAAATTGGGCTTGGAATTTGGGTTTGAGTTTAATTAGGCTTGAGATTGATTTTAATTAGGTTTAGACATAATAAATTGAGTTTAAATTTCATATTTGGGAATTTTAAAATCAATTTGGTGGAAATTGGGGGTGATTTGGGGTAATTGGGCATCAAGGAGAAAATTTGGGATTTTGGTCAAAAGTGGTCAAATTAGTCAAATTGGACTTCATGAGTGGTCAAAATTTTTTTTGGGAGTGTTTGGAAGGACTTGTAGGTTTTGGTAAAATTTGGGCCACCAAGACAATTTTGTTAATTTTGCGATTTTTGGAAAATTTTTGAATTTTAGAAATTTTAGAATGTTTTGGGAAATTTGAGTGGTTCAAAAGAGTTTGAAATGATTTTTGGACAAATTTGGGTAATTTAGGAAATTTTTGAAAATTTTTTGTTACAAGGGTAATTTGGCAATTTTGAGAAAGATAGGGAGCAAAAGGCTAAATTGGGTATTTGCATATGCGGAGATCAACTGTGGATGATAATCATAAACTTACCATTTTTTGAGCGATAAGAACAAGGGAGCTCCCTCTATGGATCCTCCATGTGTTGGTCTTAGCCAAACCCTAGCCTAGGGCTAAGGGTTTAGGGCACCATCCACATGAGTTTCCAAAATGTAAGGGATCAAGCAAAGCATGTTTGGTTAAGGGTTAGGTTGTGAGTGAGGGTGAGGGGTATCAAGTGTGTGTGTGCAAGACTGACCAAGACCACACCACCTAGGGCTAACTCTAAGGCCAAACAGTCATATGGAGACTCTTCTTGAGCTCCCCCATATTGGCTCCACCTACTAAGTGCTAGAGGTTAGAGCCAACATGCAAAACTTCAAGATGGGAAAATAAGAGTTTTTAGAAGTTCTAATGGTGAGGGTTCATTTACTAGTCTTCTAGGAATAGTCAACAGGAAAGTCATGTGGCTAGATCCTAGGATTCTAAGGAGGAGACTAGACCTCAACCAAAAATGAGGTCAACAATAGTTTTGGAAGTCACTGAGGTTCTCCTTAATATCTGTGACAACCCCTAGTTTTTCTTTCTTCGAATGCCATAACAAATGTTTCAAATTTCAACCTTGCCCATTTGACACTCCTTTGTCCAAACTTGAAAAGACCTAAACTTTGAAATTCTTGAAGACAATATTTTCTTATCTAAATTTATAGTTTTGTGGTTGTGGTTGTAGATGGTTGAAAAGGCTTCAAAAATAGATCTTGTGGTTGTAGATGGTTTAAGTAGAAATTCTTAAAATTATACATCTCGGATGATCCCTTAAGAATAAATATTATTGATGATTGAGCAACTTTGTTTGCAAAAGTACCTTCAAAATATAATTTAATTTTTTTGTGATTTATCAAATCCTTATACAATAGTAGACTAGATAATATTAGCTGAAATGAAGGATGTAGATCCACTACAACATAAGGAGAAAATTTAGAGTGAGTTAAAAATTTTATTTTACCATTAATGAAATTGGGATTTTATTAATTAAGAGTTAGGTATGCAATCCATATCAAAAAGGACCCTATTAGAAGATTCTTTGGAAAGCATACTCTACTTTGGATTCTATTCATCCAGGATATATCAAGTGGTACCAAGACCTCAAAAAGCTATTTTAGTAGCTCTATAGGAAAAAAAAGATATATTTTGTGGTTAAGTGTTTGACTTTTTAAATATTCAATCTGAATTTCATAGACTAGGTAATCTATTATAGCCATTTCTCATTTCATAATGGAAGTGATAAGAGAAAGGTTCTTTGGTTTATGTTGATATGCTCATCAAGTCTAATCATATTCTAGCAATTAGAAAGAATTATTTAGTGGAGAAGTTGGCCATGATTTATATGGATAAGATTGTTTAAATTTATAGAATATCAATCATCACTTTACTAATTGAGAAGGGCATTTATTTTAGAATATGGAAGTAGGTATAATAAGCTATGAGTATGGAGTCAGATTACAAAATTGCATTTTAAAATTGCCTTTCACCTTCAAATTGATAGTCAATTAGAGTCTAACATCATATTCTAGAATTTGAGAGCTTGTATTTTGGACTTCAGAAGTGGTTGGAATAAGAACATTTTGTTGGTTGAGTTTACATATAAAAATAGCTTTCATAATATTATCAACATGGAACTATATGAGACTCTATAAATAAAGAACTGTAAGTTCCCTATATGCTGGTTTAAAGTTTCTGATAAAATATTGCTTAGACTTCAATTAGTTGATAAATTTATTGGGAAGTTTTGTTCAATTTGAGTATGACTACATGTAACTAAAGATTTACAAATTAGATATTTTGAACCTAAACATAAAGTGATTGATATTAAGTTTATAGAATATATCTTTTATAAGGTTTTACTTATGTGTGGAATCACAAGTATTGGTCATAATGGAGACTTTGAATCTTACTTTATTTGTTCTTTTGAGTTTACCAACATGGTTGGTAAAGTTTCTTATAAATTAGTCCTTCATCTGAGACTTTCAAGACTGTATAACATATACCATGTCTCTACAACTACAACATTACTAGATTGAAGTCTATCACATTATCCACTATGAGTCATTGGTGATTCATGATGACTTGAGTAATAAAAGGTACCATAGTGCATCTTAAAGTGGAAAATTTTATAAAATTATTATTTACTTTTTTCCTTTTATAAGAGAACTTTTCAAGAATTAAATAGAATAAGAAGCAACGTACAAGATTAAAGAAGACATAATTAAAAAGTACCTATATTTGTTCCATAATCAAGGAAAAAATATTGGAACAAATTTTTATTAAAGGAATTTAGTATGTAATAATAGGAGCGAACCTAGCCTTTAAAAAAAAATAAATTCCATAAATCACCCCTTTCATATGGGCCACACATGACTAAGTCTAGCTTTAATTACTCTTTTCTTAATCACATGATTTTCTTCTTTACTCACTACTCATTTTTGCCTCTCTTGCTTGTCATTGCCTCACCATAATTATTAAAGGAATTTGAAGCTGAGGAATCTCTTAAATCATAATATTATCCCCATTATGATTATAGACATCAAAGTCAACTTACTCACCTTTTTACTTCTTTTATAAATTCTAGCCAATGCTCCTCTAGAAAAATGACTTCTAAATGCTCGTTTATCATTTATTCGATTCTCCCCTGAAAATGGGACTTTGATGACAATGAAATCTCTTTCTCCTCTCTTTTCCTTTTTTTTCCTTTTTGAAATTTCCATCTTTCATTTTTATACTCATTAACTTTGTAAAACTAGGTTAGGCACATAATATAATTTTATATTAGATTATTTATATTGAAATAACTTTTATTAATAATGCTTTGTGTGAGTTATGTTCTTTATTAGATCATAGTGATTATTTTCTAAATATTATCCAACTTTATTATTGCTAAAACATAGTTTATATAGGTCCAACTACTAATTCTTGCCTGACTATCATTATGGGAAATTTCATTGGTCGCCAATTTACTAATTCTTGCCTGACCAATTAAACTTTATTAATAATTTAAGTTAAGTTGATATTATTGGGCAATGCATTTTACTCTTGCTTGAATCACTTATTATTTGAAGTTTTATTTTAAGGACTTTAAGCTAAATTTTATCCTTCATCATTATTTTAATCCCAATTATATAGAAGTTTTTATTAATTAACTTCATATATATAACTAAGATGATTAGCATACCTTTCAATGTTTGGGTATGATCATCATAAATTATATTAGTTTTCTCATTATTTTGTAAGTTTGTTAATCATATTTTTGGATATATGTCATTTGTTGTTCATAGGCAATTTAAAAATTTAACTATTCTAGATTATTACTACATAGAATCTTGTTTATTTTATTAATTATTGCATTTGAAGCATTTTTTATTTTGACATGTTTGTTTAAATTTAGATTCAAATTTTATAAATTTATTTTTGTTATTTCGATTAAACATGATATTAATTATATAATTTGTCTCTCTTTATTATGCTAATATTATATAAATAATAAGCCCTTTATTACGGTTCACATGATTGATTGGTCATATGAAAAATTATTTATATTCCATCAAATTAATGCTTACCTGGTTGATGACCCGACCCACAATTACGCAGATATTTATGCTCCTTAATTTGCAAAAAAACTTGACCCAAATTAAATTTAGCGGCTAGTGAGTACAAATGTAATATGATTAAATTTAAAAAAATAGTTTTTCACTAGAGGGTACTACGCAAGTATACTTATCATTTCAAGTAATATAGGATTTTCTATAAAAACCCCAGTATTGATCCCACAGGGAAACATAAATGAAAAGAAATGAAATTTAGAAATTTTGACTTTAAGAGAACTTTACTTATAATTGTAGCAAATATCTAAATTAATAAATGATGGAATTAATTTTACTAGTTTTTATAAATGTAAGTAAAAAGTAAATGTAATGATTTAGAAAATATATTATAAGATACTTTCTCCTTGCAAATAATTAATAATTAGTGAAGGATTTCAAATGTCTAGAAGTTTAAAAGTGGTATTGTGAGAAATAGGAGCATACCTATTATTTACTTCTTTCGACTGTGTAAGGAACATTATTTAATCTAAAGTTGGTGTCGGTATGTATAGTACTGTTGAGTTGGTTCTAGTCTCTCACACATAGATTATCCATTGTGCCCTCTCTATAGAACCTACCAGTGACCCTAAGTTCCAACCTTTAGACCTCATTGATAAAAGAATCTAGCCTGTCACTCTAAAAACAACAATTCTACTCCATCAAATCTTATCTCTCTATCTATTTGCACTCTCATTCGGACGATTTCCACTACTCTTTCTAAGATGAAATTTGATACTTACAAATCAAGAAATCTTAGCCCTCTCGGGTCTATAAGTTTACTTAACAAATTTTAACAATGCAAGTAACCAATTTGTAAAGTACATGAAGGACCGGTAAAAATATCATCACAATTTTTAGATATACTTCATATTGCAAGGAAAAAAAGAGAAAACTACTCAAAATGCATGGGGATAACAAAAAAAATATTATAAAACTCAAAGACAAAAAAACAAATACTTATCTGGAATGTTTCCCCAAGCACTTTTTTGAAGTTCTTTGACTTTTTTGACTCCAACAACACTTACAGGACTCACACACTTCAAAAATAACAAAGTCTCAGAAAGAAAACTTCCCTCACTCTTAGCACACGGACAAACTATGTGACTCTATATATCCAACCCCCTTAGCCTCTTGGAATTAATCCCTATTTATAGAGCTTCAAAATGACCAAGGGTTACTTCATTCATCTCTTCAAAATTTGGCCTCATTCAATGAATTTTCTAGAAAATAAGTGTGACGCCTAGGTGTCAGATCAACTGGTTTGACAATTTTCTTTAGTTTAGCTCATTTTGCTCCTTTTTTATGTATTTTTGCTCATTTTTTACTCTTAAACTCTTTCTTTGCAACTGAAACCAAAAACATAAAAATATCTTTCGTTAAAGCATAATATCCTAAAAAATTGAGCATAAAATGTGCATAAAAATAGATATTTTTATAGTGGATTAATTCCCCCAAACTTAAACGTTACTTGTTCTCAAGTAACCATTCTTACTATATATAAAAAAATATAACTTATGAAAGTGAGTTTTACTTTAAGATTTCTACAGCTTTTGTTTTATAAATGCAATAGTGAAGCTTTAGAAAAATTTTTAATAACATATTATAAAACTATAATGTGAAAATGTTTTTTAGTCAATTCTAAGAATTCTGATTTCCTATTTATTTCAAGAATAATTGAGGTTTGTCATATTAAATATACTTATATAAATTACAAGAAAAGATTTCATGAGAACTTTACTAGTAAGAATGCTAATACATTATAAATAAGCCTAGAAATATAATTAAGTTCCTTTCCTTAAGATGATTTAAGTGAAGCCAATTTTTGATTAGGCATCTCCTCAAATATATTGTCCTTTTTACTTTTCTTTTCTTTTTATTCTTCTTTTCTTTTTTCTTTCAGGATCATTTTCAATCCTTTCTTTTTCTTTTCATGTCATGTGAGGATTACTATATCTGAATATTCTTTAATGATTTTGAACACCATCATCCTCTTCATAAAGTTAAAAAATTTCCACATTTCCTTACTTGATAAATATTTATTATACTTGAAAAAGGTTTTTCATATAGTCTCTATTCTTTTTTTTCAAATAAAGATCCAAGATCTTTAACATTTCCAAAAATACAATTTTTTTTATTTTAAATAGTAAGAGCAAAATCTTATACTCTTATACAAAATATCTCAAATTCAGAATTAATCTTTATTATTAAAACCTTTTACTTAAGTTTAGTTTATTTATAAACTCAAAAATATATTTATCTCAAGCTATCCCAACATACCATAGGTTGTATTAAAATAATTATTGAAAATATATTTTACTTAGGACAAATAAGGTTCAGTTTTTCTTAAAAAAAGTATTCTTCCTTCCCACTAACCTACATTTTAAATTAGTTTAAAATAGTTTAGTTTATATTAAGCATGAAGAAAGAGTAAAATTTTGAATTTCTAAGAAGGAGAACAGTACAAATATAATAAAAATAGGTGCTCAATAGTAGATAATTTAAATTAAAACAAGTATATCATGAAAAGCTTGCAAATATAAAAGTCTACTTTAACACATATCCAATACTAAATAAAATAGTAGCAAAAGTAGCAATGATAAAAAAAAATAGAATTACACTAAGTAATCCTACATACTCATACATCAAAAGTCCAAACATAGGGAATATATCTATAACTGAAAAGTAAGAAAGCCTAGTCAACTCCTTCAACATCATCATCATCATCAAAATAAAATAATATATCTTCCTCGGTAGATTTTGGGCCTGCATAAGGATTAAAACAATGGCAAGTAAGAAACTCAACTGACTGATCCCTTCATGAATTTCACTAATGCCTCGTCATAATCAACATCATAATCAATTTTTGTTTGAAAATAATCTGTCATGTGATCAAACTTATTTTCCATATCTTCTATGCAACACTGCATCAAAAACATATCATTCCAGTGCTCCACATATCTATTATTCAACACATGTTAGAAACAGATGGAAGCTGAGTAGCAGTAGCAGTAGAAGGTCTAGAAGTAGTAGTAGAAGGTGCATCATTAACTCTATCTCTAGGTCATCCATACACATATACATTGGCCTTGTCAATGGACTTGAGTGGCTTCAACTGCTCCTCCAATTGTTCAAAATTTAATCCAAAGTCTTTGCAAATAGTAAATATCAATGATGGAAAACCAAGACCTGAAGTAGTACTAGCTCTAGTAGAAGAACTAATAGTCTCATAAATAAGAGTGCCAATATCTATAGGTTTCATCTATTGAATGCATTAGTTTAATATGGATCTTTCTCTTATTACCTCACTTAAATGATTTGAAGGAAGGAGGCTAGCAGAAATAAAATAAAGATAGACCTTTGAGGTGGCATTCAGCTTGAAAGAAGAAAAATTTAACTTACGATCATTCCAAATCTTCCATGCTCCACGTCCATCAGTCAAATATGCAATGATATAATCTAACTCTGCCTCAGATGGAGTGTACTCTAAATAGAAACAGGCAGTAGTAGGTGGCAGACCATATACCACATTGATTCGCTCAGCAGTGAACTCCACTCCTCTTCCCCAAACAAAGACCTCGTATTCATCTGCTTCATGTAAGTTCACATAAAACTCTTCTATGAAAACGATTACTACAATAACAGTAAACTAACGTAAGCTTTCTCATTGTCGAACCACAATAACATTTTCAATAGCTCCACCGGGTCTGTAGAAGCTTTGCTCAATAATAAACTTTAATGACGATGCAAATTTGTTGTAACGACGTTGTGCTTTTATATTGATAAATTTGGCATTTTCAAAAGTTTTCTTTCCCTTTCCCACTTTGTCTTAGGTGCCACCTAAAAATTTGAAGAAAAAATTCTAAAAAATTTTAAAATTAAGATAAAAGGCTTGCTACAAGTTTTTTCAAACTAACGAAGCTTAAATCCATGGATCTTAAGCATAAAAAATATTTTTGCAAATTTTGGTCTCCACATAATGTATGAAAAATCCATGAGGAAATCAAAAAATAACTATGCCAAAATGTAGATCTAACCTCGAGAAGATGAAATCTGGTGGTATTAAGTCTAAAAGCTTGATAATTTGAGCACAAGGAGGAGCTCTAGTATCAATTTTCATGAAAGGAGGAAGAAGATGAAGCTTAAGCATAAAAAATGACATTGGGTTGGTTTAAATTTTAAAATTGTTAAGTTTCGGTCGATTCAGTTAAACCGGTGCCTAGGCGACAAGCTATGCTAAAGTCTGACACTTAGGTGCCAATTCTGGTGCCTAGGCGCCAGACCCAAAATTTTCATTTTTTTTGTTCTTAAGTGAAACATAGCAAGACTAATGCCTTTAAACCAAATTTTTTCATTAATTTATCATCAATCTTCATATTTATAATTTTTCCAAAATCTTTTATATTTCAATTGTTCAATTATGATTTCTAATCTAAAGTTCAGTCAACATTTTTTCATAAAATTTTCACAAGATATATATTCCTTAATATCCACCAAGTGACAATACAAGAATCACTAAAACAGTTTAGAACACTAGAAATTAAGAACACACAATAACACAACAACACAATCAACTACAAGACTAAGTAGCACACAAAACATCCATTACTAAAGTCAACACAAACATAAAACATAAGCACTATAATCCTTCCAATGATTAGCCCTTGTTGACCTCATTCTCATCACCCTTTTCACAAGCCAAATAGTTGCAATCAAATGTGTGAAAGAAAGGAGCATGAGGAAATTCCATGGTTATTTTTTGTCAATCCAATTATTCTTGCTATACATATTTACCTCATAATTCTGATAGCACGCTATGTGATTGGATTGGAGTTTCATTTGCCACTCCAAATGCTCATACTGATGATATATTTCATGCATCTTATTTTGTAGAACTGACAACTCCTCTTCAATCTTCCCCAATTTGCTTGTCATCCTTTCCAAACTTAGTGCTAAAAATTCATTGAAATAGGTTTGGGCATCATTATGCACAAACTTATCTCCAATGGCCATACCATTATTTCTACTCTCCATGAAAGCAAGTGAATTAAAGCAAGGTCTCAAACTCCTTCTATTTTTCTTCTCTTTGGTCTAATTTTTAAAGGTCTGAAAATTAGGGATGAAGGTAGGATAGTTTAAAAGGAAAGAAATGAAGAAAACTATTTAGGAGCAGAATTTTAGAAATTGTAGTGCCTAGGCACTGAATTCTGGCACATAAGCACCAATTTCACAGGACTCTAGCACTTAGGTGCCAATTTTGGTGCCTAGGCACCAGTGTCCTAGTGAACATCAATTCGCTTACCATCAATTTTCTTCAAATTCCAATCATGTTTAATACCTTAAATAGTGTTTTATAAATGCTACTGTAGCAAAGGATTGTCATGATAATACATCAATAACAAACATAAATCAAATCACACAAACAGATTATGGGTTATCTCCACAAACCGCATGGTTTAACATCGCTAGCCCTACGTATTCAAATGTTTTACTTGGATTGACCCAGCATTAAAGTCTCCTTCAAGTAGGGTTTATTTTCTCCAATGTAACGTTTCAGCCTATGTCCCTTTACAGTTATACAGCTTTTTGATCTTTAATATCCACAGCCCCACAAGGATAAACTTTTATCATAATAAATGGCCCCATTCACTTGGACTTAAAGTTTTTCAAGAAAAAATTTCAATCGAGTATTACATAATAAAATTTCTTGTTCAAACTCAAAAATCTTTCTTAAATCTTTTGATTGTGCCAAATCTTCATCTTTTCTTTATAAATTCTAGCACTTTCATAAGACTTGTTCCTAGTTTCATTGAGCTCATTTAATTGCAATAATCACTTTTCTCCAACATCCGTTAAATTATAATTAAATTTTTTTATCACCCAGTAAGCTTTAAGCTCTAACTCAACAAGTAAATGACAAGCCTATCTATAAACCCAAAGTGTAGAATCAAGTCTATCAAACCAATTAGTTCTATTAGGATTCATAATTTTCTCCAACATTCTTTTAACTTTATGATTTGATACTTCTGCTAATCCACTGGTCTGAGGGTGATAAGCTGTGGCTATCCAATGTTTAATTCCATATTTTCTAAATATTGTGTCAATTCTAAAATTCTTAAAGTGACTTCCCCCATCAATAATGATCACTCTTGGCATTCCAAATCTAGTAAAAAATTTTTGTTTAAAAATTTTGCAACACTCAGAGCATCACAATGAGGCAAAGCTATCACTTCAATCCATTTAAACACATAGTCCACAACTAATCAGATATAAATCTTTCCTGAAGATGGTACAAATGGTCCCATAAAATCTAAACCCTACACAAAAAATTTCAACTTCTAAAATATAATTTAAGGGCATTTCATCTTTTTTAGAAATATTTCCTACTCTCTGACATCGATCATAGGTTTTTCACATAATTATTAACATCCTTAAATAATGTAGGCCAATAAAATCAAGAGTGTAAAATTTTAAGTGTCGTCTCCTCTATTCTAAAATGTGCCCTAAATTTAAATTTAGGACTTTTTTGTATAATTTATATTTCATTCATCATTACACATCTTAGAATGACTGAATCTCGACATCTTTTATATAAATAAGGTTCATCCCAAAAATAAAATCTTGCATTATACATAAATTTCTTTTTCTAGTGGCTTGTTGGTCCGTATGGTAGAATATTAGTCACTAAGTAGTTAACTATATCTACAAACCATGGTATATGCCACTCATTAATAACATAAAGTTGTTCATCAGGAAAATTTCATTTATGTCATCCTCAATGTTCTTTCTATTTTTATGTTCAAGTCTTAACAAATGATCAACAATTTGATTATCAACACCTTTCCTATACACGATCTGAAAATGAGATTCTTGTAAAAGTAGGATCCATCTGATTAATCTTAGTTTTGCATCTTTCTTTGACACAAGATATTTAATCGCGAATGATTAGTATGCATAATGCATTTAGCTCCAAGTAAATATGGTCTAAATTTATCACAAGCATATACTATTGCCAATAACTCTTTTTCAATTATTATGTAATTAATTTGAGCTTCATTAAGAGTTTTGTTGGCATAATATTTAACTTTAATAATTTTATCATATATTTTTCCTAAAACTACTCCAATGGCGTAATCACTTGCATCACACATTAATTCAAACGGTTTTTCCCAGTCAGGTGAAACAATGATAGGTGTAGTAATTAATTTTTCTTTTAATAAATTGAAGACTTTTAGAAAATCATAATTAAAATAAAAATTAGTATTTTTTTGCTAAAATATGGCATAGAGGCTTAGCATTTCTAGAAAAGTTTTTAATGTACCTCCTATAAAATCCAGCATATCTTTAAAAACTTTTTATTGTTGTTATTGAATTAGGAGGTTGTAATTCAGAAATAATTTGAATTTTTACATCTTCAACTTCCATGCTTTTTTTAGAAATTTTATGTATTAATACAATCCTTTCTGTGACCATAAATTGACATTTTTCCCAGTTGAGAACTAAATTTATTTGTTCACAACATTTTAAAACCTTTGCTAAATGATCTAAACACAAATAAGAAAAGGTTCCAAACTATAAAATCATCCATAAAAACTTCAATTTCTTTCTCAATTAGGTCACAGAGAATAAACATCATACACCTTTGGAAAGTTGCAAGTGTATTACATAAACCAAAAGGCATTCTTCTCAAAGCAAAAGACTCTTAAGCACTTGTAAATGTAGTCTTTTATTGATCCTCTGAAGCAATAGGTATTTGGTATTAACTAGGATATCCATTTAAAAAGTAAAAATATTGGTCCAAGAAAGGTAAAAGAAAGTGATCTTTCTTAGTGGCGACATTTAATTTTCTATAATCAATATAGATTCACAATCAAGTGACTTGTCTTATTGGAATTAATTCATTCTTTTCATTTATGACTATAGTCACTCCTCCTTTTTTATGAACACAATGAATAGGACTAACCCAAGCACTATCAGGTATAAGATAAATAATTCTAGTATCTAACCACTTCAAAATTTCATTCTTTACCACTTATTTCATGATTGGATTTAATCTTTTTTAAGGATCAACCCTAGGTATATAGTTATCTTCCGTTAAAATTTTTTGTATACAAATTAAAGGACTGATTCCTTTAATATCAGCTAATGTCCAACCAAAAGCTTTTTGATTATTTCTTAATGTCTTCAGTATTTTTTCTTCCTGATCTTTAGTTAACCCTAAGGATATTATCATAGGTAAAGTTAATCAATTTTCTAAGAATGCATATTTTAAATGTGTAGGAAGTACTTTCATCTCAAGTTCAGTAGGCTTTTCAATTGAAATGGTTACAGATTTACTATTTTCAGTAGTATTCAAAATCTCAATGTTTTCATGAACATAATTAGTACCCTCAGCATTTTTCTCTGATGATTTTTCTTCAAAATCACTTTTAGTTTCACTATCTAATACTTCTTGATCAAATATAACTTCATCTTTTTCTTCAAAAATGACTTCACATTTTTCTTGGTAATGTTTAACAATTATTTAATTAATAATATCCATCCTATAACATTTTTCTTTAACTGGGTACCTCATTGACATTAGAACATTAAATGTTACTTTCTCGTCATTAACTATCATGGTCAACTCTCCTTTCAGAACATCAATCATAGCACATCCAGTAGTAAGAAAATTTCTCCCCAAAATAATAGGAATTTCTTTATGTTCTTCCATGTTGAGCACAATGAAATACGCAGGAAAGATAAATGAATCCACCCTAAAAAGTAAATCTTCTATAACCCCTTTAGAAAATAACATATACTTTTAAATAATTTTACAATTTGCTTCAGGCATCTCTTCAAAATTCAGCCTCATTCATTGAGTCTTTTAGAAAATAACTGTGGCACCTAAGCACCAAAATGTCCCGCCCAAGTGCTAGCAAAGTTCATCATCTGGAACTTAGGCGGCAATTCGGCTAGTTTCACAATTTTCTTTAGTTTAGCCCATTTTGCTCCTTTTTGATGTATTTTTGCTCATTTTTTAATTTTAAACTCCTTTTCTTGCATTTGCAACAAAAAATATAAAAATGACTTTCATTAAAGCATAATATTCTAAAAAATTGAGCATAAAATATGCATAAAAATAGGTAATTTTTAGGTGGATTGGCTCATTAAATATTTTAACTATTCCACTTGTATATTTTTATATTATGAGATAGTTAAAAGTGAAGAATAGGTCGTGTATGAATATATTTAAAAGCATATCCAATATTATAAAATATAAAACTTAACATAATAGTCACTCATATTTATGATCATAAACATAATTATAATATATAATTTATAAACCTTTGATATACTTTCAATTATATAATGACACTATAGTTATAATTTTTACATGATAGTTGATTATAATGCTAGTGTGTGTGTGTGTGTGTGTCTTCAATCATTCTTTTTTTGTTTTTCATACTCATTGCCCCAATACCTTATCATTTACGGCTTAATAGATAGTATTGATTTATTAAAGTTGATCATATAAACTCAATAATTTAAATTTTCTTTTATCAAGCTATGTTGGTGTGGTTGGTTCATTGTTGTCATATGAACACATTGTTTAACATTAGGCTAATTTTGGTGTTTTTAGCTTATGTATCAATTATTGTATTTTGCCTTGGTTGGGTGGCTTTGTATAATCACTATCATTTCAGTTTTCCTTAATTAGTTCCCTATTATTCCACCAATAATATCATAAATTGATTCTTATTAAATAGAAAATATCAAATCTATCTTTTATTTCTTACTTTTGTCATTCATATTACAGGTATACATAAATTCCTTTTATAAGTACAATATTGATCTAAAAACTCTTTCCTCATGTCGTGTTTTAGTCGGGTTAACTGCCTTCTAGACCTTGAGTATTGTAATATCATTTATCATAAAGTTGAATACTAATTCAAATTTATTTAAGTAATCTTAGACTTCCCCTATGTGCTTTGCCATAAATTCCATGTTTAAAAGAAATGAGCATTTATTCCATAAGGTGGTAGAAACTCTTTATCATAAATTGGATTGATCTAACTTAATTTAGTGAACTAATGAATTTATGGATTTTGAATGAATACAATTGCATAATTTAATATTAATCCAAATCAATTAGCTTCTATGGACATTAACATCTCAGTCCTCAAACCACAATTACAAATATGGTTTTTTTCATGGCTAAATTCCATCAACTTTGATGAGAAAAACAATCAGTTTAGTGTTTCTAACTATTTATCGATGGTTTTAATCTCATCGGCAGAACACTTGTCTATAATTTGAATCTGACATTCCAACGACATAAAATTACTGATGCATACCTGATAATTTAATGTCATAGTTGTTGTTGAGAAATTTTAAATCTTCGATTTTTGTCAGTTCATAGAACTGATAGTTAGTCTGTCAATAATAGCAATAACTTATGCATCAAAAAAGTGTGGCTTCTGCCAGTTCTTTTGATGCACCCAAACTATCAACATTTTGTCACGGATGTGACAATTTTTATAATCGACAGTTGAGCTGTCAGAAAATTGTCGCACCTGTCATTTTTCTTAGGCAAGCATACTGACAATTTGGTGTCGCTGATGCGTTTGTTTTGAAAAATGACAGATAAATTGTTAAAAAAGTGTCCTGGTCATTGTTTTAGTATGACATCATTATGATATTGATCTGGTGTTTGTTGGGTATGGTTAAGTAATTTTATCAGCCATCCATTTTTCTTACAAATTTGTTAAACTTAGTTGCAAAAATAATGATAAACTATTAGAATTTTGAGCAAAAAAAAAAAAAAATTTCCCTTCAGTATTTGCATTACCACACTTGTTATCACAACATTTAATATATCATTCCAAACACTTAACAAACTAGAATTACCATCAAAAAATAATTCATCCAACCAAATAATAAAATAAATAAAATTTATTTAATATAAAATATATACATCACTATTCACAGAAAAATTTTATGCTATCCTCTAGTCATCCTCCTCAGTCTCCTCATCCTCATTTTCATTTGTCTCTTCCTCCTCCTCTGATGTTGTGTTGTCATTTCTATTACTAGAATGAATCTAACTTGGCCTTTAGCTTGGCCTATTTGTTCACCTTCAGCTCTGACCTCATCTGAGTGAAGTGGGCCTCGCTTTTAGTAGTAAATAAGATAATATGTAGAAACCTCCTTCTTTTGTGTTGTAGAGGTAGAAGCTGCATATGAACTATTAAGGTGTGAGTGTCGTAGGAAAACCCCTGCAACCTGAGCCTATAGACTAGACCTTTCATCTTCCCTCTAGTAGTCTCCCTTCAATAGGCATGCTTAAAAGGATGACGATCATGAATTGTAATACCTCCTGACATCTTGGATTGGCTCTCTTTTATCTGCTAGAACATCTCCTACTAAAAAGCAGTTACATTCAGTTAAAGCTTGCCTGTCCTAACACCAAACTTGTTTACCTCATGATTTTTTTCGATCGCACGGGATCTGTCATCTCCAAAACTAGTCAGACTATCTCTTGTGGGTGTGCTCATGAACATTAGTTGTGGAGGGCTCTCATCCCACTTTCACATTCTATCCATGTAAAAAAATATTTATAATACATCCCTTAACTATAGAAAACTTTAAAGAATGAGTGAAATCTTACCACCTTTGCTTATAATATGTATGTGGGAGAGCCCCACTAGTGTTCTTGAGGGCCCCAAGCCTTCACAGTTCGATTGTCGATTCTACTTTGCTTGTTTTCTTCTTTTGGTAGAACGGGAAATCCTAAAACCTAAGTAGCGTGGCAATAAAATCTTCTTTGAGCCATAGAGGATGCTGCCATGATTTTTAAATATCACCAAACATTTCTAGGAGGTGATCACTGCCTTAACATCAAAATTATGCCAAATGTGTGCCTCATGCTTAAGGCACTAGGAGAATTATATCTACAATATTATAGAGATAATGTTTATATGATAAATAAATAAAAAAATTAAGATACTTGTGAACAAAACATATGCAAACTCTTGAAGCCAGGGATCTTGAAAGGCGATCAAGATCTCATTGAATCATGAATATTAGCTACTCTCTTAGGATTTACCCTTTTAGAGGGCCATTGAAAATTATTAGTAGCCATTTCTTTAATTAAAGAATATGCTTCATCAAAAGCTTTTGACATTAATGAACCACCCGCAACAGCATCTATAATAGATCTCAGTGATCCTTCTAATCCATTGTAAAATGTTTGAATTATTAACCAATCTGGTAGAGCATGATGTGGACATTTCCTAAGAAGATCTTTAAATCATTCCCAGGATTCATATATTGATTCCCCTTCAAACTGGCAAAAGGATTTAATATCATTTCTAAGCTTAGCGGTTTTTTAGGGTGAAAAATATTTAGCCAGGAATTTTGGCGATAGTTCTCCCCAAGTTCTAATAGATCTAGGTGCTAAGAAATTTAACCAAGCCTTGGCTTTATCCCTTAATGAAAAAGGAAAAAGTCTAAGCCTAACAACATCATTAGACACTCCGGCATATTTAAATGTAGCAAAAATTTCAAGAAAACTAAGATGTAAGTTAGGATCTTCAATAGGTGATCCTCCAAACTGATTATTTTGTACTATTTGGATAATAGCAGGTTTAAGCTCAAATAAATTAGCAGCAACATCAGGATTTTGAATAGTCAAGTGAATTTCATCTGCTGTCGGATTCGCATAATCTTTTAAAGGTCTTTGTCGATTCTCATTTATTGGATATCTAAGTTATTCACCATTACTTGTAAATTTTTAATTTCTCTTTGTTATTTTTAAAATTTTTTAATAGTACGTTCTAATTCTTAATTGTAAGGTACTAAACCTTCAGATCCAATATTTTGCATAAACAAATAAAGCAAGCAAAGTAAAACACTCTAAAAAAATATTTCTTTTTGGATTTATTATTTTTAATTTTTTTTTCATAAATTTTATTAATAATAATAATTTGTTTTGGTATATATATTATCTCTAAATTTCCTAATTTATAAAAACTATTTAATTCAACATTTACCTTCCCCGACAACGGCGTTAAAAACTTGATCCTATTTTTTTGTTGCGATAAATTGTGTAAAATTTAATTAAGTATAATCAATTAATATTTGAATTCTATGCAAGTATACGCATCGTTATCAAGTAATAATGGAATTTCTATTTAAGCCCCAAATATCGATCCTAAGGGGAAGGTTTAAAGTGGAAATGAAAAATTTGTTAGGAAATTCACAGAAAGTCAATTGAAATCACTGTCACTAATTTCAATTGTTGAGATGTAATCAAAATTGAATTTCTAAACTATTATCAAATCAAATATGCAAATTTTAAAACAGTAAATACTAATCTATTAACTATGTTTATGTGACAGAGAATCTTCTGTGAAAAGGCATCCTTCCCACTACAATGAGGCTATGGTAAATTCATAACATATATTGTGTCAATTAGGAGCAATTTTAATACTCTACCCTAATACATTGTATAGAAAATCATTGGCTAATCTCAGTGTTTAGTCCCTAAATCCATGGCTAGGCTAGGAGGATACCGACTCCCACTCCAGAGCTCCCACTTCCCTTCACCTGAAGGCGTTCTCGCTTCAGTTCTTAAACACTAAGACTGAATTGAAGATTTTAGTATGTCACCCTAAATGTTCGTCAATTCTACACCCAACAAAGAATATTTCCCTATTTATTTGCACTTAATTCCATAAACGATGTTCTCCTTCATGGAATCAAATATGATCCTTACTCTGTTATAGAACTCATACTCCATTTCTTGGATCATATGTTTCACAACACATTTTAATAATTTAATTGGCGAGATCGAAAAGTAAATTAAGTTTGGAGTTGAAAAATCATCACAATTTATTTTAAAATTTAATATTGGCACATTCATATTATCTCTTCATTTCACCATATCTCAGAGTAGAGAGAAAGATAGAGGGAACTACTCAGCTTCACCATATCTCAGAGTAGGGAGAAAGATAAAGTAAACTACTCAGACTTCATGAAAAAGATACATCATATCTCATAGTAGAGGGAAAGATAGAGGGAACTACTCAGACTTCATGAGAAAGATATGACAAAACACAAATTTTAGAGTAGGGAGAAAGATAAAGTAAACTACTCAGACTTCATGATAAAGATACAAAAAAACACAAATTTCATATATAAAAGAAAGTATTTCATGAGAAAGAAATAACAAAACACAAATTTTATATATATAAGAAAGTTCATACAACACTGATAAACAAACAATACTTATCTGAAAACTCTTTCTCAAAGTAAATCCTTTGTAGCCTTTCCTTAGAAATGTAGGAAGAAGATATTTCTCACTTTTCTTCTTCTCCAACACTCTTACAGAAAGTTTCACACTAAATCTCACCACAAAAACTCTAAACTATGAAAACCAAATCACTAATTGACTCCAATATGGAAATGGAATGGAATGATGTGGTACAAAAAATGAAAGTAGAGGAGTGAAAAACGTAGAGGAGCCCATTTTCTGATGAAATGTAGCCCCAAATAGAGCCCAAGGTTGGTTCTCCAAGATGTGCCTCCAAAAACTCTTCAAATAGTCATCCAAATACATCGAACCTTCTAGAAACGGTGTCTGCACCGCCTTTTGCGCCATCGGTGTTGGTTTGGCGCCATCAGCGCTGAGTAAAAAATTTCCACGTTAATTTGTTCAGCGCCGTCGGCGCTGAGCATTTCTTCAAAAATTTTATTTTGACTCCAAATTTTATCCTTTTTGCTTTCTTTTTGCTTTTAGTCCTAAAAATAAACAACCCTCAAGAAAACATCAAAATAACTTCCATTAAAGTGCAATATCATCAAAAATAGGTATAAAATATGGGTCGAAAAATGCATATATTTTTGGTGTATCAGCATTTACGTTGCCCTTATTTTTTTTGTTAACAACCATAACACTATTGAAAATGTTATTAAGGAATATTTTCTTATGTGCATGACATCCAAGTTATGTTTGATCATGTTATTCTTCCAATAAGACAGATCCCAAAAAAATTGAATTCTTTTTCCATTACTGAGTGACAGCAAGTCTGGGTGGATGATGAGATGAATGATTATGACATATAATAAGGTTCAAAATGTCAATAACAATCTGTAGTATATCTTCTTAAAAAATTCTTGTGATTGTCAATGATTTCTTAATTTTTTTTTATCTAAATGTACTCTTGTTCCTCTTAAAGGGATGTCAACATCTAGAAACATATGGTGACAAGTAAATCATGAATTCCTCCTACTATGTTGAAGCATAAATGCCATAGAAAAATTCATGTGATATGGACAAGCTAACTTTCTCGCGGTGCTCCACCCAGATAAGATTACATATGAAAACAATCACATATTGCCCACATTAATGGTGCTTTCATCAGAAAATTATGTTTCATTGAGAGTCATATGTCATGAAACTTATTTCCTAAAGAATTTGTAGCTCATTTATCATTGATTATAAATTTACATCAATCCTCTTTTTAGGGCTACTGGGATGAGTATAATCAGTGTCAAAATGAAGAAAGAGGTTGTCATGAACATCTCAAGTGACAAGTTATGTGATGTGATAATCACCAGCCAAAAAAAATAAGGCGATGTGTTATGCATGTAGGATGTGAATATATAGAGTGCAAACTAAACTAAATAGTATGTGCCTCCACAACAAACTCAGATATGCAGGATAAAATTATTTACATGGCTCCTCATATGTTAGGTGACCCATAGAGTGGTTTTCTCCTGATCTACTGTAATGTCACGTCATATGTGGAGTAGTACACATTGAAGTGTATAGCATTTATAGACGTGGAAAAATTTGTGGATAAAAGATATGCTTGAAAAGAACTTCCTTCTGCCTCTTACTTTTTATGCTCTGAGATATGAATTTAGAAGAATTACAAAATCTATATTGAGTTTCCATCGCTCTAGTATTTTAATATAACATATATCTATTTGCACAATAATCAATCTTATCTACTTAAGCCCTAGCTTAGAGATCAACTTTTTGTTCTGTAAAAATCTATAAGAACTAAATTTGCAGATGGATTAGTCTCTTTTAGTAGGACTGCTATCTTATTGAAGCACTCTTTGGGCATGTTATACTCTGCTTAAATTTTCAGCATTCTGAGAGCTTCAAATAATTCATAATGAGACGTGCAACCCTCCCACGATGGCCACTTAGTAGCATTCAATAAATCATAAAACATACGAGCCTCGGGATTTGGTATCTCTTCCTACTATACTTGGCTTACATAATGATGTGTTGCTCCATCAAAGAATGTTTCTTCAAATTTACTTGAGTTAAGTCTTGGTGGAGGCTCATAACTCATTAATGGGGAAGAGCTTAATGTTGTAGGATAAACCTCTCTATGTGAAATGCAAATCCAATAATCAGGTTAAAATTCCCAATAGTATAAATCATATATGACTTTGTCATGCCTTAGATGTGCTTGATTTTTGTCTTTTGAACATGAACACCAAAACTAACCCTCAGAAAGGTAAACTAGCAGTTGAGATGCAGCCGCCACAAATGTCTGGACATCATTCAAGAACTCCTTGGACAACCCTTTTCAATCTGAATAAATTTTATTGTACATCCATGATCATGATGTAAAAATATCCATATGCACCTTAAAGTGTAAGAATAATCAACACATCATCAAGTGATTTCTACTGAATATAATGTATTTGATTACTATATTAGATCTCCTTGCCGAGTTGAAATAATTGTTAATCAATCTGATAATAATCAACACATTATAAAATGATTGAACTTTTTAGATAGCTCAAAAAATGACATACAATCAAAATTTGATTGATTTTAATTTGGCTTGAATAAAGTGCTGATAAAAAAATGACCCAAGTTTCTAGTCAGAAATTTTGGATCAAATTAAACTATTTTGAGCCGACCACAATTAAGCTAGAAGTTAGAATATTAACAACCTATTGTGGCTATAAGGGATGTGGAAGACCGATAATTGGCTAACATTTATCTTTATTTTACTTCTAATATTGAACTTTATTGTAGCTAAACCAACCCTTTCATAATTAATTTTCCTTCAAATTTTTTCTACAAGTAAAGTCACTTTTTCAACTAAGTATTCTCTTCTCAACAACTCTTACAAGATTACTTCCACATCTATGAATAAATTCTAGGAAGAAAATATTTCACATGATGTAAGGGATTCATTTCATCATCTAATAGGAAATCTAATTTACATTCCTAAAATAGAAATTCACTTCACACATTATATGTCCATGACATTGCATAACATAATGTTTTAAATGAATTTCTATTTTGAAAATGGAATATAGATATTTCATTAGATGATGAAGTGAACAACCTTACATCATATGAAATTTTTTCTTCCCAGAATTTATTTAAAGGTGTGATGTAATCTACTTAAAATTTACGGAGATGAGGATGCTTAGGTTTATGATTTTTGTTACTTAGAGAAAAATTATGATAGAAATATATCTATGCAAGGACTGGTGTAGCTACAGTAGCATACGATATTAAAGCTAGGCATTATAATGTTGGATCTAATCTTGTATGTTACAATAGCTACATCACAACTTTTATGAGTTTTTTTCTTTTGGAGTTTATTTTTCAAGTGGAAAGCCAAGCATAAATCTTAGCATTCTAGTCTCCACAAGCCCCATGCTCGATTAATTGCAGACCTCAAAAATTATTCTTCAAAGATAATATGTCATTTAATGTAAGATTTTACACTACAATCTATAATCAAAAGGTTAATTTGCTTTCATAGAATAAAAATTCACTTCAAAATCCAATTTGTCAGATCCAAAATGGAAATTCACTTTAAAACCTAATTTGCATTTCCATAAAGGGAATTACGTAATCAAAATTTGATTTCGATGTGAATTTTTATTTTGGAACTGCCAAATTAGATTTTGAAGTGAATTTGGCAATGGAAATTAGACTTCACAATGGAGGATGCAGTGAAAAATCTTGCATCAAATGAAAATTCTTCTCTTAAGAAAATTTTTTGAGGTGTGCAAATAATTGTGTAAGGGGCTGTGAGGAAGAGAATGCTTAGATCTATAATTTTATTTACAATTGAAATTAAAAAAAATGAAATAAATATATGCGTGAAAGGGTTGGAGTATCTATAGTTACACATAATATTATAAAGATATGCCTTAATGAAATTATTGATCTGCGACATACTTAATATCAGTATGATGTTAAACAATCTAATTTTGAACTGACCGAAGGAAGGTTTGAAAGAAATTCTATCTAAAATTAATTATTGTGCTATTGTCATTATTCTTGTTAAGCTCATAGACCTACTCTACGTAATGTATAACATAAATTTTTAAATGACCTATATTTCAAATATGCATAAGATAAAATTTAAAAATGCCAAGCCCAAAATTCACAGACCTACCCTACGTGAAAATATAGATTATGGGTTGATCCTACAAAATTTTGATCCGACATGGTGTGGGTCATATATTGGTTTAAGCCTTAACAATAAATAGGAAATTTTACTCTCAATTCTTATGTAAATACATATCTAATAACTACACTTTCATTTCTTGCTAACATACATTTCTTGCTAACATACAACCCTATGTATACACGAAAAGTTGTATTAAAATGTAAAGTTTAAGTGTTAAATATATAAATACATATGAATTTAGGGGAATTTAGGGGTTTGTATGTAAAACAATTGACTCTCTAACGTTGTCCACCATTGGAGCTACATCAATCCTATCTATGTGCATATTCATTATGCATTTTTTTTCTAACAACAACAACAACAATAACAACAAAAAAACATTTATCCCACTAACTAGACTCACCTACAATAATTCTTTTTCTCCATTTCTTCCTATTTAGTGTCATATTTTCAATTAAGTCTAATAGATTAAGATAATTTTTTTATGCAATATGCCCAATTCTTTTAGATCTACCTCTATATTTCTTAACATAAGTTGAATCTAAAACTTCTATTCTCCGAACTAGATCATCAGATGGATGATGTTTAGAGTGACCAAACCATCTAAAACGAATCTCTCAAATCTTGTCTGCCACTGGAGTTACCCAAATCCTATCATGAATTTATTCATTTTGCATTTTCTCTATATTTGTCAAGCCACTTATCCATCTAAGCAAACTCATCTCAGCAACACTTAACATTATTTTATGCTTCTCTTTTAAAAGAAAACATTTTGGACCATTGAACAATGGAGGTCTCACCACCATCTTATAAAACTTTTCTTTAATTCTAAGTTGCATTTTCTTTCACACAATAGGTCGAACGCATTCCTCCACATCAACCAAGCAATATGAATTTTACTAATGACAACCCTCTTCTATATCACCATCACTTTAAACAAGAATCCCGAGAAATCTAAGACATTCATAGCTTTTAATGATTTGATCGCCCATAGTTACAAATCTATCACTAAAGTAACAACAATAATAAAAGTAATAAGACTTATCCCATTAAGTTGGGTCAGCTATAAAAATCCTTTTTCTCCATTGCGTCTTATTGAGTGTCACATTCTCATTTAATTCTAAAAGATTAGGATGATTTTTTATATAATATGCCCAAGAACTTCTAGGTCTACATCAACTTTTCTTAACATAAGCCAAATCTAAAACACCTTCTGTCCTAACTGGATCATCAGATGGTCAACGTTTAATGCGACCCAACCATCTACGATGACTCTCCCTAATTTTCTTTGCCAATGAAGCTACACCAAATCTATAATAAATATAATCATTTGGCATTTTCACTCTAAATGTAAAGCCACTCATCCACCTAAGCATTATCATCTCAATAACACTTAAACTAGTTTTATGCTTCTCTCTTAAAGGCCAACATTTTGTGTCAAAGAGCATTGCAGATCTCACCACCATCTTATAAAATTTTCCTTTCAGTCTAAGCGATACTTTCTATCACACAATAGGCCTAAAGCTTTCCTTCACTTCAACCAACCAACTTGAATTCTACTAATAATGTCCTCATCTATATTACCATCACTTTTGAATAGTAAAACCGAGATATCTAAAGCATTCACACTTTTCAACAATTTGATCACACATAGTTACAACTCAACCACAGAGCATTGCCACTAAAGCTACTATTACTAAAACTACATTTCATGTATTCAGGTCTAAATCTACTCAAGCAAAGGCCATTAGACTTCGTTGTCGAGTTTAATAATTTATGTATTTCCTAAGCTAATTCTCTTTTCTTATCCACAAGAATGATATCAGTGACAAAAAGCTAACACAAAGGTACATCCTATTGCAAATGTCCAACAAAACCATCCATTACTAATGCAAAAGGACATGATCTTAAAATTAATCAGTGACGAAATCTACCTAAAATATAAAATACTATATTTGTCTTCCTTTGTTGTTAAACCTTAAACCCTAGATCTTCTTTTTAGTTGCTAAACACCAAACCATAGACACATTCCGTAGAATAAACAAAAAGAAAATTTTACATACAATTCATTCAAATCCAATGTATTTGTAGGTCTAATACCTAAACTTCAATTTTTAACATTCATAACTGTAGTCGCAAGTTGTGAGAGCCGAAGCATCGAGAGGAGAACAAAAGCTCATGACAGATGGTTGCTAGAGAGTGAGATTGATGGAGTTGGGGTTGTTGGAGTGGTGGAGTCACTGAGAGATGAGAGGATTAGGGCACCGAAGGAGGGAGACCGAGAGAGCAAGGAATAGGGAAAGACTAGCAGCATCGTCATTTTAGTGGTATAAAGGATAATTCTAATGACATATAAATGTCTTAATGGTCATATGTAATTAACATTATTATCAACAAAGTTTTCATCTCTTATTAAAAAAAACTTGTTAGTTAACAACCCATCAAATTGCGGGTTTGTAAATCACTGACAAAATATGATTGTCAGTTAATATTTATTTATAACCGACGGTATAATGCATCGTTAATAATAAAATCGGTTGGAAAAAATATTACTGTTGATAAGCAATGGCATGTCTTGTGTTTATACCCTTAGAAAAAACCCTGCCAGCACATAAATCATTGTTAAACCATAAAAAAGTAGAGCATTATTCCTGGCATCTATTTATGCCATCTTTTTTCTCAACTACTTTAATAGTTTTTCCTATATTGAAATGGAAATGTAAACCTTGCATGGAGAACCTGGTGGAATGATATTTATAGAATGCAAGAGAATGAATTACTTGAATTCATATTTATCAAGACAAGGAGGACATAAAAGATCTATGGTTTTCTAAGGTGGCTATGAAAAATCACTTCACCATATATAAGACATCAAAGGCCTAATTTAAGGCTTAGAACATGTACCACTAATTAAAATTTCTTTTGAATTTTTTGATTAGTGTAGCTTCCTTTGTAAGAGAAAATTCTCAATAATATTATTGTTTTATTTATGCTACCTTGATCTTTGGGAGGATAAACATATAACATAAGCTTGTTGGAGTTATTATTATATGTCAACATAATCCGATTTCAAGAGGGGAATAAATCACCAAAGTTTGGGATGACTAACAAGATTAAATGCAGTAGCTTGAGCATAAAGCAAAAACCTTTCAAGATACAAATTTTTGTTACTGTCTTATCAAGTGCATTGTCAAATAATGCACAGAAGGGGCTAATTATATCGAGAAGTTAACTTTTAGTCACAAGGAAGTCTTTTTGGAAATTAACTAGTTAATAATTTACTGAGAAGCTTCAATTTATGAAGCCTTGAATCAAACATGAAGGAAAAGCTCTACATTTTAAGATTACTTATTCAACCATAAGGAGTGAAAGTAATGCACTTCAAAGGGCGATAAGAAAATATATGAAAGCTCATTTTAGGATGACAAGCATTCAAGAGCTTGATCAAACTAGTGCTACACATCAAGTTGCTTATCTAACAAGCTTAAGTTAGTTCAATAGTTCAGCTAATTTTCAGAAAATCCTTATAGACATTTATTTTTTCTTTGGTTAATATTTAGAACTAAAATATAGCTTATAAAATTTTATTAGTTACTTGAATTGGCCTTAGCATAATTAATTTTATGATGATTTGATGTGTGTTTGATTAGTACCAAATAGTTTTGAATGAATCAAACAAGTTTGGGCATATTATATACACACTTTAGTTAAATTGATTATTGATTAAATTTCTAATAAAGAGTTTCATAATAAGTTTTATTAGGCTCATCTATTTCTATTGGGATATAAAAAAGGTCAAGCTAAGCAAAACTAAGTTTGTCAATATTCCACTAAGTATTAGGAACTAGTTTTTAGATTACTGTAGCTTAGACTTGTTAATTAATTAGGCTCAGGCCATTGACCCTTGAAAAAAACTTGTTCATTCGTGATGTGCTTGAGTTAAACTAGCACATTTTTCAACCAAATAATCCTAATCAATTTTTAATTGAATTAATAAATAGTGCCTAAAGTTGATTCTCAGATATACACTTAAATTAAGCTTACATAAGCTCAACGATGCAATTGAGCTGGCTTAAGTCAAATTATAGCTTTGTTTCAAATAAGCCATTTTATGGTCAACCTATAATGGGCATAGTCCAATGGGATCAAAAGATTGATTGCGCCACTAAGGAATTTTGGTAGATGCTAAAGTATCCAAAATTAATTGAACATAATCTTTATAATGAGCATTAGGTCATGGGATTTTCCTAAGCTTACCCTTAAGTTAACTTGGATGCTAGGTTTAACTAAGGCTATCTATGATAGATTAGGTCAATATTTAAAAAGCATGCACTACTTAAAAGGATCTCGGAAGAAACGGATCTAACTGAGTAGATCCAATCTATACCAGGCTCCTATTAGGTGAACCCAAATTGGGATACCATTTAGGCTAGTCCTATGATAAGCCATGGGACAACAATTTGATCCACTAAATCATTGTCGTTAGATCAATCAGATGTCGAATACAATAAACTTGAATGCATTGGATATCATCCAAAGTCATAAATGATCTCTTAGAGTCAAACGAAATCAAACTAAATTTGAAGACTAGAAGACAAAACTCAATGGAGCCTACATACCCTTTTTTCCTTGATCATTTTTAGACTGTCCAATTTCAATTTTCACTTTTCATCAAGCAGCTATTAGCATCATTCACAATGAATTCAAATAATGTAGCTTTTTG
>JXCR01142095.1:208383-223510 GCA_002079205.1 Phalaenopsis hybrid cultivar
TCACAAAGAGTAACTACTCGGTGTGGGCGTTGAAGATACGTGTGAACCTACAAGCTCAAGGAGTGTGGGACGACGTGGAGCAAGACGAGGTCGAAGAGCGTAAGGATAGAATGGCTCTCGCTGTCATCTATCAAGCGCTACCGGAGGACGTTCTTCTCATGGTGACAGAGAAGGATTCTGAAAAGCTAGCATGGGAGACACTGAAGACGATGCACGTCGGCGTGGAGCGAGTCAAGGAGGCAAAAGTGCAGACCTTGAGGACTCACTTCGAGGCAATCTGCATGAAGGACGGAGAGACGGTGGACAATTTTGCCATGAAATTGACGTCCATTGTGACAGACACCCGCTCGTTGGGAGAGAAGATGGAGGAGAACTCCGTNCTTGACGTCCATTGTGACAGACATCCGCTCGTTGGGAGAGAAGATGGAGGAGATCTCTGTCGTTAAGAAGTTCCTTCGAGCCGTACCACAAAAATACATGCAGATCGTTACTGTAATCGAGCAATTCGGTGACCTCAAAAACATGACCGTCGAGGAGTTTGTCGGTCGTCTCAAAGTGCACGAAGAGAGACTTCGTGGCTATGAAGACCAAGAGGAGGAGAAGCACCTCTTGCTCACGCATGCAGAATGGATGTCACGAATGAAGAAAAACCGAGAAGCCGATTTTTCTTCCGGATCGTCGAGTAGTGGCAGCAACGGTGGAGATAACCGAGGTCGTGACAAAGGGCAGGGACAAGGGCAAGGTCAACGTGGAGAAAGCTCACCTTGACAAGAAGACATCAAACCCCGCAAAGATAAGAGCACAGTGAAGTGTTACAATTGTCAAAAGTGCGGACATTACGCGTCTGAATGTCATAGCAAGAAGCCTGAAGAAGAAGCAAACCTTACTAGCCTCCATGACGAGGAGCCAGCGTTGATGTTTGCCGAGGGAGTGGCGAATCCCTTGCTCGAAGATGAGGAGATAAACCTCAAAGAGTTCACACAAGAATCGTCCAAGGAGGAATTAGAGGGGGTGTTACTCAATGAAGAAAAAGTGAAGGCGAACCTCCTCGCAAGTGGCAAGGAGTATAATCACACCGACGTATGGTATCTTGACAATGGAGCAAGCAACCACATGACAGGCCATCGAGAGAATTTCAATGAGCTCAACGAGAAGATCACTGAAAATGTGAATTTCAGAGACGGCTCACTCATCGAGATCAAGGGCCGAGGAACCATCCTATTTGTGTGCCAAAACGTCGAATGATCGAGGTATATTACATTCCAAAATTAAAAAGTAATATCATAAGTCTCGGTCAGATGACAGAAGAAGGNCGAATGTCGTAGCAAGAAGCCTGAAGAAGAAGCGAACCTTACTAGCCTCCATGACAAGGAGCCAGCGTTGATGTTTGCCGAGAGAGTGGCGAATCCCTTGCTCGAAGATGAGGAGACAAACCTCGAAGAGTTCACACAAGAATCGTCCAAGGAGGAACCAGAGGGGGTGTTACTCAATGAAGAAAAAGTGAAGGCGAACCTCCTCGCAAGTGGCGAGGAGTATAATCACACCGACGTATGGTATCTTGACAATGGAGCAAGCAACCACATGACAGGCCATCGAGAGAATTTCAATGAGCTCAACGAGAAGATCACTGAAAATGTGAATTTCGGAGACGGCTCACTCATCGAGATCAAGGGCCGAGGAACCATCCTATTTGTGTGCCAAAACGTCTAATGATCGAGGTATATTACATTCCAAAATTAAAAAGTAATATCATAAGTCTCGGTCAGATGACAGAAGAAGGCAACACAATCACCTTAGTCGGCTCATTCTTGAAGATGTTCGACCGAAATGGCGCCCTGTTGATGAAGGTGGAAAAATTGCCAAATTGGTTATACAAGGTTTCCCTCGAGACAAGCCAACCTGCTTCTCTATTAGCATCACTAGCAGATCCGGCTTGGTTATGGCATGCAAGACTTGCGCATGTAAACTTTTATGCGCTTAAAATGATGGGGGGGGAAGGAGATGGCCATAGGGCTGCCTAAGATCACACACCCCAACCAAGTGTGTGAGAGTTGCATGATTTCAAANCGCATGTAAACTTTTATGCGCTTAAAATGATGGGGGGGAAGGAGATGGCCATAGGGCCGCCTAAGATCACACACCCCAACCAAGTGTGTGAGAGTTGCATGATTTCAAAGCAAACAAGACTGTCGTTTCCTTTCCAAGCCAACTTCTGAGCAGATCACTCTCTACAACTTGTGCACGCGGATCTATGTGGTCTGATTACCCCGACATCACCCATTGGTAACAAGTATTTTTTTTTACTTGTTGATGATTATAGTCATTGGATGTGGGTGTACATGCTCAAAGANCGCCGATCACTCTCTACAACTTGTGCACGCGGATCTATGTGGTCTGATTACCCTGACATCACTCATTGGTAACAAGTATTTTTTTTTACTTGTTGATGATTATAGTCATTGGATGTGGGTGTACATGCTCAAAGAAAAAAGAGAAGTTTTTGAAACATTCAAAAAGTTCAAGAAGCTCGTGGAGAACATGTCGGAGTACAAGTAGAAGACTTTACAAACTGATCGAGGTGGCGAGTTCAATTCCCAAAAGTTTGCGGAGTTCTGCAAAGAAGAGGGAGTCGAGCGTCATCTCACGGCATCGTACACTCCTCAACAAAATGGTGTGGTGGAGAGGATAAATCGTACCGTGATGGGCACCGCGAGAAGCTTGCTTAAAAGCATGCAAGTCCCAACAAACCTTTGGGGAGAGGCGGTANATGATGGGCACCGCGAGAAGCTTGCTTAAAAGCATGCAAGTCCCAACAAACCTTTGGGGAGAGGCGGTAGGTCATGCGGTATATCTCTTGAACCGTTTGACAACAAAGGTGCTACGATATTGTACCCCTAACCAAGCATGGTTCGAAAAGCGACCTTATTTGAACCACTTGAGAGTGTTTGGATGTANACATGCGGTATATCTCTTGAACCGTTTGACAACAAAGGTGCTAGGATATTGTACCCCTAACCAAGCATGGTTCGAAAAGCGACCTTATTTGAACCACTTGAGAGTGTTTGGATGTACCGCACATGTGAAGGTTGCAGGTTCACATCTCAAGAAGCTCGATGATCGAAGTCAAGCAATCGTGTATCTTGGCGTCGAAGTCGGAAGTAAGGCGCACAAATTTCTCGATCCACCACGCAGGAAAATTCTTGTGAGCAGAGACGTAGTGTTTGAAGAGGAGAAGAAGTGGGAATGGTGCAACNAAGTCAAGCAATCGTGTATCTTGGCGTCGAAGTCGGAAGTAAGGCGCACAGATTTCTCGATCCACCACGCAGGAAAATTCTTGTGAGCAGAGACGCAGTGTTTGAAGAGGAGGAGAAGTGTGAATGGTGCAACAATGATGACGAGCCCATACAAAATTCTCTGGAGTTCAGAATTTTACAAAATGAGAGAGAAGTAGAGGACTCAACCTCACCAATGACACCAATGGTCACGCCAAACTCTCAACGACAACAAGAGAACTCAGAAAGACCCACAACCAAAGTTNCAGAGAAGTAGAGGACTCAACCTCGCCAATGACACCAATGGTCACGCCAAACTCTCAACGACAACAAGAGAACTCAGAAAGACCCACAACCAAAGTTGCTTCCAAGAAATTTCACTCACTTGCCGAGGTCTATGCGGAAGCACCACTAGTAGAGATGGATCTTGATAAATTGTTGTTGCTCACTAACGACGAGCCAACAACATATCACGAGGCGGCAACCGAGGAGACGTAGAATAAGGCCATGCAAAAAGAGCTCGANAAGGTCTATGCGGAAGCACCACTAGTAGAGATGGATCTTGATAAATTGTTGTTGCTCACTACCGACGAGCCAACAACATATCACGAGGCGGCAACCGAGGAGACGTAGAATAAGGCCATGCAAAAAGAGCTCGAGTACATTGAGAAGAACAAGATGTGGGAGCTCACCGACTTGCCACCCGGTCACAAGCTTATCGGCTTAAAATGGGTGTTCAAGTTAAAAAGAGACAGCGAAGGCAACATCTTTAAGCACAACGCAAGATTGGTGGCGAAAGGTTACGTGTAGAAGCAAGGAGTTGACTTCGAGGAATTCTTTTGCACCGGTGGCGAGACTCGATACCGTCAGGTTAATTCTTGCCCTCGCAGCTCATCGTGAGTGGGAGATCCACCACATGGACGTCAAGTCGGTGTTTCTCAATGGTGATATTGAAGAAGAAGTCTACGTCACCCAACCTGAGGATTCATNACAGCTCATCGTGAGTGGGAGATCCACCACATGGACGTCAAGTCGGTTTTTCTCAATGGTGATATTGAAGAACAAGTCTACGTCACCCAACCTGAGGATTCATTGTCAAGAATGAAGAGCACAAGGTGCACAAGCTGTCCAAAGCTCTCTACGGACTACGGCAAGCACCAAGGGCGTGGAACACTTGCCTTAACAAAAGAATGATTAGTCTAGGCTTCGTGAAGTGTCCTTAAGAGCAAGCTATGTACACGAGGAATCACGGAACAAAAGTACTCATCGTCGGCGTGTACGTTGACGATTTGATCGTAACAAGATCCAGCATTGATGGTGCTGAGATATTCAAGAAGCAAATGATGAAGGAGTTCGAGATGAGTGATCTTGGGCTGCTCTCATACTACCTCGAAATCGAGGTAGACCAAAAGAAAGACCACATCACAGTGAAGCAATCGACTTACGCAAAGAAGGTACTGGAGCAGTTCGAGATGGTAGATTGCAACCCGAGCAAGTATCCAATGGAAGCAAAGTTGCAACTCGGAAAGGATGCAGAAGGAATTGTTGTGAATCCCACCAAGTATAGGCGTGTCATCGGGTGTCTTAGGTATTGACCCATACTCAACCCGATATCTCATACGCAGTTGGCATGGTGAGTCGTTACATGGAGCAGCCTACCACTTTACACCAGCAGGCGGTGAAACATATTCTTCGTTACATAAAGGGAACAATGAGCTACGGGATTCAGTACAAAAGAGGACAAGGAGTTGAAGAACTCGTCGGTTTTACTGACGGTGATCTAGTCAGTGATATAGACGACAGGAAAAGCACCGGAGGGATGGTGTTTTATCTCAATGGGAATCTAATCACTTGGCAATCTCAGAAGCAGCGACCCGTTGCTNCACTGACTGTGATCTAGTCGGCGATATAGACGACAGGAAAAGAACCGGAGGGATGGTGTTTTATCTCAATGGGAATCTAATCACTTGGCAATCTCAGAAGCAGCGACCCGTTGCTTTATCATCCTGTGAGGCAGAGTTCATGGCAGCCACTGCGACATCATGCCAAGCATTGTGGCTGAGAAGTTTGTTGAGCGAGGTGACCGAAAACGAGCCAAAACCAGTAACTCTCTACGTCGACAACAAATATGCAATAGCATTGATAAAGAACCCGGTGTTTCATGGACGCAACAAGCACATCCACACTCGCTTCCACTTTATTCACGAGTGTGTCGAGAATCGACAGATCGTCGTGGACTTCGTAAGCACCGGAGAGCAACGTGCGGATATTCTCACCAAGGCTCTAGCAAGAGTCAAATTTACAAAAATGCGAGAGTTACTTGGCGTAAACAACTTCGAACCAAGTCAAGCTTACGGGGGAGATTGTGAGACTAATCTTGAATTGGTAATTTGAATTGATTACACAATTAGTGGCTTCATAATAGGCATGAGTTGATTAGTGGAATAAATATAGGAGATATGACAATAGCATTAATTTTGAATTAAATATAAGCGATATGACAATAGCATTAATTTTGAATTTGAATCTTAAATTCAAATATGTGTAATCAATTCAAATAGGCGCAAATTGATGACACTTAATTCTCTTGCATTTATTGTGTACGTTTTTTTTTTCGGTATGTCTTAGTTAGTATAAATTGGGTATTGTGTTGCATTGTAAAACACACTCCATACTTGNCGGTATGTCTTAGTTAGTATAAATTGGGTATTGTGTTGCATTGTAAAACACACTCCATACTTGTATCTTTTCACTCCTTCAAAATAATAAAAAGAGAATTCTCAAAAGTCCAATCTCATATTTTTCTTTCGATTTGTCCTTTAGCGATCCATTAAATTGCAACCAATATTGCCTGCTTCAAAATTTGTTTTTATCATAGTATGAGGGCCACATGATAATCTAAACTTGAACGATCTGAGTAGATATACAATTTTTTTTTTGTCTTATTTGACATTATTTATTTTTATATTTAAACAACATGAAGGACGGACTCTCTATATATAGATATATAAGAGAAACGTTGTTGTTTTACCGGCACTATTCAAATCTATTTTTTATCAAATTGTAATAATTAATTATTAGTTGAATTGCACTCGGACGAACTTCATGCTTGTTACAAAAATTCTTGATGAAAAATCTGTGCTTTAGCATTGTATAGAAGATCTGCGTAGATAAAGGAAAATAAACTCTCATGTGATACAGTAGTTTAACTTAAGTGAAATAGTCTTCTTTATATGTGTGACTAGAGCTGTCAAAACAGCTCGTTCGCGGGCAGCTCGTTAAGAAGCTCGTGTTCGGCTCGTTCGTGTTCGACTCGTTCGCAAAGTTAACTAGCCGAACACGAATAAAAATCTGTTCGGATATGTTTGGCTCATTTCCACCCCTATTTGCGACTAAGGGAACCTTCCCTTTACTCTAGTTGGAGAAGATGTGATTATAACATAAAAATTGCTGAATTGGCTTCCTTGGAGTGTAGTGGAAAATACGGAAGGAACAATGAGGTATGACTATGGTCAATACCAATTGATGGCTAGCAAATGGGTAATGACAAATATGGATATCAAAGAAAAAACGAACGTAGGCATTGTTAGAAGAGACATATGGAAGTCAAGCGAACGTGGGGTCACGAGTGACGACGANCGAACGTAGGCATTGTTAGAAGAGACATATGGAAGTCAAGCGAACGTGGGGTCACGAGTGACGACGANAAGAAGCTCGTGTTCGGCTCGTTCGTGTTCGACTCGTTCGCAAAGTTAACTAGCCGAACACGAATAAAAATCTGTTCGGATATGTTTGGCTCATTTCCACCCCTATTTGCGACTAAGGGAACCTTCCCTTTACTCTAGTTGGAGAAGATGTGATTATAACATAAAAATTGCTGAATTGGCTTCCTTGGAGTGTAGTGGAAAATACGGAAGGAACAATGAGGTATGACTATGGTCAATACCAATTGATGGCTAGCAAATGGGTAATGACAAATATGGATATCAAAGAAAAAACGAACGTAGGCATTGTTAGAAGAGACATATGGAAGTCAAGCGAACGTGGGGTCACGAGTGACGACGATGTTCAGTGTTGATTAGCAAAAGGTGGTGATGGTTTGAAAAAAGAATTTGGGTGATGGCATTTGGATGAAGGTGATGTGCGATCGTGGTGGCTAGCGTTGATTATTAGTAACATCAATCTTTGTGCAAAGTTCTTGGGCGTACAGGAAATACATGTATTACCAGTTAATTTAATGAGCATGAAATTTAGCAGCTAATTTTTCCACTGTCTCTTAGATATGCAAGTGTCTGCTGATATCGTGGCTAGAATTTCAGGTAGTTTTATTTACCGCACATAACGGCTAACGTTTCTACAGGTAATAAAATTACTTAAATATGGCTGATTTACGGGCTTAATTCGGTCCTGAATAAGGGATCACCTGATAATTCATCTGGTATTCAATTGCAAAATTTAATTTAATTAAACCAAGCAGATCAAACGTTCTATGGTTCTTCCTGGGCGCCTACATCCTCTCGTTTATGCTGCCCAAGTATGTAGGAAGGTTCTAGAAAGCAAAAGCAAGCGACTCAACGACGCTCTGTGGTGGTACGACATCTAATGTTGACACCTAGTAAGTTGCACCGAACCGGTGCATTTATAGCGATTCCAGTTGGGTTTTGTTCTGAATTTTGATATTTGAGTGATATTAAAAAAAAAGGATAAAATAGAGTAATTGTCTTGTAAATAGCAATGTTCTAAGTGCTTTGTATGTAAATACCCTTAAATCACTTGTTGAATACAATAGTTCAGGATGGCTCTATCCTTGGTTACTTCACTATGATAATTTGTTGGAATCATTCTCCGAGAAATAAAATAGTGTCAGGCTTTAGATACTACATTTAACATAGAAAGGGGAAAGTTAACTTTAATTTTATTTTTTATTTTCCAAGCCTCTTTTTCACTTGTGAGAAAAGAAATAACTTCATCTAAAGCTTGATGTGTAGCAGAAAAAAATGATATTAACATCTATACACATCTTCTAACTGATAAAACTCATTAATTATTCTTAGAGTAAACTCCAACCTTTTTCCTCGAATAAAAACAAAATCATCAGAAGCATCAGGAATGTTGGCATAAAATTCCATTACAATCCCAGATATCACATCGGTAGTAAAATAGCAGAAGTTTTCCCATTGTCGAGCGATAATCAATCCTTCAACTTCTCCTCTCGGATTTTTAAAACCTCGGTCCTGGATTACTTTTTCATTTTCTTACAAACTATGAAATCAAGCACTAGCTCTAAAGCTAACAAATCTCTGCTCGTCATATTCTACTTTTCTTTTGCTCAATCTAAGTTCCATAAGAATTCTATAAAAATTTGAAAAACTCTAAATAAATCCCAAAAATTCTGAAAATCAAAATGTAAAGTACTTTAAACTTAAATCCACTAAGTAATAGTTCTTCACCAAAGCATTTTCTCAAAATTTCTAAAAAATAAATTTCAATATTTAAGATCTAGTTAATGCGAAAAAAATCTCTGGTGAAAACCAAAAATTTTTACTTTAAAGTCTAGCTCTTACCTAGAAAACAAGAAATCCGAAGTTTCTTTGCCTCAAAATTGCCTCAAATCCGCCCAAAATCAAGTCCTAGGTGCAAATTCGAAGGTTGAAGGTGACTTAAGGGGATAAAATGGAGGTTTGCAGTGAAAATCGTGAATTAAAGGGTTAATTTGCTGCTGTCGGATCGAGGGCGCCGTCGGCGCCAATGCCAGTGCTGAAGGCCTGATATTCACTATTTGATTTTTCAAATTTTCAATTTCCTTTCAATTTTCTCCAAAAGTTTTTACTATTTTTAAACATAAATTTTTATCTAAATTCATAAATACACATTTTGCAAATAATCATTTTCACAAACAACAACAAACTGTCTTTTATATATGAAAATACACTTTTACAAACACATTTCATAAATTCATACCTATTAAACAAACTAATAATAAATTAGCGTCAAAATCAAGCCACAACACTAAACGCTGACACAAAACTATACACATAATCAAAGTTCAGAAAAAAACAAACCAAATCAAACCTAACTAAATCCATACAATTACACTAAAACACATACACATTTTTAAGCAGGTAAAGAGTTCACATTCTTTAATCATTTAGCCTCATTTTCAGTGTTATCACCTCCTCTAATGTCTCCCANTTCCATACAATTACACTAAAACACATACACATTTTTAAACAGGTAAAGAGTTCACATTCTTTAATCATTTAGCCTCATTTTCAGTGTTATCACCTCCTCTAATGTCTCCCATAGATTAGTAATGAACATATAGGTTGTAGAAGGATCGGTACGGGAATTGATCTGTCAAATTTTCTTCGATCCACCCCTTTTCCTTAGACATCCAAACTAATCCTGCTTCAAAAGTTCCAGTGTGATCAAAATTTTCTTTCATTCTCCAGTCTAGGTGATCAAAAAAATACTTGAGATCTCCTACTACATTCATAATACTCTGAAGTTCTCTTTCAATTTTCTTCAATTTCTTCTCTAAAGCAAGCGAACTTCCAACTAGTGGTGACATTAATGGAGACAAAAAATGCGAAGAAAAGATCTATAATAGCATTCAGTGCTTCATTTCCATTACCGACATATTGATCATTAATAGGAATCAAAGGCTCCCATGGTAGTAAAAACATTTTCCTAACTTTCATATGATACNCTTTTCCTTAAACATCCAAACTAATCCTGCTTCAAAAGTTCCAGTGTGATCAAAATTTTCTTTCATTCTCCAGTCTAGGTGATCAAAAAAATACTTGAGATCTCCTACTACATTCATAATACTCTGAAGTTCTCTTTCAATTTTCTTCAATTTCTTCTCTAAAGCAAGTGAACTTCCAACTACTGGTGGCATTAATGGAGATAAAAAATGCGAAGAAAAGATCTATAATAGCATTCAGTGCTTCATTTCCATTACCAACATATTGATCATTAATAGGAATCAAAGGCTCCCATGGTAGTAAAAACATTTTCCTAACTTTCATATGATACTTGGGATTGACTGCAAATCAGAAAAATTGTTGAAGGATGCCCAAGTCCATAAGTTGGCCCATTCATAATGATTCCCATCACATATTTAAATATAATTGAACCTATATCAATAGGTTTCTCCATTTGAATGCAGTAGTTTAAAATAGCACTCTCCTTGGTGACTCTACTGATCTTCATAGTAGGGAGTAATTTTGCATAAATAAGGAAATGTCATTGTTTCAAAATTAGATTAAGTGATGAAGTAGGAAAACTAATATATCCTTCATCTCGTACTTCCTACATATCACTTTCATCCGTAAAAAAATTATAAATATTATGCATCAATTCTCACGTAGGAATGAAATTTTCATAATGACAGATTGGAACATTTTCTATCATATATAATTCATTAATCCTTACAGGAGTAAATGGTACAGCCTTACCTCGAACGAAGTTAACTCCTTAGGTAATTCCATGTAGATTTGCATAGAACTCCTTCACTACAGGTATAAAAACCACAGTGGTAGTGTAACACAAAACTTCCCATCGCCCTTGCAGAATGATCTTTTCAATTGAAGCACTTGGATTGATCAACCCATGATTAACAAATCCTCTTTCCTTGATCAATCTCTTCTTAGTAACAATTTTATCGTAAAATCTCTGCGCATTGAAACTAATAAGCTTTTTTCTATTAAAAAATTCATACCTCAAGTTATTTCTGGAATTGGAAGCTATGAAATTTGAAAATAAGAAGTTTCTAGAAGTCCTAGGAAATTTTTAAAACTTTAAAAACACCTCCCGGCAGTTATTGTGGCGCAAAATCCTGCCAAAGTCCTCCAAAAGTTGCAGGAACCATCCAACCATCCTCAACGCCGCCGACACTCTCGAGGGGTGTTGTCAGCACTAAGATCAATTTCCTTGGGCGTCGTCGGCACCCATTCTGGCGCCGCCAGTGCCAGTGGCAAAATTTTTGTGATTTTTTTTATTTTTCATTCAATTAGATCTCAACTTTTCTTCTGATACCAATATTAGACTTAATTAATAATAAATGTAATTGTGTAGGATTATTATCTACTAATATATAAGACACTTAACAAACTAAAGAGTAATACATAAACATATAATTATGGGTTGTCTCCCATAAAGCGCTTGGTTTAATGTCGTCAGCCCAACATACCATTTGTTTAGTTGGTTTTTCTTAATATTAAAACTTCTTTAAATAGAAGTATATGCCCTTCATAATAATGTTTCAAATGATGCCCATTAACTTTAATTATCTTTCTAGTGTTAAGATCTTTAATCACAACAGTTTTATAATGATAGACTTTAATTACTTTAAATGGCTCTAAGCATCTGGATTTCAATTTTCCTATAAACAATCTCANCCTCCCATAAAGCGCTTGGTTTAATGTTGTCAGCCCAACATACCATTTGTTTAGTTGGTTTTTCTTAATATTAAAACTTCTTTAAATGAAAGTATATGCCCTTCATAATAATGTTTCAAACGATGCCCATTAACTTTAATTATCTTTCTAGTGTTAGGATCTTTAATCACAACAGTTCTATAATGATAGACTTTAATTACTTTAAATGGCTCTAAGCATCTGGATTTCAATTTTCCTATAAACAATCTCAATCTTGTATTATATAATAGAACTTTTTGTCCAAGTTCAAATTTCTTCTGAATAATCTTCCTATCATCCCATATTTTCATTTTCTCTTTATAGATTTTTGCATTATCATATGCTTCATTTCTAATCTCCTCAAGNCAGAAATAAAATAGTGTCAGGCTTTAGATACTACATTTAACATAGAAAGGGGAAAGTTAACTTTAATTTCATTTTTTATTTTCCAAGCCTCTTTTTCACTTGTGAGAAAAGAAATAACTTCATCTAAAGCCTGATCTGTAGCAGAAAAAAATGATATTAGCATCTATACATATCTTCTAACTGATAAAACTCATTAATTATTCTTAGAGTAAACTCCACCCTTTTTCCTCGAATAAAAACAAAATCATCAGAAGCATCAGGAATGTTGGCATAAAATTCCATTACAATCCCAGATATCACATCGGTAGTAAAATAGCAGAAGTTTTCCCATTGTCGAGCGATAATCAATCCTTCAACTTCTCCTCTCGGATTTTTAAAACCTCGGTCCTGGATTACTTTTTTATTTTCTTACAAACTATGAAATCAAGCACTAGCTCTAAAGCTAACAAATCTCTGCTCGTCATATNCCATCCCAAAAATAGTCTTTTGAATCATATTTAATTGTGGATTTTTTATATCAGGTGGTAGAATATCACTTACAATATAATTTACTATATCAGCATACCACAATACATCCATTTCATCAATAACTATCCATCTAGTTAATCTTGGTTTTGCATCCTTCTTTTGCATTAAATATTTAATAGCAGAATGATATGTATGCACTGTACATTTAGTTCCAATTAAATAAGGTCTAATTTTATCAAAGGCATAATTAATAGCTAATAACTCTCTTTCTGTGGTAGTATAATTAATTTGAGCCTCATTTAGAGTCTTGCTAGCATAATATATATCTTTAAAAGTTTTGTCGNTAAATTTCAATATTTTAGATCTAGTTAATGCGAAAAAAATCTCTGGTGAAAACCAAAAACTTTTACTTTAAAGTTTAGCTCTTACCTAGAAAACATGAAATCCGAAGTTTCTTTGCCTCAAAATCGCCTCAAATCCGCCCAAAATCAAGTCTTAGGTGCAAATTCGAAGGTTGAAGGTGACTTAAGGGGATAAAATGGAGGTTTGCAGTGAAAATCGTGAATTAAAGGGTTAATTTGCTGCTGTCGGATCGAGGGCGCCGTCGGCGCCAATGCCAGTGCTGAAGGCCTGATATTCACTATTTGATTTTTCAAATTTTCAATTTCCTTTCAATTTTCTCCAAAAGTTTTTACTATTTTTAAACATAAATTTTTATCTAAATTCATAAATACACATTTTGCAAATAATCATTTTCACAAACAACAACAAACTGTCTTTTATATATGAAAATACACTTTTACAAACACATTTCATAAATTCATACCTATTAAACAAACTAATAATAAATTAGCGTCAAAATCAAGCCACAACACTAAACGCTGACACAAAACTATACACATAATCAAAGTTCAGAAAAAAACAAACCAAATCAAACCTAACTAATTCCATACAATTACACTAAAACACATACACATTTTTAAACAGGTAAAGAGTTCACATTCTTTAATCATTTAGCCTCATTTTCAGTGTTATCACCTCCTCTAATGTCTCCCATAGATTAGTAATGAACATATAGGTTGTAGAAGGATCGGTACGGGAATTGATCTGTCAAATTTTCTTCGATCCACCCCTTTTCCTTAAACATCCAAACTAATCCTGCTTCAAAAGTTCCAGTGTGATCAAAATTTTCTTTCATTCTCCAGTCTAGGTGATCAAAAAAATACTTGAGATCTCCTACTACATTCATAATACTCTGAAGTTCTCTTTCAATTTTCTTCAATTTCTTCTCTAAAGCAAGCGAACTTCCAACTAGTGGTGACATTAATGGAGACAAAAAATGCGAAGAAAAGATCTATAATAGCATTCAGTGCTTCATTTCCATTACCGACATATTGATCATTAATAGGAATCAAAGGCTCCCATGGTAGTAAAAACATTTTCCTAACTTTCATATGATACTTGGGATTGACTGCAAATCAGAAAAATTGTTGAAGGATGCCCAAGTCCATAAGTTGGCCCATTCATAATGATTCCCATCACATATTTAAATATAATTGAACCTATATCAATAGGTTTCTCCATTTGAATGCAGTAGTTTAAAATAGCACTCTCCTTGGTGACTCTACTGATCTTCATAGTAGGGAGTAATTTTGCATAAATAAGGAAATGTCATTGTTTCAAAATTAGATTAAGTGATGAAGTAGGAAAACTAATATATCCTTCATCTCGTACTTCCTACATATCACTTTCATCCGTAAAAAAATTATAAATATTATGCATCAATTCTCACGTAGGAATGAAATTTTCATAATGACAGATTGGAACATTTTCTATCATATATAATTCATTAATCCTTACAGGAGTAAATGGTACAGCCTTACCTCGAACGAAGTTAACTCCTTAGGTAATTCCATGTAGATTTGCATAGAACTCCTTCACTACAGGTATAAAAACCACAGTGGTAGTGTAACACAAAACTTCCCATCGCCCTTGCAGAATGATCTTTTCAATTGAAGCACTTGGATTGATCAACCCATGATTAACAAATCCTCTTTCCTTGATCAATCTCTTCTTAGTAACAATTTTATCGTAAAATCTCTGCGCATTGAAACTAATAAGCTTTTTTCTATTAAAAAATTCATACCTCAAGTTATTTCTGGAATTGGAAGCTATGAAATTTGAAAATAAGAAGTTTCTAGAAGTCCTAGGAAATTTTTAAAACTTTAAAAACACCTCCCGGCAGTTATTGTGGCGCAAAATCCTGCCAAAGTCCTCCAAAAGTTGCAGGAACCATCCAACCATCCTCGGCGCCGCCGACACTCTCGAGGGGTGTTGTCAGCACTAAGATCAATTTCCTTGGGCGTCGTCGGCACCCATTCTGGCGCCGCCAGTGCCAGTGGCAAAATTTTTGTGATTTTTTTTATTTTTCATTCAATTAGATCTCAACTTTTCTTCTGATACCAATATTAGACTTAATTAATAATAAATGTAATTGTGTAGGATTATTATCTACTAATATATAAGACACTTAACAAACTAAAGAGTAATACATAAACATATAATTATGGGTTGTCTCCCATAAAGCGCTTGGTTTAATGT
>JXCR01142101.1:9407-113389 GCA_002079205.1 Phalaenopsis hybrid cultivar
CCCCGCCACATTCCCAAAGTACTGACAAGCATCCACGACTACAACAATATTCCATAACATCTCTGGGGTTCAGCATGTCAAATTCCACTACTTCAACTCCTTTTTTAGCGAGCTTTTCCTGAATGTCTTTCCTAGCTCCTCTTTGTGTAGCAATAATAGTATATGCATCGCGAGTATTCCATAGGTTCGCCTCTTCAGGAAGATTCAAACTCTTTGACATTACTATTCGAACAGGTACATGGCCACCACCATGCCTTGCAGTAAGTCTTGGATCTGTCACGAGGAAACAAGAATTAAACTCATCATGAAGAATGAGACATCTAAATTTCAAAAGCAAAGCAATACAAAATCAGCAAATTCAGATACCATCCTGTCGAACAGTATTCCCTCCTACAACAATAGCATCACTTCTGCCCCTTAGCTCAAAAACTCGACCTCTAGAAAGTCGGCTGCTTACCCAAGAGGCGTCTCCACTAATTGCTGCAATTTTCCCTGATATCCCAATATGAAAACCACCATCTATCAACTATTCTTTCCCATCATCACCCACACAAAGTAGCATACAAGTTTGCCACAACACGAGAAATAGAATCTAGAGAGAACACTCTACGAAAAAAAATCAATTACGATGATTTTACCATCCAAGGTCATTGCATATTTGAGTACAGAAAAGGGAACATGAAATGCAGCTCTGTAGAGTAGAGGAGCATTTACTAGGAGGCAGGACCTCAAAGCCTTCTGAAAACATGAACCTCAATATCATTAGAAGATGACAAAGGTCCAGAAAATGCTACTGGAACCATCCCACAAAACAAAGTTGAATATCATTCAAAAAACATTTTCTATACGTACTTAAAGAAAAGTTACAAGTGAAATTTGCCACAAATTAAATAATCAGTTAAAGCAATGGTATGAAAAGAATGGCACTTTACTTGAATAATAACAAAGCTAATATTTCTTGATAGATATCGTAGATCATGATCTAATGATAGAAAGCTCTAATGGGCTTTAACCAATGCAAGGATAACATAAAGATAAAAAGAGTTGCATGGAAAGATTGCCAGTTATATAGAAAATGAAATCTACTTGATGTGTAATATAATCTTAACTTGGAAAAGACAACCTCCATTTTCTTGCAAGGCAGATCCTCCCCAACAACATCAACTCGGACTCCTTCATTTCTGAAAAAATTGATTGCCTTGCCTCGTAGATGTCCAAGAGGATGTCTAATTCCCACTACAACCCTTGAAATTCCAGCCTAACAAACAAACATTAGCACGATGGAAACCCTTAAACAAATAATAAGAATGCACAAAACCTAGACATGACAAGCGAAATTAGGTAATAAAAAACAAGTATTTCATTTAAAGTGGACATAAAATCTACATATTCCTCCTGGATACATATTTAAGATGCTGTCAACTATCAAGAACATACGTTCAAATTTTAAATTAAAACATAGTGCAAAAAACAAGAAAAGGAGTAAATATGCATCTTGGATGCATCAGTAAATAAAAAATGGATGGTAGGGTAAGTGGAAACTCATGCATACATGACATCATCATTAAATATATTTCATACATACGATGGAATAAGTGGTTACTAGTACATAGATGCAAAAAGAGCACAAGAAGAACCCAAATATAAGCACAAAACTATTTTAACGAAAATAAAATTAAACCTTGAAGATATACTTGATATTTTGCCAAACAAGTCATCAAATCAAGTGATTAAGCATGCATATTGACAAATTTTTTAGATTTCCAAGCACACCAAGTAATCAGGTCAAAAACTATAGATATTAATTATAAATTTAACCTAACCTAATTTTCTACAAAGACATAGTCAAATAGCAGAGATACACAACAAGACAAAACCAAAGATACCTAGAATTTGTGTCCAAAGAGGCCTAAATCAAACACTAAAAAATAATTAGAAACTTTTCAGAATCATTTTGACATGAATTAGAGAGAATTAGTTATGTTTTATTTTTAGATTTCCAAGCACACCAAGTAATCAGGTCAAAAACTATAGATATTAATTATAAATTTAACCTAACCTAATTTTCTACAAAGACATAGTCAAATAGCAGAGATACACAACAAGACAAAACCAAAGATACCTAGAATTTGTGTCCAAAGAGGCCTAAATCAAACACTAAAAAATAATTAGAAACTTTTCAGAATCATTTTGACATGAATTAGAGAGAATTAGTTATGTTTTACTTATAATACTTATACAGTTCTATCAGAGCTTCTAATAAAAAAAACATAAAAAAATCGGTGAATAAAAATTACTATAGCCTACGAATTGATGAGTGTGCCATAGAGACCAAAAAAATCAATGAGATTGCAACAAAAAAGAAAGGAAAAAGGGTATAAATTTTAGCAAGTGTGAATCCTATTTGCAAAATTATACAAACGTTTTTATCTTAGGAGAATGAATGAATGCCATCCATTTCAAGCTTGTCCAATACCTTTTAAAAGACTGCCTCTAATAACCCTTTGGTGAGAATGCAACAAGTTATTTTTACCGCTTATAAAGGCAAATATAAATTAGACTGTTGTGAGATTCTTTATAAAGCTTTTATCAACTTCAATATGCTTTCAAGGACCATGATGCATGAAATTATGTGCAATATTGATAGTAAATTTGTTAGCATAATAGAGTCTCATAAGATCTTTTCATTCAACTTTTTCATAACAATTTGCAATTTCCAGTTACCATAATTTAAATGACTTCTGCGCTAGATCATGCATCACATTTTATTTTTTTTACATATCCAAATTACAAGATTGTCTTCCAAAAATGTGCAACATTCTAGCATTGACTTCCTACCAACAATAAAACTTGCATGATCATCTATGCATGCTTCATGGGTTTGATCCTTCCAATGTGTAAATGGAATTTCACTATCTAAGGTTTTGTTCAAATATTAAAGATTAAGTTTCGACTCTTAGAACTGTTCATAAATTGACATACTATGCTAATAGCATGAACAATGCCATCATTGCTATGTGATAAATAGATATATCTTCCCATCAAACTTTGATATGAAATTTGTTATGGTTATATTTTTGGGAGCACCTACAAATTTACGATTAAATTCTATCGAGCTCTCAGAATATTTGCATCCTTTTTTTTTCAGTGAGTGCTATAGAATTTTATTGTTATATAAACATTCCAGGTCAACAATGTGCAACTTAAATGTCAAGGAAGTATTGTAACTTACTAATTCTTTGCGATTATGTTAGTGTTTACCCAAAATATGGTGGTTGTGTTGCGATTTTGTTGGTTGCCCGAAATAGTGGTTGTGTTGTGATGGTAGTTTGTGGCTGCTCAAAATTTTGTGACGGTTGTTGGTGGTTAGCCGAGATATGGTGGTTACAATGTTATGGTAGTGATGGTGTTGATAGTATTGTGGTGTTGGTGGTGGTTGCGACGTTCTGGTGGTTGTGGTCATATGGTGGTAGTGATGTTGGTTTGGTGTTGGCGTGGTAGTAATGGTGTGGTGTGTTGTTGGCATGTTGTGGAAATGATGGTATGGTGGTAATGGGTGTTTCGTGATGGTGGTGTTGGTTGTGTGGTGTGGTGGCGATTGTGTGGTTTTGTTGGTGGTTGTGTGGTGTTCTTGGTGGTTGAGTGGGTGGTGGTAATGATGGTGATAGTGTTGGTGATGAGAAAGTGATAGTGTGTTGGTGCTGATGTGGTGGTGTTAGTGTGTTGGTATTGCTTATGTGGTTGTGGTAGATGATTAATGTGTGATGGTGAGGATATGTTGATAGATTTCAGATGTTTATGTTTTTTTTTCTTTTGTATCTCCCAGGATTTTAGGTTGCTTAATTCTTTGCATGCTAGTTGTCGTAAGGGGCAAGAAAAAAAAAATTGGTTCGTCTGCTACCAGAGAGATAACATTAATATTCTATGATCTCTATCTTAAGGAGGTTAAATTGGGAAAATGTTTAATGTTTATTCCATTGATGGTCTATGCAATGATGTTCATTTTGAATCTCAACATAGGGAATCTTTTATTTGCAGTTCTTTTGCATGTATTTCTTCCCACTTGGATGGCCTGTGAGGCAACAGGTATAATATGAAATGTAAATTTTTTATTTTTTTTTATTTTGGAGGTCTATGATGAGATATTCGACCTTATGGGTTCTTCTAGATTGCCTATATGTTGCTATTGGTTCTTGACACGTATGAAATCTCAATGAACGCAACCAAGTTCCCCTTTTCTTTCAGTCCTATGATTTTTGACATTCTTCTAGATGGTTTTTTTTTGTGATATGCATATGTGACACATACAAATTTGATATTACGTGATTTAAAAGAAACCAAGAACCTTTTTTTATAAGTTCTATTGTCTTGTTGTAGTGGCTGATTCATTGATTTATACTTTATTCTCTAGATCTATAGTTTCATAAAACTTAAATTGATTACTTCTAATATTTATTATTATTATTATTACATCTAAAGATTTGTGTTTTGTGGTTTTAAACCTTCAGAAAAGATGAGCTCGACGACTTCTGGTACCTCTAAAACATTGTACTGCTACTGTGGACTATAATGTTCTTTGTTTACTTCGCGACAATCACATTGCTATGGGAGACAGTTTTGCAGATATCTAAGGAGAAAAATAGAGAACTATGACTAATTTAGGTAGGCGAATTGATTCAAGGACTCCACTGTCGATAGTGATCAAGTGCAAAGGGTTTCATTGAAGGAAGAATTATCTCGTAACATTAACCAACTATATTTTAAAAACAATATTATCATATTTATAATTATTATTTTAATTGTCTTTTTTTTTAATTTTGATTGTTATGTTATTCATAGTTTTGTGAGGTATCTATTTTTATTTTGTAATATTCAAACTAGATATTTGCTTTCAAATATGAAATATACTACCAAGATTGGTTATGTTTGAAACAGCACTATGCTACAGGGGCGAAAGGTCAATTGTTCAAAAATAGCTACAGTACAGCTATTGCAAAACTACAAAAAATAAAAATAGACAGCCAACTTCCTAAGATAGCAGTTGCGCAACTGATTATAAATAACTTGCGGCTGGCACAAACAGACTCTAAGTTTACCTTTATATTGGAAAGTGAAACATAGTTCAAGAAAATTGAACAATTGAATATTTGGGTCCTAGTAAGTAGTCCCCCAAACTGACTATTCTGAATCATTTGGATAATGGCAGTACAACTCAAAGTTAGTGACCTCTACAGTTAGGTAGTCGACATTCATGTAAATTTCCTCAACATAAGGGTTGGCATAATCCCTAAGTGGCTTCATGGCATGGTTTCGAGGGTTAGCCATTTATATGGGCTCTCCTAAAGTGTGCAAGGTTCAGTCAATTTCAGAGTTAAAAGGGGCAAGATCAAATTCAACACCCCTTTCAATAAACTAAGATAGTGAGAACGTGATCCTAAAGGCAGATTCGACAGACTCCAAACAAACACACAATCACAAAGACCCACAAGATTCTGTCAGCATGCAAACATGCAACACAAACAACACATGCAAAAGTAAGAAAAATAGACTCACGCAGAGTAGGGTTTTTGGCTTTTATAATTGTTTCTAGTTTTTTATTTTTTTAGCACGTGCAAGGAAACACAGAACAACAATGCAAGTGCAAACAATAACTAATGACAACAAACAATAGGAAAAATAACAAAATAAACATAAAATAAAAAATTTTCAAACCTAAATTATAAGTTTATTGATTAAAGTTCTAAAACCATAATGATTATTGGCATATTACTCCACTAATCGCACCAAAAACTTGTTGGCTAAAAAAATATTACAATGCAAATCGGTCAATCATACAAGTAAATGTGTCAAATAATAACTGGTATCAGAGTTCATGTATTGAACTCATGAGAAAATAACTAACAATTATTCTGACATAAGAATTTCTAGTTTACTAATTTTGCAAATCTAGCATGACGTGATCACAACAACACATAGTTGAATTCTTGAAATCCTAATCAACAAATAGAAAATAAACTATAATCTAAGAAAACAAAAAACCAAAAGCTGAAAGAAGCCTAGCATTCTTCAGGAGAGATGAGGCTCGTGCCTCTATGACTCGAGTATTGTGGGGTTTTGTAGTTTCCTTAAACATTTTCCTACGTGATATTTGTCAACCAAAGTTAAATTTTCTTCTTAAGCTTATGTCTAGATTATAACAAGAATCAGCAAATCATAAAGTTTAATTTCACTTAACCACATGGTGTTTCCAAGAATTTTTCTGATATCCTATCTAGGTTACAAAACTCTAACTAGAATATGTTTATTCTATCAAGATTTTGTGATTAACTTCATCGCTTCTCTATATGACGGTCAAAAGTCATAGATGACAGAATATTTTAACATTCTAATTGGTCATATCAAGAGTAAATGAAATCTAAAAGGTTAACCAACAATATGAAGATACGCAAGCTCGGAAAACATTACATAGAAAACATCGAGTAAAATCACAAAAAACCAATAAACTTACATCATAGAGACACGAAAGGGACTTAGCCAATCATTATAGAAAGAACAACGGAAAAGAAATCCATGAAGGTCAATGTTGCAAGAAGTAAACAATTGTAAAACTTACAATAATGGCTAGTTCTCTACGCAACAGTAGAACATCCCTCTCTCATTCAATAATCTCTCAAGAACAACTAGAAAATAAGAGAAAGGAGAAGAAAAACAACCCTTACGGTCTCTCAACCTCAAGCAAGGAAGAAAACCCATAAGGGAGAACTCTCTCTCACCAAAACTCTCTAGTTCCAACCATCAGCCGCCCAACATGCTCTAGAATCGTCCCAACAAGCATACCTATAGAAGAAGCGCGGGAAAGGCAAGAAATTTTCTTCTAAATTTGATTCAGCGACTGGGCGCAGGTAAGCTGAGATGCAGGCACGGGCGAGCTAGGTGATTATCTGATAGGCGCGGGAGCGCTGGCACAGTGCGGGCACGTTGTGACGACAACACAGATGCGCTGGATCACTTGGTCACATTATTTGCTACGATTTGTCCCCTTTCTGTTCTCAAACAACCTAAAACTTGTATCCAACACAAAAAAGAGAGAAATGTCTTCCTCGAGCATAATAACATTATAAATATGTAAAAGTAGGGGTAAACAAGTCAGGCGTTCATCACATATTTCATTCACATCAGCCTTCACGCCGGTTTAAAAATGATCACAAAATGTATGGATATTACCCTAGAGCATGCTAATAATGTCTTCGCTCTTTGGATGTCTTAGTTCACTGCATACATATTTCATTATCCAAGAAAAATACTCTTTTTTCCAATACGACCTGCCCAACATATATTTTTTTATGATTAGGTACTTGTCTAGTGCAGTATAAGATGTTAGAGAACTTCTCAATCCAGACAAGATGATAAGTCCTTGATGGGATGGTTTAGCTCTGTAGCTAAGATGTCTATTTCATATTCCTTATAGGTTTTCTATCCATTCTCTTGGCATGTATAATCATTATTCTCCTTTTTGCTCTAGATAGAGTGATAGGAGCGTAGGTTTCTTCTCTTTGACTTTGGATCTGCTGGATCGCTTAGGACAATGCAACACATAGGTTGCTGATGAAGTGATCCCAGTTGGGTTGGGTCGACTACCTTCATAGCTTAGTAGATCAGAGTCTCAACAGTATGGGAGGAGGGGTTCATGGAGCCCCAACCAAGCTATCAATTTCTTTGACCATATATTGATCTAACTTTTAGGGCACAATCATTTCTTCTGTTGAGTTTTTGTAGGTGTGCACCGTAGGCCCTCTCAACGCATTGGCATCTACCCTCACGTTACGGTAATTCACCCTCTGCCTGACAGCCTAATTCTGCTTTAATGACTGGAAAATCTCCCCTAGTGGGACCACCAAAGATCTCATTGGTTGTCTATGTTTTAAAAGACTACTTTAAGCAAATACAACACCTTTTATCATGAATCTTCTTGGGTATTTCTCAGGATGTAAGTAACCATGAGGATGCGTCGTCGTGAGAGGTCTCTTGAACCCGAATAAAATAAATTTAATTTTGTATTATGGTTTGGTTACGAAGATCTTTTTATATTATATTATATTTTCTCAGGTCGAGTAAATGCCCAGATTTACTTTGGACTGCTCTTTTCCGATTTATGTTGCGATAACTTTTCTATATATACATACATACATACATGCATACATACATACATACATACATACATAGATACATACATACATACATAGATATATATATATATATATATCTATGTATATGTATATATACATACATACATATATATATATATATATATATATATCTATACATACATACATATATATATATATATATATATATATATATATATCTATGTATGTATGTATGTATGTATGTATGTATGTATGTATGTATGTATGTATGAGAACTCTTTTTATTTATTCTTAAAATTTATTCATTTTTAGTAGATGCTTTTTTCTTTTATTTTTCCAAACAAGGACATCAATACTAACAAAATATGGAGAGACTGAATCACTAATACTCTTATTGGTGGACCTATTTATTGAAGATTGGGGCACTACATTTAAAGATAATAGTTAAAGTATCCCACTAGTACCTTACGAAAATCATAGTAATCAAATTTGTATGGATGCTAAAAGACCTATTTTTATAAAAAAAAAAAGGGATTCTTTTTAAAGTTGTGAGGAGTCAACTTTTTCAAGTGAGGTACGCTTCATTGGAATATATGTTCGAGGATTGAAATCTCCAAGAATGCATGAGCTTCCAACACGGAGATTGAAGGAAATAGTTAACATTGCTTACAATATAAATTAAGAAATAAACATGAGCACACATATAAGTATCAAGACTATCGGATTGTTGGCAAGACATACGAGATCAAAACTTGATAGATTTTTGAAATTCACTGAGGCATCAATGTTTATTTAAAAAGCACAATTATTATTAATAATTGTTTATAATGTTGTTGAGGAAGTTAGAGAACACCTAGCACTAATAGATAACGATAATGTTCACGAAAAAGAAAAGATATATTTGAAATTCTAGTGCAGCCCACTCTCTCAATTTGATGTTAACATAAGCATGAAGATTTGTCACAATATGAAAATCCTTTGATTAAATCAAAAAGAGTTTGCAATTTTATCTACAATCGTGAATGGGTGACAAGTTTAATAAGATAATTTACTAATAAAAATATTGTTAGTCCAACCATCACAAGATTTACTATTACTAGTTTGACTTTACAAAACATTCATAGAGTAAGGAATTAAATATAGGTGATGTTTACTCTCCAAGAATGGAATGATAGAGCATGGACCAAAAAATATGAAGGAAAAAAAGTGTATAAAATCATCCCAAGTGATTGCTTTTTGGCAAGGTGCGATATAAGGTCACAATATTAGAAAGCCTTTAAGTGTTGTGAACGGTTGAAGGAGAAAAATATCCTACAATAAGGAATATATATATTGTGTTATAGACATAAAAAAGACAAAAAAAAACAAATAACTTAGGTATAGAAAAATTAGTTTATAAAGAGAGATGAAAAATTATTGATAAGATATAAGCCAATTAATTATATTGCTACTTAGGTTCTATTGAATATTGTCTAAATCATCTATTTCATTATTATAGTAGGCTTTTGAATGAGTTGAAGTTTAAATTAATTTTATAAATGTATGAAAATGAATGATAAGCTGGTAAGAAGATTTTGAGAAGATTGATATACAACATAAAAAATTCATCGCAAAAAAGAATATTGGCATGAGAGAGCTACCCAATTAACATGCAAAACACATTCAAGGGTGCAATACCCTAAATAACCAAACAAGTCAAATTGTTTCAACAATTATGTCTCATTTTTCTCACCACTCGAAAATCTAAACTATTTATATAAATTTCTACGTCTGATTTCAATCAAATTGATATATAAAATTTGTATATGAATTATTAATATTTTTTATTTTATAAAAAAATCATTAAATTACTTTAATCATATTATTAACCTAATAATTATTAACAGCATTCAGCTATTCCACTAGTCAAGCCATGCAACAGGTTGATGGATTTTAAGGGTGCGGATTAAGTGGAGTAAGTGATTTTATATTATAAGTAAACACTTCATTTTGCCACTTCTCCCTCTCCCGTAGCCTTCGTTTTCATGACCAGCGCAATCCCGTGAACAGTTGGGGTGTTGGAATGGAGAAGCAAGAGAAGCTACTCGCAATTTGGAGACTAAAGAGGAAAATCAAACCAAAAATTAGGAGATTTTGGAAGCTTATATGTATGATAACTATGTAAATTTGCAATTAAGTATCAACATTTGTATTTTAATAAAGCTAATAAACCCCTTTTTATTAGTCCGTGTTAGCCCTGAGTTGCAATTCTCTTTTTGGTTATTTGGGAGGAAATTTGAGGCAGTAGAGAGGATTTTGGTGTTAAGGTAAGGTGATTTAGTTATAGGTGCAAACATGTGTGATTCTTAGTAGTTAATTACATCTAAGCTAAGCAATCCCTTTATCTCTCCCTATTATGAGGGTTATTTTTAGGCAAACCGAGAGCAACTAGGCATTGCTTGCATACAATTAGAGAGGGAAGCAAAAGTAATTAGGGAAAAATAGAAAAAGGAAATCTTACATGAAAGAAATTCGTTTTGACATAAAACATCAATCAATAGTTATTTGTATTAAATTGAGATTGATTTTAAAATTTCATCAATAGTTATCAATCATCTGTTATTTATGTTAGAAAGCGAGCTCGAGGTGAGCCTAGGAAAAAAGTCATTGCGAGACTATGCTGACAATAGAGGTAAAATATTCAATTGCTAAAATAACAAGTAAATTATTTGCAGAACTGATACTTACATCTACTCATTAATATATCCTACTTTTGTGTGTTTGCATTTAGAATTCTTTCATATTGAGCACATGTTATTATGTTATCAAATTTATTTTTGTGTGTTTGCATTTAGAATTCTTTCATATTGAGCACGTGTGATTATGTAATCAAATTTGTATTCATGTAAAAGTTTACCCGCTCATTTAGAATACTTTCATATTGAGCACATGTGATTATGTTATCAAATTTGTAGTCATGTAAAAGTTCACCCGCTTATTTTTAGTTCATAGAACTCTTATAGAAATATAATATTAAGTGCAATTGTTGACTATTACCAATCACGCTATATTTCCTATTCATGCTAATTAATTTGATTGTTAACACGTACATTCATGTTTAGCAATGATGACATGAAAATAATTATAACAGGTAAAGATGACGATAGAAATGGCAAATATGATATGATAGGTAGATAGTTATACTAAAGACTTGTATAGGAGAAAATAATAATTCTAACACGATTGGCCTTGATGAGAAAATGATTGTCCAAGCTCTTAATGTTAAGGTTGGGGTGGACTAGTTGGCATAACTGAGCCATTGATAAAGCACAACACTAGGATGATCAACAACCTTCATTAACAATTATGATAACCGACATACTGGATGATGACTCAATGAAATGAAAAAATATTAAAACCTATGCAAATATAATATAATATTTTAAAGACAAAAAATGTTAATAATAAGGATGAAAATGAAAGTGAAGTATATGTAAATATGATATTTCTTAGTAAAGTGACTGACTGACAAGTCAATTACAGTTATGTACATTTCTGACAACTATTTTATATTCTCTATAAACATATTTATTCATTTTACTGTTGTTATGCATAGTAATCACCACCAACATGCGCATTATTTCTTCATTACATATTTGAATCATATTTTAGCATTATGTATCTCAATAAGAATATAACTCATCAGATATTATAATACTGATTTTCAAAGAGGGAAAGAAACTGCATAGATCATTAATCATGTAACCTACTACTTTGTATAACTTTTTAGTGTACATTTTTGGTTGTTCGTATACTTAATATAGATACTGGATTACAGGGTTCGCATAATTTTATATTAAAAGTACATTTTTAGAAGCTCTATATGTTAATTGAGGATTGTTTATATAGACTTCTTTATTAATGTTTGATATCAATAAATATTAGAAGGATTAAAATATAAGAGTTTGCCTACAATGATTTCGTAAGACTAATTTTCCACTCAGTGAATCCCGATAAATACAAATAAAAATAAGTGTTAATGTGAATTGAGTTTAACTACGTACTCTTCTTTACACCTCTGATTAACCAAAAAGGATCAACGTGGGGCATGATAATGATGAGATGTCTATCAGCATTGCTTAATAATAAAATTTTTAACAAGTTTGTTTAAAATGTAATTAATATTAATCTCATTTTATTTTTCTACTAGTGGTTCAAAGTTTTAGTGGTAGTGTAACGATGACAAAACAGATTAAGAACATTTATAGTCAAAGTCCTATGTCTAACATGTTAAATTTCTACATGGGAACTAATTTAAAGCACATTCAACCAAGTGCATATAAAAAAAAAATCAGCTGATTGTTGTTGTTGGATAAACAAATACAAAAAGCTGATGACCATATAATTCGTGAAGATTTCCAATCGGAGGATAAATACGTGGTTAATCATCATGAGAAAGAAAATGCAAAAAAAGCTTTGTTGCATCAAAAAATAATGAAATATTGATAGCTTTGCTATGTAATATAAGTTAGTGGAAGTCCATAAATATCTGCAAATGCTGACAAAGCCAAACATCAAAATACATCAAAGGTTGGTAAAACACATTAGTTGTGAAATATAAAATAAATTGTCATTTAATGTTATCTTATTATGGTTGTATTTATTACGATAATCTTTATGCAGGAAAAAAAAAGCATCAATTTTTGATAAGGAAGAAAGTAAATGGGAACACCAACAAGAGAATGACAGAGAAGACGAAAAAGCTATTAGATATCAAAACAATCTCTAATTGATACATTATTTTAGGACACAAAAAATGTCATTTAGGATATAAGTCTATCTTATGTTAATAATGTTAAGCTTTTAAACTCAAACATTCTATTTAAATTTTTTAAATTACGTCTTATAAAAATTAAGGTTAATTCCTTCATGAATTTTATGACTTTTCTAATTTTTTTTCAAAATTTTATAACTTTTATTGGTGTTTTTAATTCAAAACCTACACTACAATTCATTTTTGAAACCTAAATTCAATTCAATTAAGAAACTTGCCTCAATTCCGCGTATATTTTTTGAAGCCTTGCCAAATTCATTAATCATTAACGTGTGACACCTATTTTTTTGATTTTCTAGGCTACTATCATATTTAGAGAACAGCTAAGTCAATCGCCAACTACCACCTGCCATAATCTAATGACTACCAACAAAAGATATTTGACTACCTTCAACTACCGACATCCAACATTTGCTTCCTAGTCATCTAACCTTTCTGCCTATGAAGAGGACGATTGACCCATCCCTGTCTACTTTTTAATGTTCCCCAATAAACATTGCCTAATTTTTGCCAAAATTTGACATTCAACTTAACAACCACCAACATTTTGTCGCCACATGAGCGGGGGTCAGCCAAGTCAATCGCCATCATCAGTTAACTTATGACATTTATTGTAACCTCAACAGCCTGAGGTGCACCTCTCTAATTGTGTAATCTTAAACATGTCATTAGCCTTATTCTAAATATCTAGAAGTAGGCTTTAAAAATCAACATTTTTTATCAATTCTTGTTAAGTTTTGTCAGAGGTCTTAAATATACTTTTCAATAGTTATTGTTAAACTTCTATTTATTTTATCTATTAGAAATATTTATTGCCTTCCTAATCCTTCAATGATAATTTTTTATAACCTCTAATTGTTGTATTTTTCTACTATAATATGTATATGTCCAAATAATTTGAATTTATCTCTAACTCCCCTCAAAGAATGACACTCTAATATATCCTTTAATATAATCTTTATTTATTTTTCCAACACTACAATCTTCATCTTAACATTCTTATTAGTAGGTGGAAACTAGTTTAATTGAAAAGGGCTTTAAAAACTTTTTGCTAAGGCCTTTATGTTGATCTTCACCTACATTATAATAAACTCATACCTTACGGACTTTCAAGTGGGAAAAAAACAATATTAACGTTCTCATTTGCTTGAGGAAAAATTCTCTATCAATGACTTTTTCTATTGCCCGAGATAATGCTCCACATAACATAACTTAATTGTTGTTTAAGAAATTTATCACAATACATCGAATCTTAAATGTTAGAAAAACATTAAATACTGATCAAATACATATTTCACGATACATGAAAACCATACATAGAATATTCGATCAGATATACAGCTTCAACACGTCCCCCAAATCAGCAGAAGAAAAGAAATGAGAAAAAACACAGCTTCAATTAGGTCAAAACTAATCCAGCTAAGTCACAAATGCAGTGGACGAAAAACGAGGAATGATTCCAAGCAAACCTGGACAAGGGAGGAGACTGGGGTTTGATCAGCGTAGCAATCGCCTGGCTCCATGTTGAGGTACGCAGTGGCGCCACGCGCCAGCTCGCCTGCGGCCTCTACAGCCTGAAGCTCCGCACACTTGGTTCCCTGTGCGTAGAGGAAGCCCTCTCCGACAACCTCGTCGTTGCGAGCGATGACACAGCCGAAGTTAGGGTGGGGAGCAGTGTGCCCCGCTGAGTAGTCCGCAACTTCCGCTGCCCGAATGAGGAGAGCATTATCATGTGCCGCGCTCGCAGCGCTGCAGATTGGGCGAAGGCCGCGGGCAGGCTTGTGAGCTCTAGAAGGGGACGAAATCGGAAGCACGACGAATGACGGCCGAAGAGCCATGGCACAACGAAAGAGGCCGCCGTGACGGAGATAAAGAATTTCCGTTGTGAACAAAAATTTAGAAATCGTCCTGATAAAAAAATATTTTGAAAAAAGAATTTAAAAAAAAATTGAAATCAATTTTGAAAAATTATTATTCGAAGACCGCATGACACATATTAAATGGAGAGATTATTACGTCTGTCGCTCAGACGTAGCTCGACGTTCGGATGACAGATGTAATAATTTTTCCATTAAATGTGAGTTCCGATAAGCATCTGTGATTATCTACACAGAAAAATTTCTCAAATTCTCCAAAATATTTATCGATTTTCGTCTGAGTAATTTTCTTAAGAAAAAGGCTCACTAAGACTTTTAATTTTTAAATTTTTTATCAAAAAAAAGTATGATGAATAAATAAAATTAAAATTAAAAAATTTAATAACATGGAGAATTATTTAAATTTAAATGTGTAAATTTATTTTATCACAAAACTTTTTTACTTTGAATTAAATTATGGTCAAAAATATATTTTTTATTATTACAGCTATTATTATTTGTAAGTTGGAAATAGAAATCAACCAAGTGGAAAATTATTTACATAATAATTATTGTTTGGGTTAAATTTTAGAAAAAAATTATTTATGTAAAGGAATTTTAAAAATATTTTAGTAGTTTAATAAACATTTTTTTTTTTGGAAGATTTACTTATATAACTCTTTTTCATATAATTTTACAAACCTAAAGCCTAAACTTTAATTTTTAGGAATGTATGTAATTGTGTACTTTACTTTTCAGATATATATACATAGGAATTGGGTTGTATGTAAGTAAATGCCCCAATCCCTTTTTGCACATCAAAAATGTGTCAACGCAAATCTTGAAGTAATCCAATGAATGGAAGACAACAAGACAGTCTAATTGGTCCCACTAACAAAAATAAAAGGACATGGTATCATGATAGTCAAAAAATGGAAATATCATGGGTTGTTTCTTTTGATCATAACTCTGAGTCGACCGAACGGAAGGACATCTAGATGAGAGATAGGNTATTTTAGTAGTTTAATGAATTTTTTTTTTTGGAAGATTTACTTATGTAACTCTTTTTCATATTATTTTACAAACCTAAAGCCTAAACTTTAATTTTTAGGAATGTATGTAAAGGTGTACTTTACTTTTCAGATATATATATATATACATAAGAATTGGGTTTGTATGTAAGTAAATGCCCTAATCTCTTTTTGTACATGTCAACACAAATCTCGAGGAATCCAACAGAATCAAAGACAATAAGACAGTTTAATTGGTCCCACTGACAAAAATCAAAGGACATGGTATCATGATAGTCAAAAGATGGAAATATCATGGGTTGTTTCTTTTGATCAAAACTCTGAGTCGACCGAACGGAAGGACATCTGGATGAGAGATAGAAGGAGTTCAATCCGAGAGGCAGTCGTTCACGATCAACCATCCCATTCAATTTTGGATTTCCTCACAAAATGGCCAAAGGCCCCTGACGGAATATCTCTTTGACTTTCTGAGAAAACTCTTTGTCCAAGAAAGACTGCCCATCGCATTACAGTGGCACACCCTTTGTCTGACGGCTCAGTTTATCCTGATAACAGGAGCGCCTCTTCCCGGAATTTTTCCTTGAAAACCCGACAATCAAACCTAGGCTTACTGGACCTTACAGCCGATTGAGTCTTCCGGTTGACCAAAGGCTCCCATCTAATTTAGTGATAAGGCCGTCACTGGGTGTCTTTATTAAAGCAGTTATGAATACGAAAGGCGTCAAAATCAATAATGAATACAAAAAGGAGCCAAAATAGATTTTGAATATTAAAAGGTGCCAAAAATAACCTTTAACAAGCTTATTGAAGCAAGGGCACACAAGTAATTTACATTAGATACCCGTCAAATCTATAAGTAGGGAGACATTTCTATAGTAAAAGATTATTGATTCGTCCTACCTAAACTCTTAGATTTACAATGCTCTGTCTCTCTCCCTCTCCCTCTCTCATTCTCTCAATGATTCTTTTTCCCATCATTTGCTCTATTCCTTGAGCGTGATTCATAGAACATATCTGAATTCAACATCCTAAAGGGTGAGGGAGCGTAGCTCATGCCAAGAATTAGAAGAGGAGCACGACACGAGGAAGAAACCCATATGAGAAATACCATAAGTATAAAGTGCATAAGGTAGTTTGTGTAACAAGTGATCCAAGAACTTAGAGATTAGATGATGTGTTAGATGACAGTGTTGACCCAAACATTACTCAAGGGATGAGAGTAGGCTCCCCGGGAATAGAGCCTTCAGGAAGAAGAACCCAAATCCCAAGGTCGTTGAGTGGCTCAGGGGACAAAAAGACATAAAGACATAAAGACTACTAGTGTCAGGTTTGAATAGACAATAATTTGGGCAAGTTAAGGCCCACTACCAGCACGAGAATGCATTCTCATGGCAGATCTATGATGCTAATCCACCAAAAAAGCTCAAACTTCCTTCATTAGAATCCTACAAGGGTCAGAGTGATTCGACCAACCATATCAATTCCTTTGTCATCTACCTTCTAAAGATCTTTTATGCATTGAAGTGTTAGCTATTCTACACCATGCTAACGGACTCGACTTTGAGGTGGTTTAATGGCCTCCTAATAGGAGTGATCACCTTGTTCAAAAAATTGAAGAAGTCGTTCAAAGCACAATTCGCCAACGCCTAAAAACCCAGTAAGAACTCACAAGCCCGATGGCATGAAAATTATGAGCTAAATGAGAATCTTCATTTGTAAATCACTATATTCTACAAAGAGATGTTGGAAGTGTGGGATCTGAAACCTAAGGTAGAACAGGTTGCCTTGGTCAAAGGGTTGAAGAGCAAGTGATTCAAGTGTGCTTCGGGTTTGCAATAGCCCAAGAGCCTGGCTGAACTTCTAAAGTTAGCCAATAACCTTATTACAATGGAGGAGTATGTCCACACTTCCTACCAGAAAGACAAATTGTTTGACCGTCACTCACAGAAGAGAGCCTCGTGAGACGATGGGTTGAGGTTGAAGGATGGCATCATCGAGTCATTCTCCCATACACGAAGATACTTGACCACCTTTGGGCAGTAGAGGGGCCAATAAGAACGACCGGAGAGGAGGATAGGGCACGAAAAATGACCAATCACCATACCACTACCATGATTGACAGTAGGACGACCAGAAGTTACAAACACCCACTTTGTGAAGAATTTTTATGGCAAAGTTGGTGGAGGTCATAAAAAATAATGAGTACCTCAAAGCCTCCACCAATGAGAATTAAAGCTTCTCTCTAGAATGCAAATAAGTTAAGTACCATAGAGACCACAACCATGGCAGAAGAGTGCAGGCACCTCCAAAGTTTTTTGAGCAACTCATTCTAGCCAAAAAACTTCAGAATTTTGTGGCACCAGGGGTGTTAACCCAAAGGCATCAGAAAGCTAAAGTAGAAGAATTTTTTGATGAGTCTGTAGATGCCAACACTATCCACATTTCCTAGGATATTGTCAGCATTCTTGGGAGGAGACTCGACTCAGCAAGCCGATCAAAAGAGGCTTTGAACAACAAAATTGTGTGTTGTCTCTTTCAATTAAAAGCAAAAGCCTTATCCTTCTATCATCTTTACTGATGGAGAATTGCCGTCAAATGGAAACCCCTACAATGATGTTGCCATGGTTACAATGATGATATACAATACCAAATTGATAGTATTATGGTTGACATTGATAGTTCAGAGATCATTCTATTTAAGTTAATCTTTGATAAGATATATTTTACAGTCGACCAGATAGTGATCCCAGTGAGCCCTCTCTATGATTTCTCTCACAAGAGAAAGGAGGCCCTGAGATCAATCGGGCTATCAGTCACTTGGGGCGAAGGTGACATCTAGTTTACAAATATGGATGTTTTTCTTATTATTGCCATCTTCGGTCGATTGCCCACTACTCAATGACTTCAAAGTCATGGCCTCCACATACCAATGCTACAGCGATGTATCCATATGACAGAGAAATCATCACAGTTTAGAAGAACTTGTGGTTGTCTTGAACATGTTTTCTCCAAGGGTAGATAATGTAGAACAAGAGTTATTCGATATCCAGAACTAGTAAGAGGTGGTCTCGAGATTGATCAGACCACACTAGAGATTACTACAATCGGTGGAAATCTGGGTAAATTTTTTTAATTTGTGTAAATTTTGATGCATGACACAATTTACTAATACAGACTCTTTGGGAGAATCGAGACATTTTTCTCCAGTCGTCCTCTGATCCAGCTTGCAATTACCCAATTATTTAAGCTCTGAAAGATGACTAGAAACTTGACCCAATTTATATGCAACGACTAGTATGCAAAATAAATATGTAATAAAATTAATTAATGACATACACACTAGGGGTAGTACACAACTGTATGTATTGTTTCAAGTAATATAGTATTTTTTTTAAACCCCAGTATCGAACCCACAGAGAATAAGTGAATTTCTCTGTCAACTTAGAAATATTCCAACTCAAACTGTAAACAAAATTTGTAGATGAATAATATCACACTGTTTGTTAAAAAGTATAAACTAAAGTTTGCTAATTTTAAATTAAAGCTAAAAGTAAATGCAAATTTTCTAAACTACAGATGTGTCAAGGAGTACAATTATAAAAAAAGTTTTTCCCCTTGCAAAGAGGTTGTGATCAATGTAGGAATCAAATGGTTAAAGATAAAAATGAGGTTTTGTGACAAATAAGAGCATACATATTCTTTACCCTCTCCAAAGTGCATAAAGAACATTGACTAATCTAAAGTTAAGTTCATGATTGATATGGTTGTGTTGAGTAGATTCTAGCCTCTCACATCCAGATTACCCAGTGTACCCTCTTTATTAAGACCAACCAGGCCTCTAGTTTTGAACTAATGACAAAATTGATAAAGGCTCTAGTCTGTCACTCTAGATTCATCAATTCTACGCCCATTAAAACTTATCTCCCTATTTATTTACACTCCCCGTTGGACTTGGCTCTCCTCCATCTTAGGTTTAGTGTGGTACTCACTAGTTGGGTGAAATCATAGCCCTCCCGGGTCATGTGTTTTACAACAGATTTTAATATCACAAATGACTAGTTTGCAAAGTAAATTAAGAATCAGTGAAAATACAATTTAAAATTTTTTAAATAAAAGAAATCTTCAAAATATTCTAAACCCACACATGATTACTTCTTATTACATGGAGAAATATAAGAATACTACTCATAATTAATGGGGATAACAAAATAAAACATAATATATATTAAAAACCAAGTTCACTAAATAAAGCTTGAACAAAAGTACAAATTTTTTTCTCAAACTCTTCCCCAAGAAAACCTCTAAAGTTCCTTGATTGATCTTGACTCCAAAAGACTCACATAAGGCTCAATAAACACTCAAAATCACAAGACAAACCACACTCTCACTATGGTGGCCGCCCACTCCATTGGTGGTATAACCTACCCAAAACAACTTCCCTTTCTTGTGTAAATCTTTCCTATTAATAAAGCTCTGAAAATTACCAAGGTTCATTTCAGAAACCTTTTCAAATTTTGTTCAAATTCAATGAATAAAAGTCAAACTGCTTTTGTCGCCTAGGCGCCCAACCGTGGCCCCTAGGCGCCCAACTGTGGTGCCTAGGCGCTAGCCTTTTAGAACATCCTGGCACTTAGGCGCCAGGTCAATTTTTATTCTTTAGCTCCATTTGACCTATTTTTGCTCTATTTTTGCTCCTTTTGCTCTTAAACTCCATTTCTTGTAGCTGAAATCAAAAACACACAAAATATCTTTCATTAAAGCGCAATATCCTAAAAATGAGCATGAAATGCACATATAAAAATAGGTAATTTTAAGGCATGTCAATTCCCCCAAACTTAAATGTTACTTATCCTCAAATAACCCTTGTACTATGTAAACAAAATATAATAACTTATGGTAGTGGGTTTCACTTAAAGAATATTATGGTTTTGCCCCGTAAATGTGATAGCAAAAATTTTAGAAAAAAATTTCAATAACTCAGGCTAGAACTAAATGTAAGGATATCCAGTAATCAAGTTTCAAATTTTGATTTTTTATTCGTTTTAAAAATAAATGTAATTTGTCACACTTAGGAGTCTTAGAAGAATTAAAAGAAAATAATTATATGAGAGTTCTACTAGTAAAGATACTAATACTTTTAAAATTAAGAATAAACTCAAAAGTGTAAATAAGTTTTTTTTTTAAGATAATTCAAGTGAAGCCAATTTTTAATTAGACATCTCCTCAAGCTTCTTCCCACATATTTTTCTTTTGATTTTGCATTTTTTTTATTTCAGGATCATTTTCAATCCATTCTTTTCTTTTATTTTTGTGTGAGGATTAATATATTTGAATAGCCTTTAATGATTTTTAACTTCACTATCTTCTTCCTAAATTTATAAACTTCTCGCACTTCTTTACTGGATAATGTGTATTAGCTTTGAAAATGATTTTTCATCGTCTTAATACTTTTTGAAGTATATATCTAAGATTCCTAGTGTTTCAAAATTACAACTCTTCATACTCTGAATAGTAAAAGCATATTCTTAATCTTTTTGTACTAAATATCTTAACTTTAGAATTACCCTTTATTACCAAAAAAATTTACTTAAGTCTACTATAATATTTATAAAATAAAAAATATAGTTATCTAAAGTTAACACCACATACTATGGGTTATTTTAACATAAGTTTATAAAATATATAGTTTATTGAGAACAAATAAAGTTTAACTTTAAAAAGTTTTTCTCCCTCCTCCAAAATTGAATTTTTAAATAGTATAAAACATTATAATAACTAATAAGTGTGAAAAGAGAAAAAGTTAACAAAAATTATTTATAAATGGGTTATAAACATGGAAACAATACAGGTGCAAGTAGTAAAAATAATAGGTGTTGAGTGGTAGTAAACCTAAAATCAACATGTATAACATAAAAATTAAAAAGTAAAAGACTTCTCTAACACACTGGCAATATTATATAAACTGGAGCAAGAGTAAACAGTCATGCAATAAAATAGGAAATGCAATACATGAATTCAACATACATCAAAAGTAACTAAAATAAATCAAATATATATCAAGGAACTACAACAGAAAATTCAAGACTTCCTAATCCTCCTCCTCCTCCTCATCATCATCATTAACATCTTCATCCATCATCTTTCTGCACTCAAAATGTGGGTAGTGAGGATAACCAGGGAACTTAACACTATGATTACCACACAAAAAGCTCAATAATAAAGTGTTGATGCTAGCTTCATAATCACTCTTTCTTCTCATTTATTGTTCTAAGTGGTTCCAATGATCTTCATTATTCTGAAGCTGACATTGCATTAAAAACATATCAGATTGAAATTCCAGTGTGATCTTGAAGTTCTTCCTAAATACCAGGAGGTGAGCAGTTGCACTAGAAGTAGAAGGCCAAGAGATAAAAGTTGATGGAAGATCAGAAGCATTACATCAAGATCTTTCATATATGTCCACATTAGCCTTTCTAATAGGCTTTAATGGCTTAAGTTGTTCCTCCTAAGTCTCATATTTAACTCTAGATCCTTTACAGATAGTAAGACAAGAGAAGGAAAGCCCAAATCTGCAGAAGAGCTAGCTCTGGAGGTTGTGTAAATAAGCTTGAAGATGAGAAAGCTAGTTTCAATGACTTTCATCTTCTGAATGCAGTAACTCAAAATGGCTCTCTCTCGAGTCACCTCACTCAAAAAATTTGAAGGAAGTAATCAAGCAGAAATAAAGTACTGTCTTGCTTCAATGGGGCATTCAGTGCAAAAGAGGAAAAAATTTACCTTATGCTCGTTCCTGATCTTCCAAACTCCATAGCCATAAGTAAGATAAGCAATAATTTCATCTAGCTCTGATTTAGAAAGCTCAAACTCTAAATAAAAGCAATCCAAAGTAGAAGGTAAACCATATAAAAAATTCATCCTTTCTTGAGTAAACTCAACTCCCCTATCTCGAATAAATACTTCCTCCTCTGGCGCTTTAAGTAGATTTGCATAAAACTCCTGCACTACAGAAATAGCTGTTCCAATAGTAAAGTAGCAGAAATCTTCTCAGTGTAGAGTAGCAATCAAATTTTCCACCACACCACCAGGATTAGAAAAACTTCACTCCACAATAAATTTTCTCGACAATAGAAAATCATTATGTCTATCTTGTGCTTTAAGATTCATGAATTTTATATTTTCAAAAACCTCTTCCCCTTACCTCTCTTTGTCTTAGGAGCCATCACAAAAATCTAGAGAAATTCAAAATAAATTTCATATATAAGTTCTAAAGGCTCTTACAAGTAATTTCCATGTAAATAAAGCTTCCAACCATGGATTTCTCACTAATAGAAGAAATCCATGGTGAAACAACAAAATTTATATGCAAAAATGTATATCTAACCCCGAGAAGATGAAATCCAAAATTTTTTAGTCCAAAATCTCTAATATTTGTGAGCTTTGGAGAGCACCTAGGAGTTGATTTTTGTGAATGGGAGGAAGAAGAAAATAGTTCAAGCCTAAAAATGGCTTTGGTCTGGTTTATTTCTCGATTTAAAGGGTATTTGGCCAGTTCAATTGGACTGACACTTAGGCACTGATTTTGGGGCCTAGGTGCCATGCTGTGCATAAGTTTGGTGCGTAGGCGCCAATTCTGGTGCCTAGGCACCAGACCCAATTTTTGCAACATTATTTTGTTAAAGTGTAGCACAGCAAACCTAAGGTCCCCAAACCATAATTACATCAATTTAACAGTATTCCACTAATTAATTATCTTCCCAACATTTCCCAACTTCCATTTGCTCAATTTTAACTTCCAAAATTCAAATCATCCAAACAAACTAACACCATAGAATTTCTCACAATCTTAACACAATTTAATTCACACTAACAAAGTTTCAGTACAATGGACACAATAATGCAATAATAGAATCAAGCAAACATTAACACAAGACCATAACATGCAGTATATAACACACACATACTTCTAAGGTCGACACAACAATTGCAAACATAAAAATAAAGCTTCCAACTCACATAAATCAACAATCACTAGTAATTGTTCACACAATTGTCTACTACCTTTTCGTTAGTTAGATAGTTAGAATCATACAAGTGGTAAAAAGTAGTGCGAGGAAATTCATTAGCAACTTTCTCTCTGATCCACTTATTTTCATGATACATATTTACCTGATACTCTTGATAACATGACAAGTGGTTGAATTGGAGTTTCATCTGCCACTCTAAATGCTCATATTGGTGATACATGTGGCTCAACTTATTATGCAGAATTGGTAATTCCTCTTCAACTTTCATCAATTTGTCAGTGATCCACTTAAGAGTTAGTGCAAGGAACCCATTGAAGTAAGTTTAGGCGTCCTTGTGCACAAACTTCTTCTCATTCATACAACCATTGCTCTTACTCTCCATTAACATAAGGAAATTGATCATTGCATTAAATTCTCCTCCAAAGGTGTTCTCTCTCAGGTCAAAGATACGAAGTGTCAGGCTCCAAGGACGAGATTTGGGGGGTTTTAAAAGAAAGAAAAGGGTTAAAACAGCTACAGAGGGTTTTTACCATGTTTTTCAACCATGATGCCTAGGTACCGATTTCTAGCACGTAGGCGCCAATCTTACCAGAAGCTAGCGCTTAGGCGTCAGGGGTGGTGCTTATGCGCTAGTGCCCAAATAAGCATCGTTTCTCCTCGCGCCAAATTTTGCACGTCCCAATCTCATTTTAATCATCAAATTAGTGTTTTGCGCCTACTTACATCTTGTAGGTCTCAGTACTACATCATATGGTCTGTATAACAACAAAAATCATAAATCAACCCACTTGGATAGCCATGAGTTGCCTCCCACAAAGTGCTTGATTTAACTTCGTCAGCTCAATATATCCAATGCGAGGTTGACCCAACATTAGGATGTCTTCATAAGAAGGTTTGTTTTCACAAATGTAAGGTTTCAGTCGATGTCTATTTACTTTAATTATTCCTTCAATTTTTAAATCTTTAATATCCACAACACCATAAGGATAGGCTTTCCTTACAATAAATGGTCCCGACCACCTGGACTTAAGTTTTCCTGGAAATAATTTCAATCTAGTGTTGTATAATAAAACCTCTTATTCAAGCTCAAAATATTTTCTTAAAATCTCCTGGTCATGCCATTTTTTCATCTTTTCTTTATAGATTCTAGCGTTCTCATGAGATTCATTTCTAATTTCCTCGAGCTAATTTAACTGCAAGTTAAGTTTTTGACACAGTTGCTGGGGCGCGATGAAACTTTTTGACTTAGAATTTTATTTGAACTGTAGATTTATTTTAGGAGAATTAAATTTCAATTTTATTAGTACTTATTAATTTAGAAAACGATAAAAGTATAAAAAAATTAAAAAAAACTGAAAAATTAAAAATCCAAAATATTTAAAATTTTGAAAATTAAAATTTTTTTATTATTTGAGGAGTATTTTTATTTTTTGAATTTTTACTTTTTGCATGTGTAGTTCAGGATCGAATGGTTCAATGCCTCACGCTTCTGAGTTGTTAGAACGAATGATAAGAAAAATTAAAAAATAAAGAGGACTTCACAATTTTCAAGAAATGACAAGCATATCATAAAAAAAACATTGATATTCAAAATGTTGAAAATGAACTTCATAATTTACAAAGACCTTTAAGGGACTATGCAAACCTTATAGTATATGAAATTCACTTAAGCATACAAACCCCTGTTGTAGCGGCTAGCTCATTGGAACTTAAACTTGTTACTATAAGTGGTGTTATAGATGAGAAATCAATTACAAAATCACAGTGTTGTCATAAGAAACATTGAGAATCAACTGGGAAAAATTGCTAATGCACTTAGCAATAGGCCTCAGGGAACACTTCTTAGCAACGTTGAAGTAAATCCTAAAGACAAAAACAAAGATCAAGAACAAGTTAAAGTTGTCTAACTTAAAAGTGGAAGGAAATTAAATGTTGGAATTCAAAAAGCAATTGAAGTTGAGGGAGAAAATAAAGAAATTGAAAAACCTAAAGAAACTATTCCTAAGAAAGTAGAAAAATCTTTCTCTCCAACAAAAATTAATTTAGAAAGACCACCACCTCCTTTTTCTCAAAGACTTTAAAAACAAAAGTTGGATCAATAATTTTCAAAATTTTTTGAGATATTTAAAAAAACTTACAATTAATATTCCTTTCTTGAAGCTTTGGAATAGATGCCAAGTTATGCCAAATTTATGAAAAAATTTTAAACAAAAAATAAAGTTTGAAGATTATGAAACTGTTGCACTTAGTGAAGAATGTATTGTAATAATTCTGAAAAATCTTCCTTAAAAACTTAAAGATTCTGGTAGTTTCACTATACCTTGTGCGATTAGAGAAAAATTTTGTGGAAACACTTTATGTGATTTAGGAGCTAGCAATAACCTCTTGTCATTATATATATTCAGAAGGTTAGGCTTGTGAGAGATTTCTCCCACTACTATAACCCTAGAGTTAGTTGATGGATCTATCACCTAGCCTAAAAGGGTTATAGAAGATGTGTTGGTTAAAATTGATAAATTTATCTTTTCTGTTGATTTCATTGTGCTAGATATGGAGGAAGATAAAGAAATTCCTATCAATCTAGGGATATCTTTCCTTGCCACCGGACGAGTGAAGATATATGTGTAGAAATGAGAATTAACCATGAGAGTTCATGACCAAGAAGTTACATTTAATGTGCTTAAATCAATGAAGTGTCAAACTAAAGGAAAAGATAACAATTGTTATATAATGGATATTATTGTTAATCATTTCCATGAAATATGTGAAATCATAACAGATCAAAAAAGAACTAGAGAGTGAAAATGAAATTGATTTTTGAAGACAAATCAAATGAGATAAATTTTGAGGATTCAAATTATTTTTAGGAAAATTTTAAAATTTTAGATACTATTGAAAATAGTAAACCTCTTATTCCTTCAATATAAAATTTCCTGAACTTGAAATGAAGGTGCTCCCTACTCATTTAAAGTATGCAGTTTTTGGGGAATTCAACTACATTAACTGTTATAATATCCTCAGACTTGACTGAAGAACAAGAAAAAAATTATTAGAGAAATTGAAATATCATAATAAAGCCTTAGGATGGATATTATCTAATATTAAAGGAATTATCCTTTCAATCTAAATGGATGGAATTTTGGTAGAAGATAATCATAAACCTAGAGCTAATTCTCAAAGGAGATTAAAACCTATAATTAAAGAAGTTGTTAAGAAATGAATTTTAAAGTGGTTGGATGCTGGAATTATTTATCATATTTTTTATAGTGCTTGGGTGAGTCGTATTCATTGTATTTTTAAGAAAAGGGGGGTGACTGTAGTTATTAATGAGCGAAATGAATTAATTCCAACTAGACAACGCACTGGATGGTGAATCTGTATTGATTATAGAAAATTAAACCTCGCCAATAGGAAAGATAATTTTTCTCTACCTTTTTAGGAGCAAATGTTGGATAAACTAGTTGGGCATCATTATTTCTACTTTTTGGACGGATATTCTGGATACCTCCAAATGCCCATAACTCGTGAGGATCAAGAGAAAATAATATTTACCAGTCCATATGAGACTTTTTCGTTTAGAAGAATGTCATTTGGATTATGCAATGCACCAAAAACTTTTCAATGATGTATGATGTCAATTTTTTGTGACTTAATTGAGAAAGGAATTGAAGATTTTATGGACGGTTTCTCTGTTTTTGGAACCCTTTTCAATTCTTATTTAGGTCATTTAACAAGAGTTCTAAAATGTTGTAAAGAAACAAATTTATTTCTCAGTTGTGAAAAATGTCAGTTTATGATTTCAGGAGGAATTGTGTTAGAACATAAGATTTCTAAAAATGAAATGAAAGTAGATCCTGGAAAAATTTAAGTTATCATTGAATTACCACCTCTTACGTTTGTGAGAGGGGTAAGAAGGTTTCTGGGTCATGCTGGGTTTTATATATGATATATTAAAGATTTTTAAGAAATTGCTAAGCCTCTATGTCCTCTTTTAGAAAAAGATACTAACTTTGATTTTAATGAGGAATGTCTAAATACCTTCAATTTTTTAATGGAAAAATTAATCACTCCACCTATTATTATTTCACCTGACCGGGAAAAACCCTTTGAATTAATATGTGATGCAAGTGATTATGCTATAGGGGTTGTATTAGGGCAAAAATACGATAAAATTTTTAAAGTTATATACTATGCTAGTAAAACTCTTAATGAAGCTAAAATTACTTACACCACTACTAAAAAGGAATTATTAGCTATAATGTATACTTTTGATAAATTTAGACCTTATCTTATTGGAGCTAAATATATTGTGCATAGTGATCATTCTGCTATTAAATATTTAATGATGAAAAAGGATGCAAAATAATGATTAATTAAATGAGTCCTTTCGATGCAAGAATTTGATTTTCAAGTAGTGGATAGGAATGGTACCGATAAATAGATAGCAGACCATTTTCAAGGCTTGAATGGGAAAATAATGGTAACTTTAATGATGAAATAAATGAAAATTTTCCAGATGAACAATTATATGCAATTACTAAATGCGGAATTTCGTGGTATGCTGAAATAATTAACTACTTAGTTAGTAACTTTTTAGCCTATGGACTAAACAACCACCAAATGAAAAAGTTCATTCACAACACAAAATTTTACTTTTGGGATGAACTATATTTATATAAATAATGTAAAGACTTAGTAATTCAAAGATGTGTACAAATTGAATAAACTCGTGAAAGTATTCATAAATGTCATGAATCAGATTTTGGGGGACATTTTGGGGTTGATAACAATGCATTTAAAATTTTACAATCTGGATTTTATTGGCCTACTTTATCTAAGGATGTTAAAGCTTATATAAAAACATGCGATTAATGTCAGAGAATAAGCGATATTTCTAGAAGAAATGAAATGCCCCTAAATTTTAATTTAGAAGTTGAATTTTTTTATGTTTTAGGTTTTATTTTAAGGGGCCATTTATACCATCATCTAGTAAAATTTATATTTTGATAACTGTGGATTATATTTCTAAATGGATTGAAGTTGTTGTTTTACCTCGCTGTGATTCTAATAGTGTTGCAAAGTTTTTTTTTTAAATATTTTTACTAGATTTGAAATGCCAAGACTAATTATTACAGATGAGGGAGTCATTTCAGGCATAAAATAATTCAAACATTAACTCAAAAGTTTAGAATTAAGCACAGAATTGCCACAGGCTATCATCCTCAAACTAATTGTCTTATTGCAGTGTTTAATTATGATATTAAAAGAATATTGGAAAGAATTGTTAATCGTAATAGGAAAGATTGGTCTACTAGGCTAGACAGTGCATTATGGGCATATAAGACTGCATATAAAACTCCTACAGGAATTCCACCATATAGGCTCATATATGTAAAAACATATCACTTACGAGTTGAAATAGAGCATAAAGCTTATTAAGCTTGCAAGATGCTGGAGAGAAATAATTATTACAATCAAATGCGCTTGATGAAATAAGGAATGGATCTTATGAAAATGCTAAAATTTCTAAGAAGAAAGTGAAAAAATGGCATGATCAGAGAATTATGAAAAGACATTTTGAGCATGGATAAAAAGTTTTATTATATAATACAAGACTGAAATTATTTTCAGGAAAACTAAAGTCTAGATGATTGAGGCCATTTATTGTGATAAGAGTCTATCCTTATGAAGTGGTTGATAATGAAGATCCAAAAATTGGAAGAATGATTAAGGTAAATAAATACAAATTAAAACATTATATAAGTAAAATTAGTCCTACATTTGAGGAGGTCCTGATGTTGGGTTAACCTGAGTAAACATTGGATATATCGGGTTGACGACGTTAAACCAAGCGCTTTGTGGGAGACAATCCATAGGTGTCGGTGTGGATTGATTTGATTGGTGATAGTCGTTACATTGATTTCATGATGTTATAAGGGGTCTTACATGATTAAGATGTCACAAACCATTAATTTTTTTATTAAATTGAGTTTGGGACTTGAAAATTGGACCTTGGCCATTTTAGGGTATTGATGCTTAGGCACTGAATTTGGCTCCTAAGCGCCTAAGAACCCAATCTAGCGCTTAGGCGCTACAGTTCATAAAACTCCTAAAAACCACCAAATTTCAGTTTTTGGCCATTCCTTCTTTACTTAAATGATTGTGGACATGAATTGGGACATCTTCACAATTATAAGTGTTGTAGTGGAGCAAAAGCTTGAGATTATGGCTTCATTATCCATCGAGAGCAAGAATGAAGGAAAGTTTGAAAACAACAAGTTTGTGCATAAGGATGCTCAAACCTATTTCAATGGATTTCTTGCAGCGAGTTTGGAGTGGATTATAGACAAATTGGGAAATATTAAAGAGAAGTTATCCCTTATGCACAACAAGTTGAGTGATCTGTACCGCCGGTACGAGCACTTGAAGTGGTGGATGAAACTTCAATTCAACAATATGACATGCTTCCACGACTATCAAGTGAGCATGTATAGCAATAAAAAGTGGATAAATGATAAAGTTGCTTAAGATGACCCTCGCGTTCCATTATGCCACCTGTTTGATTGTAACTATCTAGTAGGTGAAAAGGTGGGTGACAACATCATGCACAACTATTCTTAGACGGATGATTATGTGTAAAATTTGTTGGTATTGAGTGTTAATTAGCGGTGTGCTGACTTTGTATTTAAAGTGACTCGAGCACTATGAATTTGTGTTTTATGTTCATATTTGCTTTTAATGGAGTCTATGTTATGACCGTATATAATGAACTTCTGATTTTTATAAGAAAAAAGAGTTAAGTTTATGCTGTTAAAATTTTGTTTAGTGTGTTTGAAGGATTGATATAACTTAATTTTAATAGTTTAATAGTCACATGCATAATTATTGGAAAGATGATGAAGCTAATTAACTTTCAAAATGGCTCTTGAATCTGACATATTAGTGTTTGAAAATCTTTGATTTGTTGTGCTCTATCAAAAATGATAAAAATTTTAAAAATTTGTAATGTTTAACACTGGCTCCTATGCACCCAAACTGGTGCCTAGGCGTTGAACCAACAAAAAACAACTTAAACAAAAAATCTTGAACACGTGCCTTCCATACTCACTGTGCTTCATCTACCTCCTTTACTTTTCCTGATTTTATACCTTAGGGCTTCTCTTTCTTGCCTATTTTGAAGAATTTTTGGATAAAAAATGTTGGAAATCATCATCTTTGGGTAAGAGCTTTACTTTGCCTTTAGAAATTTTGATTTTCACCATGTATTTTTTTCACATTATGATTATGTCAAAAATGGAAAATTTGGGAGAAAATGGTGAAGAATGCATGGTGAACAAAATTTTTTTCTTGGAAAACACTTGTAGGAGTCCATATAAATTGGTTTTTGGGATTTATTTGGATTTTTATTCAAATTGTTTCAGATTGAATCATGGATCCTAAAATCAAGAGAGACAAGCGCAAGAGTACTTTTGATTTAGAAAGTTTGTTAGTTGTGTGGCTCAAGATTGATACAGTGAGAATCTTGTTTTAAAGTAGCTTAATCAGAAGCAGACATTTCTTTCTCTTGGTGGTTCTATTGAAGGTCTTATCATAGCCCGGAGTTGGGAATTTTTCTATTATTTTATTGTTGCTACCGTCATCTCTGTTGTTTGAGAATTTTATGTGAATCTCACTGAAGAGACTGATGATATTGTTTTTGTTCGAGAAATGCAAGTTGATTTTAATCCAGCTTGGATTAACACATTATTCCAGTTGTATGATGTGGCTAACTGATTTTATGCTGAGTTTGATCATTCTGAGGGAGAGCTGGAGGAAATTTTTGCATATCTAGCTGATGGATGTGAAAGTTGGAAGGTAAGAGGTAATAAATAAGTAAATTTTACTTCTTCTACATAGAATGCCTCATCTAAAGCGTGGCATTACTTTATCTTTGCTCATCTTTTCCCTTCCAACCATTTGAGTGAAGTGACTTGAGATAGGGCTCTTCTAAACTATTGCATTCAGATGTTGAAGACCATCGATGTGGCTCCCTGATTTATAAGAGCATTTTTCATTTTTCTAGAGGGGGGTATTATAGCAGGTTTGGGCTATTCTTCTCTCATTTTTACATTATGTAAACAATCGAGAGTTGGATTTGAGTCTTAGGAGGAGTTGCTCTAGCCACTAAAGTCTATTTGATGGGCTAATGTGCATGCTTATGGAAGACCTCAAGGTAGAGCTGTCAATGCACCATCCACTTTAGCCTCAAGACCTTCTACTCTTGATGCTTCTTCCTTGGACACTTTCATCGAGAAACTATTCATTTAGTAAGGAGATATTTTATCTTTACAGAGTCTGATGTAGAATGTAGAAGAGCTCATGAACTATTTTGTTCAATATTTGCAAAGGAAGAGTGATTATGATGCAATTTTTTATGAGAATTTAGTGAAATTCTTGAGGGGCAATCATTCAGTTGAATTTCCTACTTGCCCCAAATTTTCTCCGTATGAGAGTCACAGGCCGATGGATAATGATAATGATGATGAGAAGGAGTACATTTTTATTTTCTGCTATTGATCTTTCATGCATATTTTCTTTATTAGTCACTTTGATTTACTCTTATTAGATTGTATGTCAAACTTTTTATTTATTTATTTCAATGCATTGATATGTTACGTTTGCTCCTGTTTATTTAGAATTGCCTGCGTGTTAAAGTAGTATTTTACTTTTCAAGTTTTATGCCTTACATTTTGATTTTATATTTACTACTGCTCAACACTTATTATTACTACTTGTACCTGAACTACTTTCCTATTTAGAACCTTTAAACTTTTCTCTTTCTTCATGCTTTTTGTGAACTATAATGTTTTAAATTAATTAAAAATTTAACTTTGGGGGAAGAGAGAAAAACTTTTTAAAACTAAACCTGATTTGTCCTCAATAAGCCATATTTTTAAAATTATTTTAACATAACCTATGGTATGTGGTGTTAGCTCTAGATAATTATATTTTTGATTTTATAAATTTTATAGTAGACTTAAGTAAAAGTTTTAGACAATAAAGGTTAGTTCTAGAGTTAAGATATTTAATATATGAGTATAATATTATGTTTTTACTATTTAAAGTAAAGAAAATTGTATTTTTGAAATATTAAGGTTCTTAGATTTATACTTAAAAAAAGAATTAAGACTCTATGAAAAATCATTTTCAAACCTAATACACATTTATCAAGTAAAGAAATGTGAGAAATTTTAAACTTTAAGAAGATGATAGTGAAGTTCAAAATCATTAAAGGCTAACCATATATAGTAATCCTCACATAAAAAGAAAAGAAATAAATGATTGAAAATGATCCTAAAAGAAAAGAAAAGCAAATTCAAAAGAAAAATAAAAGCAAAAAGAAAAAATATGTGGGGAGAAGCTTGAGAAGATGCCTAATTAAAAATTTGCTTTACCTGAATCATGTTAAGGGAAGAAAATTATTTTCATTTATGAACTTATTCTTAATTTTAAAAGTATTAGCATATTTACTAATAGAGTTCTCATGAATTCTTTTCTTTTAATTTATTTGAGATTCCTAAGTATGACAAATTACAATTATTCTTAAAATGATTCTAAAAACATAACTCTTAGACTTAATTACTATATATTCTTACATTTTGTTCTAACTTGAGTTATTAAAATTTTTTCTAAAGTTTCACTATTGCATTTATAGGACAAAAAATATAGAAATCTTTAAGTAAAACCCACTACCATAAGTTATAAATTTTTATATATAGTAAAAGGTTTACGTAAGGACAAGTAATGTGTATGTTTGGGGGAATTGATACACCTTAAAATTACATATTTTAAATATACATTTAATGTTCATTTTATGCACATTTTTTATGAGATTGGATTTTAATGAAAGGTATTTTGCATGTATTTTGTTTCAGGTAGAGGAAATGGATTTCTAAGGAAAAGGAGTAAAATTGGAGGAAAAAACAATTACCTGGAGTAATGGCACCTAAGCTCCATAGTCCAGACAAAGATCAGCGCCTAGGTGCCAGATCCGACTCCTAAGCACCAGTGACAGTTTATTGTGGAGATGCATTGAATTTGGATGAATTTTGAAGTGGTGCTTGAGGAGACTCTTTAGGATTTCAAAATTTTTATATAATGTGGTCAGAAAAGAGTAAAATGGGACTTTTATGAGAGAAAAAACTTAGATTATTTAGAGATTCCAATAGATTAGAAAGTAGAGTAGAGTTTTTAGTGTATTTTATTTGGAGTCTTGCAATAAGATTTTGAAGATTGCTTCAAAGGAAATTCAAGATTTATTTGGGGAGGAGCCTAAGATAAGTATTTTGGTCTTTTTTATTAAGTTATAAGTTCTTGTGTAAAATTGATCTTAAATACAAATCTATGTATTTTTATGTTATCTCCATGAATTATGAGTAGTTTTCTTCTTTCTCCTTGCTATGGAAATTAATCATGCGGGATGATATTGATTTGAAGATTTTTTTTATTTTAAAAAATTATGATGACATTTGAACTGATTCTTCATTAACTTTGCAAATTGGCCACTTGTGAGGTTAAAATCTGTTGCAAAATATAAGGACCAGAGGGGGCTATAATTTCACCCAACTTGTGAATACCACAATAACCTTAAAAGGAGGTTGACCAAAATCTAAAGAGAGTTCAAATAAATAGAAAGATAATTTTTGATGGGTGTAGAATTTATGGTTCTAGGGTGAAAAATTCGATTCTTTTGTCAATTGGGTATCTAAGGGTCCCTAGTAGATCTTATAGAGAGGTCACGAAGGGTAATCTAGAAGTGCGAGGCTAGAATCTACTCAGCACTACTAGACAATCTGGATCAAACTTAAGATTAGCTAATGTTCTTTGCATGCACCGAGAGAGGGTAAGGAATGAGTATGCTCCTATTTATCACAATACAACATTTTATATTTTTAGAATATTCAAATCCTACACAGATTAAGATATCTTTGCAAGGGGAAAGATCTTTTCATAATATTTGAACTCTTTTAAACCTTATTAGTTTAGAAAATGTGCACTTACTTTATGCTTAAAATTGGATTGTACATAAATTTAGTTTTAATCCTTTATAAATATTTTGACACTATTCTCCTATTATTTTTATATGCATTTTAGATAGAAACTTTTCTAAGTCATTATACAAAGTTACAGCTTCCCTGTGAAATTGATACTGAAGTTTTTAAAGAAAACTCTATATTACTTGAAATGATACATATACTTGCGTAGTACCCTTAGTGTGAAAATTTATTATTTATTTTCCAAATCATTTTTATTTATTCACTCTAGCTGCTATATATAATTTGGGCTAAGTTTTTTACAATCTTTTGGAGTATAAATATCTTCGTAATTACGGGTTGGGTCAGTCGTCTAAGACTTCATACTTAAGAAAAATAAACATAAGCTTCTTGAGTTCTAGATGTTTTATATTAAAAGGTTACTCATATGTTATTGAATATACTTTTTTAATCTTTTTATGCAAAAGAGCTTTCTTAAAATGATAAAAAAAATTTATGTAAAAATAGGATATGAACTTACTTATATATATAACATTTACTCCGAATAGCCAAAGATTCTTATATACTTAAGTCAAGATTAAGAATCATATATTTCTGGGAAAAAACAATTTTCATTTATTAAACTCAGAAGCTAGGGACTAAATGAGTCTTGCCTATGCTAAGCAATTGAAAGAGCTTGGAAAAAAATTCCTTATAATGTTTAAAAGAACTTTGAGTTTTGAAAAAAAAAAAAAATCTTGAAGCTATAAAACTATTTGCTTTTTCAAATGGATTTTAAAATATTTAATAATTATTGAAAAAAAAGGTTTACTTTTGTTTAATGTTTAACAAAGAAGATTTGTTCAAGTGAAAAGGATTAAATTCCTAATTTTAAAAAAAATGTTTTTGTTTTATCCTTAACAAAAGGGGGAAAATGAAATTATCTAAAAAAGCTCTTTAATTGAACAGATCCAATGAGCTTTTCTACATTTAAAACTAATAAACAGATCTCTTTCACTTGAAGTAAAAAAGAATTTTTATATGAGTTATTATATTTTGAATGACTATCATTTTAGAGTTCATTTAATTGTATTTTATATAAAATATATCTCTCTTTTAAAATCTTAGGTTTTCCAAACTCTCCTTAGTTTAGCACTTTAGGAATTTTAATCTTCCTTTTTGTCCTCATCTCAACCGCATAGTTTTAAAATTCACCTAAAGTTATTTCTAGTTAAAGCTCATTAAATCGCAACATGCTTAATAAAGGAAGTACCACATCAAGCAAGCATCCATTATGGCAAACAACTTCAAAGGCATAAAAGCATGCACTCATACAATCTCACATTCACATTCACATATTCACATGTTTTCACTATTCTTCTTACTTATGCCGGTACATTAAATTTGACATGTAAAGAAAATGAATATGACAGAAACATTAGCCTATCACATGGATCTATAACAAGAGTCTTACAAATGAATTGAGCAAAACATAATTCATTTCTATTTGTTTTCATAAGGATAATTATAAGTCTTCTTATATTAACTTGCATACATTAGCACTTTTATTTATACTAATAATGGACATATACATTTACTCAAATACATTCACACACACACACACACAAAGAGAGAGAGAGAGAGAGAGAGAGAGAGAGAGAGAGGATGATATATATATATTATTTATCTATTTATTTATTTCTAAAATTAATTTTGATGCACATGTTAAAACATACATTCATATGCACGTGTACATATATACACATTCATATTTGAACATTAAAATTCAACACATTCACATTCCCCTTTTTTCTTCATTTAATTATGTAAAATTTTTGGTAAGGTGAATTTAAGTTGACTAATTAGATAGTTAATGAGTTAATTAGATTTTAAGATATTTACTTAAGTTTATTAAAGAGTAATTATAGCTCAAGAAGTAAAATAAGTTTATTATTGATTTAATCAATAGTTTATTTGGATCATTAAATTTATTAATGTTTAATTCTGCCTATAAATTAGTTAATTAAAGGTGTAATTACTTAATTAAATTATCATTGTAAATTAGACTATTAATTAGTTAATTAAGAATTAAATGGTTAATTATGAGATAATTAAGTTGTTATATTATTTAATCAAGTTATTAATTATTTAATTTTAATTAAGAATTAAATTACTAAGTGGTTAATTGGAATATTAATAGATTAGCGTGTTGATTAGGATATTAATATCTTAATTAGGATATCAATGAATCAATTTGGTTTTTAATGTGTGCTTAATGAGATTAGAGAAGTTTAACGCTCATGTAGGCCGACTAGAAAGAATTAATTGGTAGTTTAGGACAACTAAAAGGAGATTTGGTTTGGTTAGATGATAATTAAGCGGATTAAAGGGTTAAAGAGATTAAGTTTTGGTTAGGGTAGTTTAGAAGAATTAGAAGGTGATTAAAAGAGATTAATTTCAATTAAGGTGAATTAAAAGGTTTTTAGGCTTGGCTTAAGAGATTAGTGGTGGATTAGAACATGATTAGGTGTAAGATTAAGTGGTATGGGATTCGACCAAAGTAAATTGGTGGAGATGAGTCTCAGTTTTGGCAAGGGAGAGGATTAATCTTACAAATAACACAAACTAACATCATGTAAACACATTATTAGACAATTATACTAGAAGCCCTATGAAATAACATGTCAGTTGAACATATGTGATATAGAATATGCTAACATGATGAATCCTAAAGTCTACACATATAAGATGAATGATTTATTTTATTTTTGAGATGTTAGGCATGTAAACATGCTAATTTCAAAAATGGTATCACATAAACAAGGAACAATGCGATTAATAGAAAAAGCCTTGTGAAAAACCAAGGAAATTTTTTAAAATTTTTGACATGGATTCATGAAGTAACTAATGACTTGAAGAAGTACATAAAAAGTTTTAAAATGTTTTGGTGGAATTGAAAAAAAAACACTCAAATAAACATGTAACATGTTATAACATGAAAATTTTAAGAATTTGAAGCTGATAAATGGAGAATTATGCATTGGATAAAAAATTAATACCTTCTTTGTTGTTTGAACACCTTTCCTTGACTATTCTTTATTTTTTATTGCTTTGTCATTGATTGGTCCTCTCAGTTTTTGCCTTCGGGGTCCCATTTTGTTTTCAGCTTAGCTTTCTTGAAGAGTTGAATCAAGGGAAGGCGAGAAGGTGTTCGAGAAAATGGAAAGGGGAGGCATGAAAATTAGATTAATTGGATGATGAGGAGATTTAGCCAAGTTATGTAGGTACTAGGAAGTTACTTTGGAGGGAAAGTTGAGAGAGAAAAGCAGTTACCAAAAGTGGGTGGCTAGGATTAGATTGACGGTTGGAATTTTGAAATGGATGAATTGCATTTAGTATGATGTGGATGGTGACTTGGTTAGGTGCACAAATAAGATGGGATAACATGGATTAATGAAGTGGCAAGGGGATTTAAAGGCTTGGATTGAGTAGCTTACTTGTAATTTTAGCCAAAAAGAGGTATTTTGTTTACTTTGCAAGGGTAGTTATGGTAGTAATAAAAAAGGAAAAGTATAAGAACTTTTGAAGATGATAAGAAATGGAATTTAATGTTTCAAACCATTTTAAAAATGGAGTTCTCTAGCTCAAGGTAAAAGCGTTCAAAGTGGTTAGGTCGTTGGACAGGTGATTACAGGGTGGTTAGGAGTTGGTTATAGCTAAAAAATGACTTGAGCTCATTTGGTAGAGAAAAATTTAGAAATGCAATGGTCTAAATGGTTTTGGCTAATTAAAGCTCGATAAAATGATATGACTGGTCAAAGTGGGCCCTCCCTAGAAAGGAGAAGATAGTAATTTTTTAGCAAAACTGTTTATTTGATTTTAATTGTCAAAATGTGTATTTTTTTAATATAGAACAACTTTTGTTGAAGTTTGGGGTTGATTTGAAGTCATTTTAAGGTAGTTATGGTCAAATTATTATTTTACTATCAAAATTATCATTTTTTTTCTCTTTTGAAGGTACTTAAACGGGTTCGGATTTAAGTGTGGAGGGACTCATATAAAATGTTATGATGATATGGGCATAATGATGAAGTTCATTTTTAGAAATAATGAATGGTTTAAATATCTTTATGTAGAATCATTTTTCATGGATGGAAACCCTATGTGCACAATTTTATATAAAAACTATGTCCAATGACCACTAAACTGGTTTGCATAGTTTTCATACATGGATAGAGAGATTATGCAACTTAAAAATGTTAATTTAGATCATTTGGTTAACATGCATAAGAAAATAATACTTTAGGGTTTGTGATGATAGTCGTCTACATGAAAATTTGACTCGAAGAATTTCACCTAATTATTTCAATTGATCATCAAATTAGTATGTATGGTCTTTATTGGTGACAATAAGCCTTATGTAGCTTTCTAGATGAGGTTATGAGTCTTTCAATAACATTGAGAGAGAAATAATAATCTTAGGGTTTCGATGATTAAAGCTGATTTTATTTTTATCTCTGAGTGGTTAAATTTAATGTGTTTAATTTTTTTTATTTCTTTGATTCTTGTTTTGTTAAAAATTAAATTTCTTACATTAGGATTTGCTCAAGACCTAGCTCAAATGAACTCCATTTAAACTTAAGCTCAAGAAATAGGGTTGGAAAAAAAGGAAGTCAATAATCTTGATTAACCAGAATGATAGATCCATGAAGCTCTTATCAATGTTATTTCTTTGTCCTAATCTTTTTTGCCAATATATAAGCCAATTAAAGTCCTTCATTTAAGTCTTGTATGATTAAAATTTTATTATCAAGATTGAATTTATTTCTTAAGAGTTCATGTTCTCATTTGATTATAGTGATTCACTCATTATCTTGTGGACTTATTAGTTTTAAAACATAAATTATTATATTAAGATAATAATTGATAAAATTGAGTCCTGCATTATTAACTCAACAAAATTAAAATATGAAATGTTCATAAATAATATTAGGTGTCTCCTAAAAGCTTCTTTAAGTGTAAATAGCCTTAACAAGTGTAGTTCTTTTGGAAACCAACTTGTGCTTAGATTCAAACACTTTATGAATTTGATGATATAAATTCTCTTGAAATTTTATATAAGATTGTATAGGATTTATTTGTTATTACTAGACAACCTCTCTTACCTCATTTTATCAAATCAATTATTTAATAAGATCACCTTCATATCATTCTCTCCTCAATTTCAATAAGTAGATTAAGTTGTAGAGCCCTTCAAAATATTAATGTATGTNCATTTTAACACATACATTCATATGCACGTATACATATATACACATTCATATTTGAACATTAAAATCAACACATGCACATTCTCCTTTTTTCTTCATTATTTTAATTATTTAAAATTTTTGGTAAGGTGAATTTAAGTTGGCTAATTAGATAGTTAATGAGTTTATTAGATTTTAAAATATTTACTTAAGTTTTTTAAAGAGTTAATTAAAGCTTAAGTAGTAAAATAAGTTTATTAATGATTTAATCAAGAGTTTATTTTGATCATTAAATTTATGAATGTTTAATTATGCTATTAATTAGTTCATTAAAGGTTTATTACTTAATTAAATTATCATTATAAATTAAACTATTAATTAGTTAATTAAGAATTAAATGGTTGATTATGAGATAATTAAGTTGTTAAATTATTTAATCAAGTTATTAATTAGTTAATTAAGAATTTGAAGGGTTAATTAAATTAATAATTAGTTAATTGGATTATTAATAGATTAGCTTGTTGATTAGCTATTAATATGTTAATTAGGATATCAATGAATTAATTAGGTTATTAATGGGTGCTTAATGAGATTAGAGAAGTTAAACGCTCATGTAGGCCGACTAGAAAGAATTAATTGGTAGTTTAGGACAACTAAAAGGAGATTTGGTTTGGTTAGGTGATAATAAAGTGGATTAAAGGGTTAAAGAGATTAAGTTTTGGTTAGGGTAGTTTAGATGAATTAGAAGGTGATTAGAAGAGATTAATTTCAATTAAGGTGAATTAAAAGGTAATTAGGTTTGGCTTGAGTGATTAGTGGAGGATTAAAACATGATTAGGTGGAAGATTAAGTGGTATGGGATTCGACCAAAGTAAATTAGTGGATATGAGTCTCAGTTTTGGCAAGGGAGAGGATTAATCTTATAAATAACACAAACTAATATCACGTAAACACATTATAAGCCAATTATACTAGAAGGCCTATGAAATAACATGTCAGTTGAACATATGTGATATATAATATGCTAACATGATAAATCCAAAAGTCTACACATATAACACGAATAATTTATTTTATTTTTGAGATGTTAGGCATGTAAACATGCTAATTTCAAAAATGGTATCACATAAACAAGGAACAATGCAATTAATAGAAAAGCCTTGTGAAAAACCAAGGAAATTTTCAAATTTTTGACATGGATTCATGAAGTAACTAATGACATGAAGAAGTACATAAAAAGTTTTATAATGTTTTGGTGGAATTGAAAAAAAAAACACTCAAATAAACATGTAACAAATTATAACATGAAAATTTGAAGAATTTGAAGCTGATAAATGGAGAATTATGCATTGGATAAAAGATTAATACCATCTTTGTTGTTTGAACACCTTTCCTTGACTGATCTTTATTTTTTGTTGCTTTGTCATTGATTGGTCCTCTCAATTTTTGCCTTTGGGGTCCCATTTTGTTCTCAGTTTAGCTTTCTTGAAGAGTTGAATCAAGGGAAAGAGAGAAGGAGTTTGATAAAATGGAAAGGGGAAGCATGAAAATTAGATTAATTGGATGATGAGGAGTTTTAGCCAAGTTATGTAGGTGGTAGGGAGTTACTTTGGAGGGAAGATGAGAAGGAAAAGGAGTTACCAAAAGTAGGTGGCTAGGATTAGATTGGCGATTGCAATTTTAAAGTGGATGCATTGCATTTAGTATGATGTGGATGGTGACTTGGTTAGGTGGACAAATAAGATGGGTTAACATGGATTAATGAAGTGGCAAGGGGATTTAAAGGCTTGGATCGAGTAGCTTACTTGTAATTTTAGCTAAAAAGAGGTATTTTGTTAATTTTGCAAAGGTAGTTATGGTAGTAATAAAAAGGGAAAAGTATAAGAACTTTTGAAGATGATAAGAAATGGAATTTAATGGTTCAAACCATTTTAAAAATGGAGTTCTCTAGCTCAAGATAAAAGCGTTCAAAGTGGTTAGGTCGTTTGACAGGTGATTACAGGGTGGTAAGGAGTTGGTTATAGCTAAAAAATTGACTTGAGCTCATTTGGTAGAGAAAAATTTAGAAATGCAATGGTCTAAATGGTTTTGGCTAATTAAAGCTCGATAAAATGATATGACTGGTCAAAGTGGGCCCTCCCTAGAAAGGAGACGATAGTTATTTTTGAGCAAAACTATTTATTTGATTTTAATAGTCAAAATGTGTATTTTTTTTAATTTAGAACAACTTTTGTTGAAGTTTGGGGTTGATTTGAAGTCATTTTAAGGTAGTTATGGTCAAATTATTATTTTACTATCAAAATTATCATTTTTTTCTCTTTTGAAGGTACCTAAACGGGTTCAGATTTAAGTGTGGAGGGAATCATATAAAATGTTATGATGATATGGGCATAATAATGAAGTTCATTTTTAGAAATAATGAATGGTTTAAATATTTTTACGTAGGATCATTTTTCATGCATGGAAACCCTAAGTGCACAATTTTATATCAAAACTATGTCTAATGACCACTAAACTGGTTTGCATAGGTTTCATACATGAATAGAAAGATCATGCAACTTAAAAATTGTTATTTAGATCATTTGGTCAACATGCACAAGAAAATAATAGTTTAGGGTTTGTGATGATAGTCGTCTGCATGAAAATTTGACTTGAAGAATTTCACGTAATTATTTCAATTGATCATCAAATTAGTATGTATGGTCTTTATTGGTGACAATAAGCCTTATGTAGCTTTCTAGATGAGGTTATGGGTCTTTCAATAACATTGAGAGAGAAATAATAATCTTAAGGTTTCGATGATTAAAGCTGATTTTATTTTTATCTCTGAGTGGTTAAACTTAATGTGTTTATTTTTTTTTTAATTTCTTTGATTCTTATTTTGTTAAAAATTAAATTTCTTACATTAGGGTTTGCTCAAGACCTAGCTCAAATGAACTCCATTTAAACTTAAGCTCAAGAGATAGGGTTGGCAAAAAAGGAAGTCAATAATCTTGATTAACCAGAATGATAGATCCATGAAGCTCTTATTAATGTTATTTCTTTTTCCTGATCTTTTTTGCCATTATATAAGCCAATTAAAGTCCTTCATTTAAGTCTTTGATGATTAAAATTTTATTATCATGTATGATTTTATTTCTTAAGAGTTAATGTTCTCATTTGATTATAGCGATTCACTCATTATCTTGTGGACTTATTAGTTTTAAAACATAAATTATTATATTAAGATAATAATTAATAAATTTGAGTCCTGCATTATTAACTCAACAAAATTAAAATATGAAATTCTCATAAATAATATTAGGTGTCTCCTAAAAGCAACTTTAAGTGTAAATAGCCTTAAAAAGTGTAGTTCTTTTGGAAACCAACTTGTGCTTAGATTCAAACACTTTATGAATTTGATGATATAACTTCTCTTGAATTTTTATATAAGATTGTATAGGATTTATTTGCTATTACTAGACAACTTCTCTTGCCTTATTCTATCAAATCAATTATTTAATAAGATCATCTTCATATCATTCTCTCCTCAATTTCAATAAGTAGATTAAGTTGTAGAGCCCTTCAAAATATTAATGTATGTTAGTAACGCCATATATATCCAAAGTGGGTTGCTTCATTGGTGGAATTCATTAATTTTTTTCTTAGCTTCAATTCTAACTCCATTTTCAAGTAAATGATGAGTATCCCTGGTCAAGCTAAGATAAGCTCTATCAAAAGTGCTCAAATAAACTAAATATTAAGCTAAGCTCTCCAAGCTACCTTGACTTCTATACAAAACTCATCACTTAACAGGCTATTAAACTCAATGAATTTTCTTAGTGGATTCTTTCAACAACATTCTAGTTTAGTACTCACAATTGACTCTAATGTCTTATTGCCAATTTCTAAAGGTCATCCCTATTGAAAAACAAGTCATTTCCTTTGTGTTTATGAATCCATATATAATACATCTCTTATTGGCCACCTGAAACATTTTAAGTTATAATTAATTAATCTATTCCAATGCATCCCTAATGAGTCATTCCATCAAAAAAAAAATCTCACACAAAGTTAATTGATATTCCAAAATATTTCCTTAATAGTTAGCATCGGGGAGTTTCTTTTATGAAATTACCACGATGTGTCATATCAATAATAAAAAAAACTAATTGTTTACTTATGAAAAGTTTTCTATAATAGTGAAATAATATTGAATTAAAATTGGAATTAAAACTAGATCAACAACTTGTCAAGTTATGCCCCTATATGGTTTATTTTGAGTTCAACTAGATAATTGTCGTGCAAAAGTCAAACCTTAGTACCCCCACATGGATGAAGGATTGTAGTTCAATTAGTCCAATTCTGTAACTTATTAAAATTTTAATTTGTATTTTTTTTATCAATTATATTTTTTAAGAATAATCAAGAATATATTAATAATTCTAAGACAAAGCAAATCAATAATTCCAACCTATTATTATGAGTCAGAAAAAAAATGTGAAGTTATTTATGATTGTTAAAGTTAACAAGATAAAAAAAATGGTCTGATATAAAGTGGCCAATTAAAATTTTGTGAATTATATTAAGATCATATTATCATATTATATCCTTTACAACATTATTGCCAAGAAAAAAATCACTTTGAATTGTAAAATTTATGATTTGTATGAAAAAATAAAAATTTCCACTTAAGTAAACCATTAAGTCCCATAATCATGCATTTTGGGCCAACAAGTGCTTCTTATAAGAAAAAAAAAAGAAACCTTGGCTTCACTCAAAATAAATTAATTCATCTTATCTACAATTCTAAGCATAAAAAAAACCACTTAAACTATAAACTTAGTCTCCATCAAATAATTACAATGACATAACATTTCAACATAAGGGAACACTGCCCTACAAACACAAGTATCCATTGTGATTATCAGACTGCTGCCCCTGCTGCACCTACCATTATGGTCAGTTATTCTATCTCATAGCCCCGAATAAATCCATAAAAATTTCTCTCTTAAATGCCCCTTTAAAACAAAGAAAGACCAATGCAAGATTTAAAAATATATCTTTACATTCTAAAATAATTAGCGAAGAATGAATTACTAAAATAATTTAAATAGTAAAACAAGTTGTTTTGTGCTAGCACAAAATTCCACCCACCCTTTTGACACTCCAATTAAAAGAGATTCAATTTTGAGCAATGTACACAAAGAAGCAAATGCCAATAAAATGCTAACAAACAAATCAAACTTATAAGTTCCATACTAGTAAGGACATGATGCATACTCATAAATTTGAGTTACTGGCTTGTCTCTAATGATCCCACTATATGATGAATATGGTTAAAGACCATATATTATCCAATAACAAGCCGAGATACTCTATTTCTACTTGATTTCCTTAAAAAAGCTTTAAGCTGCATGGCAATATTACAATATGATTTAATCAAGCACAATATTACAATGAAGTGACATAAATTAAAAAAAACTGAATTTGACAAAGAACATTACCACACATCATGTTAATTAAATGATATAGATTGTTAATTTTAGTGACAAGCATAATTGTTTTCCGCACGACACATGCTTAACAAAGGAATTGGAGTCTTTTTCAAAATCACTTCGCCTCTCTTTTCCGAGTAGCTCCATTGTAGGGTCACATCACTGTTTTTGTCCCACATCATTTCAGTCAAAAGCTGCCTAACCTCCAATAATTCGCTGAGAATGCTTCTTACTTTTGTTTTTTTAAGGAAATAATTTTATTTTTCTTCCTTAGACATCATGGATATTCTCATGCTCATCTCATTAAGGTGGAGAAATAATCTGAGGATAAAGGTGTTTAGAGTTAATGAATCATCAACATATTTTTATATTCACTTGCATAATTTTTGAATTATTGTTTTAGTGATAAGTTTTTTAAATTTAAATTCAAGATCATGGAGGGTTAGGATTTGAGCATGTTTATAATTAAGGGGTTTTTTTTTGAGAGGACTAACCTCATGACACCAAAATAGATTTGATTTAAGTCGAATCAAGATGAGATCAAATCATTAAAACATGGTTGGAGATTTCTGAATTGTTAATTAAATAAACACATGAACTCTAAATTTGACATGTTTATGTTAAAATTGAGCATCTTGACTAAAGGAATTCCAATGAGCCTATGCTTGCTTAAGTCTGAGGTCTTTTGAATTGTCAATTAAATGGTCACATTAAATTTAACATATTTATATATGGACTGAGCGCCTTGACTAAAGGAATTCCAATGAGCCTATGCTTGCTTAAGTTTGAGGGCCTTTAGGCTCTCAATGCAACAGAAATAATGCCTATGATCAATAGGGGCTAATGTGTTGTTTGATTAGGTGGTTGGATAAGCTATTCGACAAAGGAATAAATCACCCTCTCCTAAAGCATATAAATTAACCCCTCTTCTTCATTTGAGATGTGGAGGGGAGTTGGAAGAAAATGAATTTCAGAGCCACTTTTGGACTAAATAAACAATAATCACCTACAACCTCCATAGTCATAAACTACATCTGACCACGGCCTGGTGGGAACCATTGGCCATTGCTTGCTAACATTATATCCTAAATACGTACGTAGCATTTATCATTGTAATGGTGACCCGTCGATAACTTCTCGCCTCTGTAGCTACGACCACTGCCTCTCAACCGCCATTGACCACTACCAGCCGCCTCTATTTGTCATCAATGGCTATCGATGCTTCATAAAGTAGTTTCCCAAATGCGATCGTAATGTATAACACCGTATTGGATACCCGACAAGAAATTCTGGCCTCATTAGTCGCTGACCATAATTAACCACTACCCTTCGCCATCGACGATCACAACTAACCACCCTTGCTCCCTGCTGCTGGTGACTCTTGCTTCATAATCATGTATTCCAATTAAGGTTGTAACTTATAACACTATATTGAAGAACCGATAATCTTTTTGACACAGCATCCGCTAACCATTGTTGACCGCAGTCGACCATCACCCCCTGCCATTGACAACCACCTCTTTCGACCGTCATACCCATAATAGAGAGGTTGTGCCCAACATATTTATATATATTTTTACACTATCAAATATTTTTTCGAGTGTAAAACTGTAACCCCTACATGAGAGGAGTACAGTCATTAACTACAACATATGTGGACAACTATAACTACAACGTTGAACTACATCATCTATGAATAACTAACACTGCTGCAAATGTCAACTACAACCTACGTGAATAATGACTACAATAGTTTCCAATTTTAGCCTATGTGGCAGACTAAAGCTATTCCAACCCCCAATTACAGCCTTTGTAGGCGACTACTACAAATGTAGATTTCAGTTACGACCTGTATGACAACTGACACTACTGCAATCATTAACTTTGACTTATGAGGCAACTAATATTATTGTGGTAATCTATTATGAACTATACAACGAGTTATTAATTAAAAATTTTAACTAAGGTTTTTGTGGCCAACTTTTGCTATTGCAGTCAGCACTACGACTTATGTAGCCAACTAACGTATTATAGTCACCAACTACAACTAACGTGACCAACTGATATTTCAAAACCACCAACTACGACTAATGTGGTCAATTAAGTTTATTAAAATTTCTAGCTACAACCTCTATGACCAACTAACACTATTGCAGTCACCAACTAAAACCTTTATGGCTAACTAGCGATATTGCAGCTTTCAACAACATCTTGTGTAACTAACTACTGCCTATGTAGAAACTAATTACAGCCTTTGTAACCAACAACCACTAATACAACATACGCTTGTAGCCTCACTGGATAACAATTATTATTGTAGCCACTTACTACAACGCTCATTATTAACTACATTTTACAAAGCCCAATTGTGGTTATTATAGTTGAACTATTATTGATATCAACATTCCACATTCATCTGCTATAATTTGTAAGAATAGTGAACCTATCTACTTACAAATACATAAAGAGTTAATTTGACTAGGCTAAACCACAATGGAATTTTCTCATTCTAAGGATTTTCCATGTAAAAACATTTGGTGCTCCTCCTACTTTTAAATATTTTTTGTTGGATTTTTGCGCATCACTAAAATGCTAAACTATCACTATACCGCTATGCATTTTTCAACAAACAACAAATACATCAAAAAATATAAATTTTTATTTTTAAGAAGAGTTAAATTATTTAAGATTTAGATGAAATATTTTTTAAAATTATATATATATATATACACACACACACACACACACACACACACACACATAGTCAAAAACTACATGAGTATTCCCGACACACACATAGCCAAAAACTACATGAGTATTCCCGTTATACAGGTCTACTCATGTAGCAATTCATGGCATCAAAAGATATTACGAGTTCTAATATAAGCGATGTTCAAACCATTCCCAAGAAACCAAAGAGAGAGGGGATAAGAAGGGGATCTAGAGACATCAGTTACATGATTAAATCTACTCAATTTAGCCAACATATTGCCCTTCCTAGGAATGAAGAAAATCTAGTAGAAAGTTGTCTAGCCAATCTCATGATTCTTTGTACCCAGTGAGCAATGTTCCAAGGAGAAGAAATCTGATCCAAAATGATTTGCACAAATAGATTTGAATTAGATTCAATATGGATGAAATGCAGCCTACATTGCTGAGAGATCCTAAGAGCCCAATACACAACAATAGCCTCAGCTTCCAAGGCATCTTGAGCTACCACAAGAGAAAAGAAGTGAAGAAAAAAACTTCTAAAGTGATCTTAGAAAAACACCCCCAATACCAACCTCTTCATGACTGAAACTGCCATCAGTATTGCCCATACACCAAAAGGGCAAAAGTTTAAGCCATGGCACAGTGGAAATTTGGAGACCTACACATGACACTCTCCCTTGCCTCAACTTTGGACATATATTAGAAAACCCCTTGCGCTGGATTAATTTTATAAAGAAACTCATGCAGTTACTCAGCACCTAAGATTGAGGAATAGTCATTTCCTCCTATCTGGATTTGTTCCTAGCCAACCATAGAAACCAAGAAATAACCTCTGGAATAGTGAAAACTTGAGAAGACTACCAATGGAACCAGCAAACCTCAAAAGCAAACCAAGAGAGGTTAAGAGTAGATATAGAGAGCTGTGTAACCACAAAATTCCACACCTTTTGAGCAAAGGAACAACTAAAAAATAAATAGGACAATGACTCCTCCTCCTCCCTTCAAAGAATACACTAAGAGGGGCCCCTCAACCCCTTGAGTTTAAGGATGTCATATGTAGGAAGAAGTTTAAGAAACACTCCAAATGAAGAAGGACATGGAGGGAAATAAGAAATTTATTCCAACAAGAAGTTCCCCAATGCAAAATTTTCCATTTATGGAAAGAATTATAAATAAAAAGAGAAATGGATTGAGAACAATGATTTTTAACAATGATCTTATCTTTAATATTAATATCAAATGGGGTTTTCATAATCTCTTGAATACAATTAAGAGGAAGGACAACAAAAAGAAGAGAGACATTCCCCTCATTTTCACACCAGAAATTAGCAACTTGAAGATTGGATTTATCAACCAATGGAACTTTATGGATAAGTTTACCTGCCATGGACCAGTTATCCAACCTGAAATTAACTTGACCTTTACCTAGTTCCCATGTAAAGAGATCCTTAACTTAAGCTCTGACCTTAAGCAAATTCACCCAATTTGTAGAGTCTCCTAGCTTCCTGGGAACCAGTGTAGGATGAGAACCTTTGCAATATTTTGCCATAAAAAAGTGAGCCCATAGTGAATCATGCTGTATAAACCTGATCCACAATTTATACAGATTCACTTGACAAATGTGACTCAACCCTTTAAAACCTAATCCACCAGCAGAAAAAAGTTTGCAAACTTTTTGCCAACTAGCCCAATGCATTAGCTTTCTTTGTCCTGCCCATAGGAACCTATTGAAACTTGTTTCTAAAAATAAATGGGTACTCTTCTTCATGACAATCATTAGCATCAGGTAAGATGGAAAGGAAGTAAGGATGCTTTTAAGTAAATTAATTCGGCCCCCATTGGAAAGAAAAGAGGAAGTCCAACAGTTGAGTTGATCTTGAATCTTAGTAATGATGCCCTCATTTTGAATCTATTTAGTTATGATGCCCATTTAGAAGTTAGACCCCCAAATACTTCATTGGAAGGGAGCTAGCACTGAAGTTGGTAAAATCTATAATTCAGTGTTTGATAGAAGCTTTCACATTTTTTATGAAGATGATGAGGCATTTCTCATTATTGAAGCACAGACCAGAGGTGTCTTGAAATACTTGAAAGCTCTTAGATAGTAATTTTACAACAATTATAACAACTTTAGAAAAGATGAGCACATCATCAACATATGTCAAATGAGAATTAATTAAAGTAGACTTATGACTGAATTGCATATGGGAAGACTGAGTAAACTTTTCATTTAATAGTCTTGAAAAATAATCAAATGCAAGAATGAATAAGGTAGGGGAGAGAGGTTCCCCTTGTTTGAGCCCTCTAGTAGCTTTAAAGAAGCCATAAGGTTGGCCATTAATAAGCAATGAATTCATATTATTGTTTAGCCATCTCATAATCAGTTTAATGAAGTGCTTAGAAAAGCCCCTAACCTTTAGAACATCAGAAATAAAGTCCCATCTAACTTTATCATAAGCCTTTTTAAAATCCAATTTAAAGATTGCATTACCCCCTTTCATTTTTTTATTCAGATCCAACAGGAGTTCCTGGGTCGAAAGAACATTATCAACATCATTTCTCCCACAAAAAAGGTTAATTGATTCCCATTGACCATGAAAGGGAGATGAGGCTGGAGTCTAAACATATTGATTTTACTGATTACCATTCTTAGGACATTATTCAAGTTGATAGGTCTGCACCCTTCGCACTTGTTTCTATTGGACTCTTTAGGAATCAAAACCATAGTTTAAGAAATGAAATAATTAGGAGGATCTGAACCTCTAAATAAGTCTTGAACAACCATAATAACAACATGCTTTGTAATGGACCATATCTTCTAATAGAATGCAAAAGTGAAACCATCAGGACTTGCTGCACTATTACTATCAATGGAGTTGATTGCTTGCCAAATTTCTAATTCATCTTGAATAGAGGTAAGATGAAGTTGATTATTGTAGGCATGCTTATGTCTGAAAATATCAGCCAAGATTGAAGATTTAGGAGTGTTGGGATGGGTAAGGAGAACCTGAAAATAATTGACAACATCCTCTACAATTTCTTAATTGTTACGAAGCCACTCTCCATTAAAGTTCTAAATTTTGAAAATGGAATTACACCTGCTCCTATAATTAATGAAAGCATGATAATATTTAGTATTTCTATCCCCATCCACAAATCTAGCCAAAGCATTTTTCTATTTTAGAAACAGTTCTTGAGTGGCTATGGCTGAGAGTAATTGTTCATTTGAAAAGTCTAAGGAATGTTTTTGAGTTTGTCCAGCCTCTAGATCTTTCTCCAGTTTCTTAACATCTCCTTAAGCTATTTCCACCTTTTTAAAAACTTTACCAAAATGTAACCAATTCCATTTTTTCAGCTGACACCCATTATTATTTTGTAGGCTCCACAAATTGATCCAGAAGTTGTTACTAGGATTGACCTTCCAAGAACTAGAGACCACCTCTAAAAAATCAGGATGTGAGGTCCACAAATTCAAAAATTTGAAAGGAGAAGCTCCCTGATGGAGATTTTTATTGATGGAAACCAATAAAGGCCTTTGGTCAGAACCAAGCCTAGAAAGAGGGGTGAAATTAGTGTGTAGTTAGTTTTGTAACCAGTGATCATTGACTAAAAAATGTTCCAATCTTTCCCAAAGCTTTCCTCTTCTCCAAGTGAATTTATGGCCTTGGAAACCAAGGTCATGCTATCCAGATTCCTGAACTGGGTCATTGAATTTGGTAATTTTATTAATGTCCAGTGATCTACCACAAGATTTTTTAGTAGGGGAAGCAATACAGTTAAAATCACCTCCCTGTAAATAATTACTAGTCAGCAATTAATTAAGGAGAGTTGATCCCAGAGTTCAGATTGAGCAACAGAAGTACACCTAGCATATAAAATGGTAGCAAAACAATCTAAATCAACAATATTAACATGTAGATGAAAAAACTATGGATGATATATCAAAATAGACCAAACAACCTCTTTCCTGTAAAGGATCTAGATCTTCTGACTTGTATTAATGAAATGCTGAAAACCATGAATTTTTTTAATAATAGAAAAAGTGTTTTTGGGAAATCATTAGCTCTAATAGAGCAAAGCACCATAATTTATACACCTTGATCAAATGAAGGAGTCTATGATGGGATTGAGGGTGAGTATTAACCATCACATTCCAACATAAAAAGTTAATCATGATGGCAAGTTTTTCACTTTCCCTTGGTCCTGGAAAGGGAATCTAGAACTTGATTAAGAGAGCTACTTGCTAGAGCTGCAATGTAAGCATATTGTAACCTTTTTAATTCATGTAGAACTTTTTTCTTTTTCTTGATCTATTGAAGGTTCCTTTGATGCTCCAAAGAGGTAGAGACAAGATCACTATCAACAGGCTGAGCGAAAACTAGAGCAACATCATCATGCAAAGGCAAATCTGGATCTCTAGAAGAAATGTTTCCAATAGAATTCTTCTTTTTCCTTCTTGATTGTTGGACTTGCCACTCCTCAAATGCATCAACCAGAAGGGTAATGATAACATCCTCTAAAGGGTTCAGGTCTTCACCCAAAGGGGAAGAAGGGGGAGAGTCTACCAAATCCATTGGAATCATATGATCAAACTTAGGACACCCCAAATTGTCAATCCCACTAAGGGGCACAACAGGGACTCCTTTAGGGAGTATCAAAGGTGAATTAGGGGGATCTTCTCTGATAACCAAATGTTATTCCCAGCTAGGGGCTTTGAAGAGAACACTGTAGGAGGAGCCAAATGTTGAGAGTCATTGGGAGCAATAGAACCAGCAGAGATCATTGAGTGGTCAGGAGAAGTGCCTGAGTTCCCATTACCAGGTCTCATGGCTGAATGTAATCTGTGGCATTTTTCATTGGAGTGACCAAACATCTTGCAATGATAGTAATAAAATGGCCTTTGCTCCATCACAATAGGTTGTACATGACCATTGTGTTCTGTGCCAAGCCAATTCCATGTCAGGGAGAGTAATGTCCCTCTCAATTAAAACTCTTGCAATGGCAGGTCTAGTAAGATTAAAGGTGGAAATATCCAACTTCAATGGTTTGCCAAACTGATTACCAATAGAATACAAAACTTTATGATTGAAAAAGGGTAGCTTAAGCACAGGAAGTTTATACCAAATTAGAAAAATAAGGGGTTCTTGTGTGGGGTCAAAGTGCATGGACCATTTAAGGATTTTCATTTGTACTTCCCCTATGAGAATATAATTTTTTGAAAATATCTGAGCATAGTTCTCTACAGTGGAAAGCTGAATCATAATGTGCTTTCCATCAAAAAGTCCAACTTTCCAGCTGCCCACCAATTTGAAATCATCAAAAGCTCTTCTAATTACTTCCATCCGGGGATGCCGAAATTGGAACTTACCCACCAAAATAAACTTGTGAGCATCAGTTAGAGAAACCATCTCAGCTTCATGAAAGATCAAAGCAGGCATGCCTGCCTTCTTAAGACCTTTATTAATGAAACTATAATCCACTCTTCTAGCCATATAATCATGGTATAGTTGAGGAAATAAAAGCTTATCACCCAGAGTTGAACCACCTTCACGACCAACAACTTCCACATAAGAGCCATTCCCCACATAATTAGGGTCAGCTGTAGCTAAATCTATGGACAAAGAGCAGAAAGACGAAGCTAGAAGTAACCAAAGAACAAACAATCCAGAGAAGAAACCCGCGCCAGCCATTGGAATAGTAACTTAGAGAGAAAAATTCAAAAGGTCAAAACTCGGGAAGAGCCAGAAGCAAAGAAAACAAAACCAAGAAACCCACAAAGTCAACCAGTTCCAAAAGCACCCATGGAAAGATCTAGAAAACCATTTCTCCCCAAACCCTAGTAGAGCAAATTCGACAACTATCATTATATATATATATATATATATAGACACACACACACACACAAAGAAATCATAAACTAAAAAAATTGTTTCCAAACTGGTCTTGAAGTTATTTACTTAACAAAGCTCATTATAACTATATAATTAATTAAATAAAAATAAAATAAAATTAATGTATTTATGAACAAAATAGTAGTGTATATCAATTCAGGGAACCTTGTTCAATCATTAAAGTTCACAGCAAATCAATTAAATTTTTTGCTCTATTAAATTTTGTATTGTTTAGACAAATTTGATTCAATTTATGGGAAAAGTTCTTTTTGGAGATTTTCACATGATCCCTTAGCAGAATCCAAATTTATCCTCTGGGATATGTCTTGATAGATACATCATAAAGAAGATGGAAAGAAGAGTGAAAATAATAGATGTAACATGAACAATTTCAAGGGAAAAAGATCCATCCTCTCATTCATAAAATGGTCTTTATTTATAATCATAACTTTCAATTGATAAATTTACATTTTTACCCCAACTTTAAAGAGAATTTACAATGCATTTACCCTTATTTACTTGTATTCATCACATATTGGTTTTTTTCTTTTAGATGTCTTTTCGTATTATAACTAATACTGACATCTTTCCATATCTATAACTGAGCTTGACACCCTTTCATACTCATAACTAACATATAAACTTTTCTCATCAACTAATGTTAACTATACAACATTCTAAGTTTCAGGATTGGCATGCCTTTGGATCGGTCGACTTAGTTGTCTTGGGTTGAATTATTCCTCATAAGTATCGATCGACTTTAACTTTGGGCTTCTTTCAAGTGATAACGGGCCAACTCAACGCAGTCTGGTGTCGTTCGATAACCGAACATAATTTAATCTAATTGGCTTTTCGTCGGTTAGTTAAGTGATCTTTTTGTTGTTTGGCTCATCGAGCCATTTAAAGCTATTAGACCTTTGGGTTTCTCCTCTTTCTCTCAAGATTGTTTGATTGTCTTAAGATTCATGCTGACATTTTTTTTTTCATATATTAGTTCATCGATACTCTTGCACCTTGAAGACTATGCTTCTATAAGGACAAGAGAACCGTCATGATGAAAAATTTCATTTATAATCTCAATTGTTTAATAAATTAATGATTACTGCCTAGAACACCATTGGAGCTTTGCATTCATCCTTAGAGCTAGTCGAGAAATTAGGAAGACTAGGGAGAGAATCACAGGGACTAACATCCAACCTAGAAGGTAGATTAAATGAATAGATCAGTAAGGACAATGCTGAAGCTTATCATTCATCCTGATAACTAGTTAGAGGAATATTCAAATGCTAGAGTTTATTTAGCTTTGTTGGGGAATTTGGTTCAATGAGTTATGATGTGAATTTATGTTGCGTGTGGAAAAAGTTGGAAAGAGGAAATTAGAACTTATTATCAACCTAAGAGGTGCACAATGGAAACCTGATCAAGATCGATAAGATGGGGGTCTAAATTGAAGGCAAGTAAATAGTTCAAAGTAGAATCTACGCCGAGCTCTTACCCAATTGTCTTAAAATTTATTCATTAGGCTTTAGACTAAATTAGAGAGGTACACATAATTTAATGGGTTTACATAGTTATGACAATGACTTATCAAATCCTATGTGCGGTTTGAAGTCAATAAGCTGAAAAGTAGGAAAATTTATATTTTATATTGATTTATGTTAGTTTGTTATTTAGGTGTTCAATGAATAAGACTAAGAAAGGTTGCTGAAAAATTTGTTGGTTGCTTAAAACTTAGTATAGATTAGTCAAGACATTACTTTACCGTACCAAAAAATACATTTGAAGCAATGAACCAAGTTGCTCAGTGTAGAGGGCTGTGTTTGGGCTTAATTCCAAAAATGGAAAGCTAATGCCAGCCTGTTCTTCATGTTCACACTAGATATGCTCAGCAATCTTGTCTCAATAATGTGAAATAGTATCAAGAACCCACTCTGGATTTACAGAGCTATGCCATCAGTTTATGTTGGGGCCAGGGTGTCAACAAAACTAACAAATATGAGAAAGGAAAGATATAATTTCAGTTTCCAATGAGCTAGACTAAGTTAATAAGTTTAATTTCAAATCAAAATTATTAACTCAAAGGATTAACCTATATAAGTAGTTGTAACTTTTTTTGGTGTGTGCTAGACTATGGAAAGATTCTTAGCCTAAAGGATTGATCTCTAGAACCAACCTCAGCTGGTTTAAGGTTAGTAAATCTAGCTCCATCATGTTAGTGCCTTGTCAGACATACTTCAACTTCTGATGGACCTAAAGAAGTCTAAACTATATCTTTGTGCATTGTGTTTATGTTAAAATTTTGTTTTATCAGATCAATTTGTTGAATTGTTGTAGTAAAAAGTTGGTCCACTTTTGAACTATCAATAATTTTTCGGCATTATATCTTATCCAAATAGTGACTGAGATAGTCTAAGGATAATAACCTTAAGGGGCTTTGATGTTCGAGATTTTTTTATTTTGTTGGAGGTTTATATTTGAAATAATTTTTTTTACAATTTTGATTGTTGTGATTTTTAGTATGTTGGTGTTGTAATTGATTTTGAAAAAGTTGTTGATTTAATTTATGAATGTTTATTATAAAAATGTTGATTGTTTTGAAAAGAATGCATGTTTTTTCTTATGTTTGTTTGTTTGGAAGGAAGTTTTAAGGATCTTAAGTTTAGGAGTTTCAAGTCTAGTGTAGGCGTTATTTTTGGTTGAAGGAATTGCCCGTAAGAAGCTGTCAGTCACCGGAGTCAAAATCCCATCGCCCACTTCGGAAGGACGTTTTAATTTACATATATTTAGTTAGTTTAGAAAAAAAATGAAATCAAACTGACCCCAGATTTTTCATAGTTTAAACGAAAAGAACTATACCTCAAATCCTGTATCTATTTCGAAGGATAAACACAAGACTTAAGGATGAGACTCGATTAACTAAACTAAGGAATATCTGACATCTGTTTGGTCTATAAAACCTCTGTATTTGCCAACAAGTTCCTCTATTTAATATAAAGAATTAATTATAGTTTATATTAAGCTGGGTTCGGACATGATTCCTATAAGGGCAAGCCCCTATAGTTAATTACATCTTAAATGACCAAAGTCACCTAAAAAGACTCTCAATAAAAATTAGGAAATATTATCTTCAAGGAATTTCAAAGGGTGGGACTCTTCAATGAGATCGGACGTAGAGGTGTTAAAGGGGATTAGTTCAAATTTGAAACATTTTTATTATAGAATCCAAAGGAGGAAGAACTAGGGGATATCATGGATCTAGAGGAGAACCCAGGTGACTACCCAAGCTATCCTAATGTTTGGCTTCAGTTTTAAGGAGAAAAAATTAAGTGTTCATCCTGCCAATTTTATTAGTTAGGGCTTAAATTCGTATGAAACAATCATACAAACAACCTAGAAGATGTGAGGATGTAAGTCGTGACGGAGGAAAACCTCAGAATCCTAAGAAGAGTTTAGGCTTATATTGTATAGCAGGGCTATATAAAGACCTAAAGATAAGGAGAGGATTTACCTTGCATAAGCAAGCAACCTCGAAGTCCTATGACTTTGGCTTTGTTGTTTAAGTCTATAGAAGGAAGATTGGTTTAGCTGGGGAAGACAGGTTTTGCTGTTGAAGATGTTCGTGCTGCCCACCATGCTAGCTCCAATCTCCTTGCCGCAATGAGTTTAAGTTCTCTAGTGTGTCAAGTTATGATGTTAAATCAGGTGGCCCTATGGTTGAAGTTCTTTAAATTTTATTGGAGCATATTAAAGTTGATTAGAGGTATGCCGGTTAGGATCCTACGGTTCCCTCGTTCCGGCACCACTATTTTCTATTAGATTCACTCAGTCTAAATGAACTTACTAAACTTAACTTAATGAGTTCCATAATTTCATTTAGACCGTGGGAAGCCTCGTTAGCAACCGTAGGTTACCTCCTCCGAGGGATTCCCGATCATCCAGTAGAGACATCTTAATTTAGTTGCAATTGTAGTTTTGTGTGATGTTTGTGATTAAATTTTGGGTTGTTTTATATTTTAAATGTTGTGGCGGTGAATTTTATCTTGGTTGATTTTAGTTTTGGTTTTAGTCTTCATTGGTCTTATGAAGAGTGAATTTGAGTTTAGAATTGAAATTGGGGAAATTGAGACCAATTGGATAGACATTTGAGGTGATTTGGAGAAAATATGGGCCTTTAAAGGGCAATTTGAGGGTTTTAATCATGGATGGTTAAATTTGCCAAATTGGGTCATGTGACAGTTGAGGAAAATGAAATTGTGAATATCTGGGAGGTTTTGGGAATATTTGGGATTTTATAAAATTTTTAGAATTTTGAGTATTTTGGTAATTTGGCCCATTTGGGGATTTTGGGTAATTTGGGTGTTTTCAAGGTGTTTGAAATGATTTTTGAACAAGTTTGGGTATTTTGGCTAGATTTGGAGATTTTGGCCAAATTTGGGGTTCCAAGGGTATCTAGGTAATTTGGGGGAATTTAGGGGCAATAGGGTAGGTTAGGTATCTTGATAGAGTTGGATTGCCAACCACCATAAATAAGCTATAGATCAATGGAAACCCATTTGTGGGTCTTCTATGTAGTGGTCTTAGCCAAACCCTAGCCTAGGGCTAATGGGTTTAGGAGACTATCTACAAGAGTCTCCTAAAACTATCAAGGGACCAAAGCCTAGAAGTTTCGGGTTTAGGGTAATGAGTGATTGTGAGTACAAGTGATTGCAAGGAAGTGCCTTAGCCCTAGACCAACTCCTAGGGTCAATCCTAAGGTCCACTAATCCTAAGGGTGACTCATCTTGAGTTTCCCTCATAGTGACCCCACCTATTAAGTGCTAGAGGTTAGGACCAATATGTGGAAATTCAATTTGAGTAGAGAAGAGTTTGAAATTTCTAATGGTAAGGGTTCCTTGTATAATTTTCTAAGAATAGTCAATAAGAAAGTCCTATGGCTAGACCTTAGGCTACTAAAGAGAAAAAACTGAACCTCAACCAAAAGTGAGGTCAACAAATGGACCCCCAATAGGTGTGGTGTTCTAGGCAAGCACACTGCGCGTATTGCCGTTGACCGACGAGATCAACAAAAACTAATACAAACTCCTAAGTTAACAGACCCAGAAGTATGTGTAGAGTTGTATGTGTTTTTTTTTATTTACGCCGGGGATACTGGCATGTGCATATTTGATCAAGTCAAGAAGTAGGGACTCTGCCTGGGGATTGGAGAGTGGATTTCAAGTTATGAAATTTTAGAGATTTCTAGAGGATGGGAATCAATACGCAAGTGCTGACCACGAGGCGGGAATTGAAATTTAAGTATCAATTCCAAAAAGAAAGGTAGAGTTGGAATTTAAGTACCGACCTCAAAAGATGAGAATCAAAATTTACGTACTGATCCAAAAATGAGATTTGAAATTTAGGTATCAATCTCAGGGAGAGAGTTGAAATTTAGGTATCGACCTCAAAAAATGAGAATCAGAATTTAGGTACTGATTCAAAAATGAGATTTGAAATTTAGGTATCAGTCTCAGGGAGAGAGTTGAAATTTAGATATCAACCTTGAAAGATAAGAATCATAATTTATGTACTAATTCAAAAATGTGAGAATTGAAATTTAGGCATCAATTCCGAGAAGAGAGTTAAAATTTAGGTATCAACCTCGAAAGGTGAGAATCAAATTTAGGTACTTACTAAAAAATGTGAGAATTGAAATTTATGTATCAATCTCAAGAAGAGAGTGTAAATTTAGGTATCGACCTCAAAAGATGAGAATCAGAATTTAGGTACTGATTCGAAAGGAGAACTCAAATTTAGGTATCAATTCTGAGAAGAGAGTCAAAATTTAGGCATCGACCTTGAAAGATGATAATCAAAATTTAGGTACTTACTCGAAAGGAGAATTGAAATTTAGGTATCAATTCCGAGAAGAGAGTCAAAATTTAGGTATCGACCTCAAAAGATGAGAATCATAATTTAGCTATTGACTCGAAAATGTGAGAATTGAAATTTAGGTATCAAACTCGAGAAGAGAGTTAAAATTTAGATATCGACCTCAAAAGATAAAAATAATAATTTAGGTACTGATTCGAAAGGAGAATTGAAATTTATGTATCAATTCCGAGAAGAGAGTCAAAATTTAGGTATCAACCTCGAAAGATGAGAATCAGAATTTAGATACTGATTCAAAAATGAGATTTGAAATTTAGGTATCAATCTCAGGGAGAGAGTTGAAATTTAGGTGTCAATCTCGAAAGATGAGAATCAGAATTTAGGTACTGATTCAAAAAAAAGTAAAAATTGAAATTTAAGTATCAATTCTGAGAGGAGAGTCGAAATTTAGGTATCGACCTCGAAAGAGGAGAATCAGAATTTAGGTACTGACTCGAAAGGAGAATTGAAATTTAGGTATCATTTTCAAGAAGAGAGTCAAAATTTAGGTATCGACCTCGAAAAATGAGAATCAGAATTTAGGTACCAATTTGAAATGAGAATTGAAGTTTAGGTATCAATTCCGAGAAGAAAGTCAAAATTTAGGTATCGACCTCAAAAGATTAGAATCAGAATTTAGATACTGATTCAAATAGAGAATTGAAATTTAGGTATCAATTCTAGGGAGAGAGTCAAAATTTAGGTATCTACCTTGAAAGATGAGAATCAGAATTTAGGTACTGATTTTAAAGGAGAATTGAAATTTAGGTATCAATTCCGAGAAGAGAGTCAAAATTTAGGAATCGACCTCAAAAAATGAGAATCAGAATTTAGGTACTGACTCGAAAGGAGAATTGAAATTTAGGTATCAATTCTGAGAAGAGAGCTAAAATTTAGATATCGACCTCGAAAGAAGAGAATCAAAATTTAGGTACTGATTCGAAAGGAGAATTGAAATTTACAAAGAGCTTGTGGTGTTGAATTTGCAGAAGCGTGTCATGTGGAAAAGTTGATTTTGTTGAAGAAGATTTGTAGAGCTTTGTGGGGTTTTGTACAGAATGCAAAATTCTGTGGGGATGTGAAGAGAGTTAATGTAGATAAAAATGGTTGTGCTGCACGCACAAAGAGTAAGAAACTCTAAAAATGAGAGAATCCACTCAACAAATTTTTATCCCATTTAATTTTTCAAAATATGTCTTTAAAGTTTTAATTTTAATTGGTTGATTTTTTTTAAAGAAATTTTTTTTGTTGTTTATTCATTGGTGATTATTTTCATTCAATTTTTATTTATTGTTAAAGATTTGTTATTTCGTTGTTTGATCATTGAAATTCGGAACCAACTTGTAGTTCGTGGCTTTCATACATCACACAAAAATATAACTGACAAAAACACACGTTCCTGAGAAAAAATTTCAATAATCTGCTTCAATAAAGAGATGCCACAAATCGAATATAGGCTAACGCCTCAAAAGATACAATATATAGTCCATGTCGAAATACATTCAGAACATCTTATGCTATGAATACATTGTAGGCTGAATATATCAGATACATATTATGTTACTAAAAAAAAAGTGAACCCTCTGACCGTCTGTACTAGGTATGACGAGCTCCTGATCAAGCAGACCTTCAAGTCATGCTTCAGGATAAGAGTTCCCTTCGCATGTACTTAGAGGTACAACCCTCTCATAGCTCGTATGACAGTAATTATTCAAGTTCTGGGTCCAGCTGGAATCCATATGACATTTTGCTGTCATCCATCCTACGAAAAGTCACAGACACCCTATGGTGTCGTACCCCTGGAATGAAATGTTTGGCAACGTCTGCACCGTTGCCTTTAAGAATGAGTACTAAACCGAGTGGTAGAGGAATCTCCACGAAACCTCTGAACTCACCAAGGCCGACGACATTGATTTATTTCCCAAATAAAATATTGCTCTTGTTCATAAATGAGACCGTACAGAAGGGCCTTACAAAATCATGATGATCAATGTGTGGAGGAATGCAATCACACTCTTCATAGATATTGATAATACAACTATTGGGAATGAAGGTAGCAGATAAAATATTTTATTTGACCATTCTTTTGATCATCCACTTTATCATTGGCGGTAGCAGATTTTTTTGATCATGTCTGATGATCCTAGGAGGATTCCCCTGCTTGTCATTTGTGAAGTTGTAACAACAGCCACATTGGATGGTGATTCTTCCTTTTCCTCTCATCCATTTCCTTGGCTCAGAATATGTTCTTTCCATAAGGAGGCCCGCTTGGCCTCTATCACTTAAATCAAAGATACAGTCCAGAATGCTTCTTTCATCACTTTTGAAAAAAACTCTGGTATAGAACTCTAGGCCTTCTAGTATGTTGATGAAATTTCCCTGAACTTCTTCATAAAAGCTGAATTCTCTTTTATTTACTCTTACTTATCTTGTAGTACTTTAACATACAAGGGGTTGGTAGCTTTCACGGATGTTCCTTTCTTCAAGCATTTGCAGGAACCCAAACTGGTGCTGGTTGATCTGGAACATGGGACTCAGCCTGTAGCGGGATGTACGACCTTGGGCTCCATGGTACATACTGATCTATCCACAATGAGACATATGGCCATCCATCATAAAATCTGAAGTCTGAGACCCATTGGTGCTTGAAGTATACTCTTCCAATGTACCAAAATGTTGTAAATGTAGAACATTACAATCTGGGCATTCTACGAACGCGCCCATGGATGATGTCCCGACCGGTATTTCAACGTTGCACGTCTAGAAACCCTTGCTTAAAATATATGAAAATGAAAGTGTATCTGACTCTGTCACGAACCCTGGTTCTTCATCCATGGTAGATAGGCTAGTAGAAGTTTCTTTTAGGTCTGGATTATAAATATGACCCTCGGGAATAGGGGTGAGCAAGTTGTTTGTCTCTTTCTGACGTCTGTGTTCTTGTCGTAGAAAAGACCTCTACTTCTTGTGGCTGGCGTTCCTGTGTTGCGTCTCGCGAAGTGAAGTACTTAACAGTCATTCGTTATTCGTGGCTACTAGGCTCCCGACTGGTGTAGCTACCATGGAGGGCAGACAGCTGGGCCCTTCCATCGGATCTTGCTCTGTTATCACATTCTTGCTTTGTGTGATACATTATCTTTAACAGCCACCCTCAGTAGTAAAGGAAATCCATCTTTCTCTTTGCAGCTGACTACATCCATGAGAGGACCTTTGTAGTCCATGTCAACCTGGTTAAAATTCATGTTGAAGTCTATGGTACCGCCCTGCTGCGCCATTTCCTCATTTAGTGTGAGGCTCCAGTGATCCTGAAAAGCAAAGATCAGCCTCTATCGTGACATTTTTCTGCAGTTGAAAGGAAAAACGTCAGTGGGCCGAAACTTGTCATGAACAAGAACAAAACAAAGTATTTATTAAAGTAAATTTCAGTTTGTTTTGGTGAAATGAATTGTTTATTTTATGTATGAGTTTTTTATAATTTAGTGGAACATCAAGTTCAAAAGGTAGAAAGAAGAAAATTTGAAGTTTAAAATATTTTTCTTAAAATTTTCATTATATTGAGGTTAATCCCAAAATTTGGAGCCGGTCATAAACTTTTAGCCACATAGATAACCCTAAAACGATCAAAAGTTTCCAAAGTTTCAAAGAAAGCAGAGGCAAGCAGCGTCAGGTTGCGTAATAAGTTTTCAGATATCGTCCGTTTATTGGTAACATGGGTCTTTTGCTCTGGAAGTGCACCAACTAGTAGGATCCTCCTGTAGACATTTTCAATGATAAACGGTACCTCCCAAGTTGGCTCGAATTTTCCACCTATTTTGTGGCATGCAAGAATAGGCCTTTTGAGCACAAGTACGAGGTCACCAACTTTGAATGTCCTTGGGCAGACCAATTTGTCATGGGCTTGTACCATCTTTACCTAGTAAAGCTCCAAATATTGTTGTGCTTCTAGTCGTTTTCCCTTGAGACTCTCCAGTTCTTCAAGTTTGAGTTTTGCGCTTTCTTCCGTTGTGAGTTGGTTGACAACGATGACTCTGAGAGATGGTGTCTAAATTTCTAGAGGTAGCACGACCTCAGACCCATACACGAGCATATAAGGTGTACACTGAGTGGGAGTCCTGAAAGTCATCCGGTGGGCCCACAAGGCTTCTAATAGTTTGTTGTGCCAATCCCTTTTGTTTTTATCCAGTGTTTTTTTTTTAAATCTGTACCAGTGTTTTGTTGAAAGCCTTAGCCAGATCATTTGCTCTAGGATAGTAAATTGTAGAGTATCTCCAATCTATCCCATGTCTTTTGACAAAATAGTTGATCTTTGTACTTCTGAAAGCTGTTCAATTCTCGAAAATTATTCTTTGCGACACTCCAAAACGGTAGACAATTTGGCTTTTGAAAAATTGAAGGATGTGTTGTGCCGTAAACTCACGCAATGGTATTGCCTCTGCCCATTTGGAGAAGTAATCTGTAGCGGCAAGTATAAACATGTGTCCTTTGGAAGATGGAGGGTTTATCGGACCTATTATGTCCGTGCCCCAACACTCGAATGACCACGAGGCAACAGTTGGGTATAGCACATTCAGAGGCTAGTGTAAGACCACCCCATGCACCTGAGATTAGTGATATCTTCTGGTTGTATCCATGAAATCATACATCATTGTTGGCCAATAACACTTGAGTCTTTTGATCTTCATTTTCATTTTCGGCCCTGACTGGTGAGCTCCACGCAATCTGACATATACTTCTCTGACAATATTTTTTGCTTTGGCTCTACTCAAACACCGTAGCCACATCTGGTTGAATGATCTTCTATAGAGAATGTTTCCCATCAGGGCGTAAGACATAGCCCTTCTTGTGATGTGGTGTACCTCAAATTTGTCTTTTGTGTACTTCCCAGTATGCAAATATTCTATTAATAGCTTGCGCCAATCTTCGTTGATGTCTATAACTGTATTTATTGTTTCTTCTTTTCCAAGCTTGTGTAGAGTTTCAAAGTTGATCTGAGACAAGACTCGTCTTTCTTGCACTGTGACTTCAATAGAATCCTCCAGGGGACACGTCATTTCCTTAGCGAGTGTTGCTAAAGCATCGACATGGGCATTATGTCCCCTAAGAATCTGGTAGAAAGTTACACCATGAATCTACTCCAGGAGATTCATCGTGTACTAATGATATCTGCCAATCTTGGTTTCAAAATTCTGTATTATCCTACGACTTGCTGGATGACGAGTTGGGAGTCGCCATAAATGACAATGTTTGTTATATCCATTGAGATTGTCATTTCTAACCCGGTGATTAAAGCTTCATATTCTGCTTCATTGTTGGTGCACGGCTCTGTCAGGTGGTATGAGAACCTCAACATACCCTTATTTGGTGTGATAAAGATCGAACCAATCCCTGCTTTGTCTGGTATAACTGTGCCTGATCCTTTATTTTTTCTGGCTAACGAAGCGCCATCGAAGTACATAACCCAGTGTTGCGCACTGGATAATTCCATTTATAATATTTGCTCGTCTGGTAACTTGTCATTGAGAGAGGACCCAACTGGCAGTGGGTGTGCAGTGAGAAAGTCTACTAGTATCTGTCCCTTGATAGCATGGAGGGGAACAAAAGTTATATCAAATTTCAATAAGATCATTGACCATCTTGCTAGACATTCGGAAAGTGTTGACCGGGTCATCAAATATTGCAATGGATTAACTTTCGAGATCAGAGTAATCTTATGAGAAAGCATGTAATGTCTATGCTTTTGGGCGGCAAAAATTAATGCCAAATAATTCTTCTCAACAGATGGATACCTTATCTCCATCGATATCAGGCGACGACTCAAGTAGTAGAGCGCATTTTCTTTACTCTCATCATTGACTTGGGCTAAGAGGGCTCCGAGGGAGTCATCTAAAGATGTAGTATAATGTATCAGTGGTTTCCCTAGGATAGGGGCTGCCAACACAGGAGGTGTCATTAAATATTGTTTAACGTCCTCAAAGGCCCGCTGACATTTCTCTTCCCAAATAAATTTGGCATCCTTTTTAATTAATGCGAGAAAGACTGACACCTACCTGAGAGATTAGAAATAAAGGGTCTCAGATATGCCAACTTCCCCTGGAAGGGCTCAAAGGCCCGCTGGCATTTCTCTTCCCAAATAAATTTGGCGTCCTTTTTAATTAATGCCGCCTCAAAGGCCTGCTGGCATTTCTCTTCCCAAATAAATTTGGCATCCTTTTTAATTAATGCCGAGAAAGGCTGACCACTGGCATTTCTCTTCCCAAATAAATTTGGCGTCCTTTTTAATTAATGTCGAGAAAGGCTGACCTGACATTTTTCTTCCCAAATAAATTTGGCATCCTTTTTAATTAATGCCGAGAAAGGCTGACACCTTATTAGAAATAAAGCGTCTCAGATATGCCAACTTCCCTTGGAAGGAACGTAGCTGCTTCAAGGTCTTAAGGGGAGGCATTTCAAAAATAGCTTTAATCTTATCCGGGTTGATCTCGATTTCCTGATGACAGACAAAGAATCCTAGAAATTTCCCAGAGGTGACGCCGAAAGCACACTTTAAGGGATTCATTTTAAGGTCATATCGTCGTAACCGTTCAAACACAATCCTCAAACTGTACAAATGGTCTATTTTACATTTACTTTTGATGAACAGATCATCCACGTAGCATTCTACTTGCTTGTGTATGAGGTCCTCAAAAATCTTCGTCATTGCACGTTTATATGTTGCTCCGGCATTCTTTAGGCCGAACGACATCACTGTATAGCAGAAGATTCCAATTGGTGTTTTGAAAGTTGTAAACGCTGCATCCTCGGGAGCCATCTTGATTTGGTTATACCCCGGCGAAAATTTCATGTGTTGAAGCGATGTCCACCACCATTTCTGGTATAGGTAGTGGAAACTCGTCTTTTGGACATGCTTTGTTCAAATATCTGAAGTCGACACAAACGCAGATTTGTCCATTTTTCTTTTTAACCAGTACGATATTGGCTAACCACGTGGGGTACTGCTCTTCTTTAACGAAGTTGGCATCTATCAATTTCTTCACCTCGGAGATGACTTGTTGTTCTTTCTCGAGGCAAATTCTCCTGGGAGCTTGTTTTATTGGGGTTACATTCTTGTCCTCCCCAAGTTTATGGACTGCAACCTCTGCTGACAGCCCTGGCATTTCGTCGTAGCTCCATGCGAAGCAATCTTTGAACTCTGCTAGTAATTTGACCAGTTCTGCAGACTCTTTATCATCAAGTAGAGAACTTATAAATGTAGGTCGGGGTCGATCTTCAATTCATCGATAGTGGATTTAATTTCTTCCTCAAATTCTGGCAGAGCATCTTCTATTGGTGGAGTCATTCTCTACATCGAGACAATCCTTATCTGACTCACTAGAAACAACCATTCAAAATTCAGAATCATCGACTGGTCCAACTGTACCAAATCTGAGACCTTCTTTTGAATTGGGNGGTTTTCCTGGAATAGGGGCTGCCAAGGTAGGTGGTTTCATTAAATACTGTTTAACGTCCTCAAAGGCCCACTGACATTTCTCTTCCCAAATAAATTTGGCGTCCTTTTTAATTAATGCGAGAAAGACTGACACCTACCTGAGAGATTAGAAATAAAGGGTCTCAGATATGCCAACTTCCCCTGGAAGGTAGAAAGGTTGACACCTATCTGAGAGATTAGAAATAAAGGATCTCAGATATGCCAACTTCCCTTGGAAGGAACATAGTTGTTTGAAGGATTTAGGCGGAGGCATTTCCAAGATAACTTTAATCTTATCCAGGTCGATCTCGATTCCCCAATGACGGACAACGAATCCTATAAATTTCTCGGAAGTAACACCGAAGGTGCACTTTAAGGGATTAAGGTCATATCGTTGTAATTGTTCAAACACAATCTTCAAATCATACAAATGGTCTATTTTCCATTTACTTTTGATGATCAAATCATCCACGTAGTGTTACACTTGGTTGTGAATGAGGTCGTCAAAAATCTTCGTCATTGCACGCTGATATGTTGCTCCAACGTTCTTTAAGCCGAACGACATCACTGTGTAGCAGAAAATTCCAATCGGTGTTCTCAAGGCAGTAAGTGTTGCATTCTCAGGAGCCATCTTAATTTGGTTGTATCCCAACGATCAATCCATAAAGGAGAAAATTTCATGTGTTGAAGCGATATCCACCATCATCTATGGTATAGGTAGTGGAAACTCGTTTTTTNGGCAGGCATTTTCAAGATAATTTTAATCTTATCCGGGTCGATCTCGATTCCCCGATGACATGCAACGAATCTTAGAAATTTCCTGGAGGTAACACTAAAGGCGCACTTAAGGGATTCATTTTAAGGTTGTATCATCGTAACCGTTCAAACAAGATCCTCAAATCATACAAATTGTCTATTTTCTGTTTACTTTTGATGACCAAATCATCCACATAGCATTCTACTTGGCTGTGAATGAGGTCGTCAAAAATCTTTGTCATTGCATGCTGTTATGTTGCTCCAGCATTCTTTAGGTCGAACGACATCACTGTGTAGCACAAAATTCTAATCAATATTCTGAAGGCTGTAAGTGTTGCATCCTTGGAAGCAATCTTGATTTGGTTGTATCTCGATGATCCGTCCATGAAGGAGAAAATTTAATGTGTTGAAGCAATATCCACCATCATCTTTAGTATAGGTAGTAGAAACTTTTCTTTAGGATAGACCTTGTTCAAATCTCTGAAGTCGACATAAACACAGATCTATCCATTTTTCTTCTTAACAGGTACAATATTAGCCAACCATATGGTGCACTACGCCTCTTTAACAAAGTTGGCGTCTATTAATTTTCTTACCTCGGTGATGACTTGTAATAGAGGCACATTCTCATGGGAACTTGTTTTATTAGGGTTATATTCTTGTCCACCCCGGGTTATGGACTCCAACCTCTACTGACAGTCCTGACATTTCATCGTAGTTCCACGCAAAGCAATTTTTGAATTATGTTAATAGTTTGATCAATTTTACAGATTCTTTGTCATTGAGTAGAGAACTTATAAATTTAGGTCGGGGTTGTTCTTCAATCCTTAGGTTAATCTTTTTTAATTCATCAACAGTAGATTTAATTTCCTCCTTAAATTCTGGCGAAGAATCTTCTATTGGTTGATCGGTAGATTCATCTTCTATATTGAGGCAATCCTCCTCTGACTCAACAGTAACAACCATGCAAAATTCAGAATCATCGACTGATCTGATTGTACCAAATCTGAGACCCTCTTTTGAATTTGGAGTTTGACTTTTACCATTCCATAATTTTTCAAAAAGTTGAAATTTATCACTTGGCATTTGTTTTGGTAATTATCTCTGTTGAATTAAATTTTGAACATAAGGCGAGAAGTAACCAAAGGCAATTTCATTAATTCATTAGAATCATCATCCAAATTTACATGTTTTTTAAGCTCAGTAGAGGTAGAAGCACAATAAAATTTGATCGGCTTTGAACCAACACTACGGACTTCCTTGACCTCTAAACTCTCGACCTTTTGAGGGAGAATCAGAGTGAGGGTCATAGCATTAAAGTAGTGGTTTATCCGATCATACAGTGTTTCATATTCATTATTTTCTGTGTCTTCTAGAGATATCTCGTAATGAGGTCTGTCTTGTCATCATTATTTCAACTTCAGAACTGTCTTCATCACCAATGTTGATACTTGGCCTAGTCCGTTCAGTAATTAAATTGATCCTTCATCGTCCACGTTCCCGGCCTCGACCTCAGGTGCGCGAACTAAAAGACCTTTCACCATCTCGTTGTAAGGGAGTGGTGGAAGATTGTTGAAGCGAAGTTGAATGGCCTCCTCTTTGTGATTCTTCTGAATCTTCATATTTGTTTGTGATAACTTCACGAGAGAAGACAAGCTTCTTTGGAGGAGCATAATAGGCAACATCTTCATGGATACCAACTTCATGCACTGAAAATGGTTGTAGGTCTCTCTTGATGCAATTTTCTTAACCATCTTTGTGGTATTTAATGAACTGGTGTAGAGATGATGGAGCCATATTGTGCTCATGAATCTACGGTTGACCAAATAGAGCGTTAAAAGAGGTCTTGGCGTCAATGATATGAAATTTAGCGGTTGTCATGAGTTCTCCAAGCTTCATAAGTAAGTACAAAGATCTTTCTCCCTTTTGGTTGAATCCTCTTAACATCATCTTATTGGTCGTAAGCTCTTGAGCTTAGTAAGCTCTTGAGCTTCAATATCCAAATAGGCCAATGTCCGTAGGCTCATCAAGTTAAGAGATGCTCCAGGATCCACTAAAACTTTGGATAACACAAATCTGTCGATGTTGATGGAGATGTAGAGTGGACGGTTGTGGTTGACGGTACCGAGCAGCAAGTCTTCATCTGTGATGATTACCCCTGACTGTTCTTTCAACGAGCAAACTCCATCTGAAGATGTGCTGGACAATTGAGCTAAGCAAATTTCTGTGTCAAGCAAAGCTGTAACCAGAGACTCTCTCATCTCCTTTGATAGGATCAGAGCGTCGTACATGCTTAATCGGGTCGACAACTTCCTAAGATGAGCTAGCACGTTGTATTCTACTTTGTATGATCCTCTGATTTTAACTTGATCATGTGATTCTTCCACTGGTAGAGGTGGGGGTATCTCTTCTCGACTCATTATTTGTTTTCCTTTGTCAGTTGGAGCCATTCTGGGTGGTAACACTTTTCCGCTCCTTAAGTTAACGTCTGTGATTTCTTCTTCTTGAGATATCATTGTTGAATCTTCTTGTGTCTTTTCCTCTTCGTCGGAAAGATCTAAATTGATGGCAAGCGGTGTACCATGATGCTTGAGAATTGGCTTCTCATTATTGGTGCTACTGTAAGTAGTATTACTGATGTCTTCTTTGGGCTTAACAACGAGTTCATCGGACTCGAGTACGATTTGAGGATCATTTTGGGGAACAAGATTGAAGCTAGATTGGTCATAATTAGTTACGTTATCACCAAAAATAGTTAAAACGTAGCTGAAATCACAATCATTATATTCATAAGATCCCAAAGGGACAAAAAAATAATCATACAAAGTCAAGGGTTCGAGGATTTTCTTCCCCAAATTCGAGACAACCAATCTAGTAGAGGTAGCCTCTATCCTACCCCCCATGCTATCAATCTTTGTAGTGACACTTTTCTTCTTCTTCTTTGTCCTTGACGATGACGAATCTCCTGACAAAACCTTCATCTTGGGCTTGGTATGTTGTGTACTCTGAATGGAGGCTTGTTTTGATGCATACTGGACCTTGTTCAGTATTTTCTTGGATGATCTACTCCAGACCTCATTCCATCCTTCTTCTGAATTTGTTGAAGCTTGTTTTGATGAACCCTAAATTTGATTAAGAGTTCATCCCAAGTTGTACTCCATTCGTCTATTCTGACATACGGATCAATTGAGGAGATTGGCTAAGCCGAAATCATGTTTATGGATCCTTTTTCAGGTTCTCTTAAATATTCTTTCGGGATTGTTATGTTCTCTTCCTTAAGGTTTCTCTTGAGCCAGTCTTTAAAGACGAAACATTTTTCTATAGTGTGCCCAAACAACCGGTGGTATGGGCAATAATTTGGTTCATTCTTCTTATCCACCTCTTCGGGCTTCTTTGGATTTGGTAGTTTGAATTCTGGCTTCTTCATCAGACTCCTAAATATTTTAGGTATAGCTTCATCCTTGAAGTAATACACAATTTTCTATCGCTCCGACAGGGATATTCTTTTATCCCCTGTTCGACGTGATCCCTCTTGAGGCGGCCGCTGGTTAGATTGACTATTCTGTTTCTAAGAGTACTGTGACAAAGACTGGCAATGCTCTTCTGCTTATATCTTTATCGGCTGCTTACCTTTGTCAACGGTCGCTACTACTCCTGATTTCTTTTCGAACACTATGGTCACCTTAGCCTTTCATGTGGCTCCATGTGCTTTATTTTTTCTTGAAGACTGCTAAATTTATTGAGTAGCTTCTCGAAGGACTTGATGGTGAGTCCCTTAAGCATGAAAGCTACTGGCCCATTAATGCTCTTAAGTAGAATTTCAATAGCATGATGTTCCTGTAGCTGAGGTTCACATTTCATGCTAAGGTTTCTCCACCTCAAAATATAGTCTACCAAGGTTTCTTTAGGTTGTTGCTTTTCCATCATGAGCTCTCCAATAGACACATGATGTTGCGCCCCGGCAAATCTTTTCACAAATAACTGCTCTAATTCAAAAAAATGTTTTAACTGGCCCATTGGGCAAGTCAGCATACCAGTCAAAAGCAATTTCTGACAAGCTGCTGACGAATTGCTGGCAGAGTAGAGTTTCATTATTTCTCGTGTTGCCACAGCTGGCTCGGAAATGTGCTTTATGCTGTCTGGGATTTCCAGTCCCATCGAATATCTTGAAGTTTGGGGCCACAAAACCCTTGGGGAAAGGCAAGACATCGAACTCCTCTGGGTAAGGTCTACCCTTCAAAATTGATGCACCACCCTTGGATTGGGCTAAGGCATCCCACACTTGTTCAACCATTTGCTTGAACTCCTTTTCTGGCATGAAACTTGATGGAGAATCTTTTTCTATGTTGCTCATCTCTGTTTTTTGAAGCAATTTTTCTTCTTTCATCTGTGATGTGTATCATTTCTAGCTGATTAATCTCTGGAGTAGCCAATTGCGGTGCTTGTGATTGCCCCTGAATGGTGGTCATAGCGGTCATAGCTACAATCATCTCTTCTATTCTTTTCTCCAGTACTCTAACTTGCTCATCCCTTAGGAGGATAACTCTACGTAGCTCATCTATTGCGTTCTATTTGTTGTGAGGTTGAGCCTCGCGCGCAGATGTGGTGGCTCTAGTTTTGATCATATGGACATCCATGAAATCCTCCTCCAAGTAATCATTGTAATCAAAATTTTCATTATCTCTATCGACGAAAACTCTGTGTTCTCAGGCTAACTCAAAATCTCGATCCTGAGTTTCTCAACTTTCACATCAATTATTGATTCCTTGATTGCTTTAAGATCTGGAGGATCCTGATGGACATCTTCTATTTGTTCGTCTATCTCGCTGGCTATTGTCGCGATGATGTCAGATTTTTTAGATCCTAGTTTCATTTCCTGTCCTTGTCCCGTGGGCTTACCAGACTGCATCGGTGCAGCGACCTTGGGTACCCATACCTTTTTCTTTTTTTATAATGATGTCTCAGGATGAAGCGTCTTAGTAGAAACATCGGTATGTCAAGGGAAAGTATGCTCCCCATGGTGTAGACTGGTTACAGTGTCAGGCAATCGTCTTGTCTTTATCTTTGGGATTGTAGGAATATCTCTATGAGGTCTTGACTTAACCGATCGACGACCCACTGTCTTGGTAGCAGTATAATCAGTAGTGATCACTGCGGTATCAACTCTGTTCCCTAAACAAAACCAAACAGGGATGCGAGTAGGTGGCGCTCCAGTTGTCTTGTGGGACTGTCTGGCAAATTTTACGCCCTCAAAATTTCCTTCTTCATGCGAGGGGAAATTGCATCTCCGACTCATTTAAGCAACTCGCTAACTGAACATCCTTCTTTAGTAGCAAGCCTTCTGAAAACTGCACGAACTCGAGTGATAGGAGTGAACTTCTTACTCTCCTCACTGTGTCCTTGAAGTGACGGTAATGCAGCAGCGATCCTTTGGATACTCTCATATCCCTTGGTATCTGTCAGAAGATGGAATTTACTTCCTCGCAGAGTGGACAAATTTATGATAACACTTCTTCATCTTGATGAGGCTCCTCTTCAACGGGTGTCTCCTTGGGATCCCGGGCTTTAATGGCCCTCTGAACTTTTCTGTTACGGTTCCTCTTTTGAGTTCGGGTTAGCGGTACAGTCCTCGAACTTTATCCAATTTCAAAAATGGGTGGTGGGATAGTTAATCCCTCAATCGGATCCTCAATAATCATTACTTCTTATCCCTTAGCAACAATGGGGATAGTAGGTTTGGTGGGTGCCATGACGATAGTAGTTTTAGACTTCTTGCAGGTAGGGAAGTCTTGAAGGCAGTTCATGTTGAATTCTACAGACGGCTCCTATATTTTTGGAGAGGCAATCTTCATTACCACAACTTTTCCGAGGATGACCTTGAGATCTTCAAATCCAGTTCCAAATTTTATGGTAGGAGCGAGGTTACGGGCTTCGTGGCTCGTTGGTAGGTTGTAGGAAAAGGTCAGCATTAGGTAGGCCATTACAGCAGGCTTGAAAATAGAAAGTTTCAGGGTTAGCTATATGGCCAAAAACCTCATAATTTTTAGTGCAAGCACTGAAAGTAGAGGTTGATCTGTAGACCAAGCTAGTCTGAATTTATGGGTATTTTGAAATCTTATTTAAAATTTAATTAATGTAAGAAAATCTTAAAGTGCATGTAGAACAACACGATTTGGTTTAATTTGTGGAATAGCAAATCATATTTGGAAGGGAGATGTGAAGTATTTTAGGACCCAGTGCAGGACCTATTTAGTGGCAGAAAATGCCCAGGTGGAACAAGTCCACCGACACACCTATTAGGGGGTCCGACCCCATATGAAAATTTAAAGAGTCCTTAATGACCTTCTGAACCCCTCAATTTAAAGATAGTTGAATAACTAGTCCTGAAGTCCAAGGAGTTGGTTGTACCTCCCCAAGACAGAAATGGGTAAAGTATGTCAATAGAAGAAGGGCAATTTGGTCCAAGAAGGACATGAACACATTACCGATGTGTGAAAATAATATTTCTTGAATTGTATAGAGAGAAAAACTTGTCCCCAACGGAGTCGCCAGAAGCTGTCGGCGCTATTTTTAGTTGGAGGAGTTGCCCATAAGAAGCTGTCGGTCACCTGAATCAAAATCCCATCGCCCGCTTCGGAAGGACATTTTAATTTACATATATATTTAGTTTATAAAAAATATGAAATCAAACTGACCCCATATTTTTCATAGTTTAAATTAAAGAGCACTATACCTCAAATCCTGTNTTTGGGGGTTCTGATTAGAGATGGTCAAATTGGCCAAATTGAATCATGTGATATTTGAGGGAAATGAAATTTAGAATATTTGGGAGGTTTTGGAAATTTTTGGGATTTTTTGGAATTTCTAGAATTTTAGGGTAAGGAGGGGTATTTTGGTAATTTGGCCAATTTGGGGATTTTGGATAATTTGGGTGTTTTCAAGGTATTTGAAATGATTTTGGAACCAATTTTGGGTATTTTGGCTAGATTTGGAGATTTTTGGCCAAATTTTGGGGTCCTAAGGATATCTGGGTAATTTGGGGGAATTTAGGGGCAATAGGGTAAGTTGGGTATCTTGATAGAGTTGGAGTACCAACCACCATTAATAAGCCATGGACCAATGGAAACCCCATTTTTGGTCCTCTATGTAGTGGTGTTAGCTAAACCCTAACCTATGGCAAATGGGTTTAAGGAACCACCTACAGGAGTCTCCCAAAAGTATCAAGGGACCAATACCTAGAAGTTCTGGGTTTAGGGTAGTGAGTGATTGTGAGTGTAAGTGATTGTTAGTAAGTGCCCTAGCCCTAGACCAGCACCCAGGGTCAATCCTAAGGTCCAGCAGTCCTAAGGGTGACTCATCTTGAGTTTCCCCCATAGTGACCCACCTACTAAGTGCTAGAGGTTAGGACCAATATTGGGAACTTCAAGTTGAGTAGAGAAGAGTTTGAAATTTCTAGTGGTGAGGGCTCCTTGTCTGGTTTTCTAAGAATAGTCAATAGGAAAGTCCTATGGCTAGTCCTTAGGCTACTAAACAGGAAAAACTGAACCTCAACCAAAAGTGAGGTCAACAAATGGACCCCCAATAGGTGTGGTGTCTAAAGAGGAAAACTAAACCTCAACCAAAAGTGAGGTCAACAAATGGACCCCCAATAGGTGTGGTGTGCCGGGCAAGCACACCGAGCGTATTGGTGTTGGCCGACGAGATCAACAAAAACCAATACAAATTCCTAAGTCAACAGACTCGTAAATATGTGTAGATTTGTGTGTGTGATTTGTTTCTACTAGGGAAATTAGTGGGTGCATATTTGATCGAGTCAAGGAATAGAGACTTTCATTGGGGATTGGAGAGTAGATTTTGAGTTATGAAATTTCAGAAATTTCTAGAGGATGCGGATCAGTATGCAAGTGCTAACCCCTAGGTGGGAATTGAAATTTAAGTGTCAATTCTAAAAACATAGGAAGAGTCAGAATTTTGGTACCGACCTCAAAAGATGAGAATCAAAATTTAGGTTCTGATCTAAAAATGAGAATTGAAATTTAGGTATTAATCTCGAGAAGAGAATTGAAATTTAGCTATCGACCTCATAAGGTAGAATCAAAATTTAGGTACTGATTCAAAAATGTGAGAATCAAAATTTAGGTATCAATTCCAAGAAGAGACTCAAAATTTTGGTATCGATCTCGAAAGGTGAGAATCAAAATTTAGGTACTGATTCAAAAATGAATTGAAGTTTAGGTATCAACTTCAAGAAGAGAGTCAAAATTTAGGTATCAACTTCAAGAAGAGAGTCAAAATTTAGGTATCGACCTCGAAAGGTGAGAATTGGAATTTAGGTACTGTTTCAAAAATATGAGAATTGAAATTTAGGTATCAATTCCAAGAAGAGAGTCAAAATTTAGGTATCGACCTCAAAAGGTGAGAATCAGAATTTAGGTACTGATTCAAAATTGTGAGAATTAAAATTTAGGTATCAATTTCAAGAAGAGAGTCAAAATTTAGGTATTGACCTCGAAAGGTGAGAATCATAATTTAGGTACTAATTTTAAAATGTGGGAATTGAAATTTAGGTATCAATTCCAAGAAGAGAGTCAAAATTTAGATATCGGCCTCGAAAGGTGAGAATCAGAATTTATGTAATGATTCAAAAATGTGAGAATTGAAATTTAGGTATCAATTCCAAGAAGAGAGTCAAAATTTAGGTATCGACCTTGAAAGGTGAGAATCAAAATTTAGGTACTGATTCAATAATGTGAGAATTGAAATTTAGGTATCAATTCCAAGAAGAGTGTCGAAATTTAGGTATCGACCTCGAAAGGTAAGAATCAGAATTTAGGTACTGATTCAAAAATGTGAGAATTGAAATTTACAAAGAGCTTGCGGTGTTGAATTTTCAGAAGTGTGTCATGTGAAAAGGTTGACTTTGTTGAAGAAGATTTGTAGAGCTTTGTGGGGTTTTGTGCAGAATGCAAAATTTTGCTGGAATGTGAAGGGACTTAATGCAGATAAAGATGGGTTGTGCTGCGCGCACAAAGAGTAATAAACTCTGAAAAATGAGAGAATCCTCTCAACAAATTTTTATCACATTTAATTTTTTGTAAATATGTCTTTAAAGTTTTAATTTTAATTGGTTGTTTTTTTTAAAGAAATTTGTTTTGTTATTTATTTATCGGTGATTACTTTTATTTAAATTTTATTTATTGTTAAAGGTTTGTTGTTTCGTTCTTTGTTCATTGAAATTCTGAACCAACGTGTGGTTCATGGCTTTCATCCATTGCACAAAAAGGCAACTGACAAAAAGGCACACTCCTGATAAAAATTTTCATTAATCTGCTTCAATAAAAAACATGTCACAGATCAAACATAGGCTAACACCTCGAAAGGTACAATATATAGTCCATGTCGAAATACATTTCAGAACATTTCATGCTATGAATACATTGCAGGTTGAATATATCGGATACATATCATGTTGCTAAAAAAAGTAAACATCTGACCGTTTGTACTAGGTATGACGAGCTCCTGATCAAGCAGACCTTCTAAGTCATGCTCCAGGATAAGAGTTCCCTTTGCATGTACTTAAAGGTACAACCCTCTCATAGCTAGTACAGCAGTAGTTCTTCCAATTCTGGGTCCAGCTAAAATCCAAAAGGCATTTTGCTGTCATCCATCCTACGGAAAGTCACAGACACCCTATGGTGTTGTACCCCTAGAATGCAATGTTTGGCAACGTCTGCACCATTGCCTTTAAGAACAAGTACTGAACCGATTGGTAGAGGAATCTCCACAGAACCTCTGAATTTACCAGGGCCGAAGCTATCAATTTCTTTCCCAAGTAAAATATTGTTTTTGCTCAGAAATGAAACTGTGCAGAAGGGCCTCACAAAATCATGATGATCAATGTGTGTGGGAATGCAATCACCCTTTTCATAGATATTGATAATGTAATCGTTGGGAATGCAGCTAGTAGGTAGAATATTCCATTTTACCATTCTTTTGATCATCCATTTTATCATTGGCGGTAGCGAATCTACTTGATCATGTCTGAGGATCCCAGGTGGATTCCCCTGTCTGTCATTCGTAAAGTTATAACAACAGCCACACTGGATGGCGATTCTTCCTTTTCCTCTCATCCATTTCTTTGGCTCAAAATATGTTCCATCTCTCAAATCAAAGATGCAGTACAGAATGCATCTTTCATCATTTTCGGAGAAAACCCTGGCGTACAACTGATGAACTTTCCCTGAACTTCTTCATAAAACTCAAATTCTCTTTTATTAACTTTACTTATCTTGTAGTATTCTATCGTACCAGGGGTTGGCAGCTATCGCGAGCATTCTTCCCTTTGAGCATTGGCAGGAACCCAAACTGGCGCTGGTTGATCTGGAGCATGAGACTTGGCGTCTAGCGAGATGTACGACCCTGGGCTCCATGGCACATGCTAATCTGTCCCTAGTGGGACGTATGGTTCATCCATCATAAAATCCAAAGTCTGAGATCCGTTGGCACTTGAGGTGTACTCTTCCAATGTACTGAAACATTGTAGATGTAGAACATTGCAATCTGGGCATTCTACAAAAGCGCCCATGGCTGATGTCCCGGCCGGTATTTCAACATTGCACGTCGGGCAACCCTTGCATAAAACATCTGAAACTGAAAGTGTGTTTGACTCTACCACAAACCTCGGTTCTTCATCCGTGGTGGGTAAGCTAGCAGAAGTTTCTTCAGGTCTAGATCATAAATATGCCCTTCAGGAATAGGGGTGAGCAAGTTGTTCATCTCTCTTTGATGTCTGCGTTCCTGTCGTAGAAAAGCTCTCTGCTTCTTGCGGCTGGCGTTTCTGCGTTGCGTCCTTCAAAGCAGAGTGCTTGGTAGTCATTTGTTATTGGCGGCTATTAAGCCTCCAGCAAGTGTAGCTACCATGGAGGGCAGACGGTTGGGCCCTTCCATCGGATCTTGCTCTGCTATCACGATCTTGCCTTTGTGTGATACATTATCTTTAGCGGTCACTCTCAGTAGTGAAGGCAGTCACTCTAACCCTTTGCAGCTGACTACATCCATGAGAGGACCTTCGTAGTCCATGTCAACTTGGTTAAAATCCATGTTGAAATCAATGGTACCACCCTGCGGCGCCATCTCCTCATTTAGTGCGAGGCACCAACCATCCTGGAAGGCAAAGATCAGCCTCTGTCCCGACATTTTTCTGCAGAGGACAGGAAAAACGTCAGAGGGCCGAAACTTGTCATGAACAAGAACAAAACAAAGTATTTATAAAATTAAATTTCAAATTTTTTGGTGAAATGAATTGTTTATTTTATCTATGAGTTTTGTTAAATTTAGTGGAAAATTATACTTAAAAGTGGAAAGAAGAAAATTTGAAGTTTAAAATTTCTTTCTCAAAATTTTCATTATATGGAGGTTAATTACAAAATTTGGACCCGGTCAAAGACATTTGGCCACATAGATAACCCTAAAATAATCAAAGTTTCCAAAGTTTCAAAGCAAGCAGAGGCAAGCGGCGTTAGGTCGCGTAATAAGTTTTTCAGATATCGTTCATTTATTGGTAACATGGGTCTTTTTGCCCGGGAAGTCCACTAATTGGTAGGCTCCTTGTGTGTAGACCTTTTTAATGACAAATGGTCCCTCCCAAGTTGGCTCAATTTTTTTACCTATTTTGCAGCGTGCAAGAATAGGCCTTTTGAGCACAAGTACGAGGTCACCAACTTTGAATGTCCTGGGGTGGACCAATTTGTCATGGGCTTGTACCATATTTGCCTGGTAAACCTCCAAATGTTTTTGTGCTTCTAGTCGTTTTCCCTCAAGACTCTCTAGTTCTTCAAGTTTGAGTTTTGCACTTTCTTCCATTGTTAGTTGATTGGCAACGGCAAGTCTGAGAGATGATGTCTGGATTTCTAGCTGTAGCACGGCCTTGGACCCATACATGAGCATATAGGGTGTACACTGAGTGGGAGTCCTGAAAGTTGTCTAGTAGACCCACAAGGCTTCTAATAGTTTGTTGTGCCAATCCCTTTTGTTTTCATCCAGTGTTTTCTTCCAAATCCGTACCAGTGTTTTGTTGAAAGCCTCAGCCAGACCATTTTCTATGGGATAGTAAATCGTAGAGTATCTCCAATCTATCCCATGTCTTTTGACAAAATTGTTGATCTTTGTACTTCTGAAACCTATCCCATTATCGGAAATTATTCTTCGCGGTACTCCAAAATGGTAGACAATTTGGCTTTTGAAAAAATGAAAGAAGTGTTGTGTCATAACCTCGCGTAACGGTACTGCCTCTGCCCATTTGGAGAAGTAATCTGTAGCGGCAAGTATAAACCTGTGTACTCTGGAAGATGGAGGGTCTATCAAACCTATTATTTTTGTGCCCCAACACTCGAATGGCCACGAGGCAACAGTTGGGTGTAGCACATTCGGAGGCTGGTGTAAGACCACCCCATGCACTTGACATTGGAGACATCTTCTAGCTATATCCATGCAATTGGACATCATTGCTGTCCAATAATACCCGAGTCTTTTGATCTTCATTTTCATTTTTAGCCCTGACTGGTGAGCGCCACACAATCCAGCATGTACCTCTTTAACAATATAGCCACATCTGATCGAATGATATTCTGTAGAGAACATTTCTCATCAATGCGTAAGACATAGCCCTTTTTGTGATGTGGTGCACCTCAGACTTGTCTTCTGGTAGCTTTCCAGTATACAAATATTCTACTAATGGCTTGCACTAATCTTCGTTGATGTCTGCCACTGTATTTATTGTTTCTTCTTTTTCAAGCTTGTGTAGAGTTTTGAAGTCAATCCTAGACAAGAATCGTCCTCCTTGCGCTTTGACTTCAGTGGAATCCTCCGGGGGACATGCCATTTCCTTAGCAAGTTTTGTTAGAACGTCGGCATGGGCATTATCTCCCCTAGGAATCCAATAGAAAGTTACATCAGGAATCTGCTCCAGGAGCTTCATCGTGTACTGATAATATTCTACTAATCTTGGTTTCAAAATTATGTATTGTTCGGCAACTTGTTGGATGACGAGTTGGGAGTCGCCATAAATGATAATGTTTGTTATATCCATTGAGATTGTCATTTCCAATCCAGTGATTAAAGCTTCATACTCTGCTTCATTATTGGTGCACGGTTGTGTCAGGTGGTATGAGAACCTCATCATACTCTTATCTGGCGTGATAAAGATCAAAATAATCCCTGCTTTTCTTGGTATAACTGTGCCTGATCCTTTGTCTTTTCTGGCTGATGAAGTGCCATCGAAGTACATCTCCCAGCATTGTGCACTGGATAATTTCATTTGTAATATTTGCTCTTCTGGTAACTCATCGTTGAGAGAGGACCCGGCTGGCAGTGGGTGTGCAGCAAGAAAGTCTGCTAGTATCTGTCCCTTGATAGCACGGAGGGGAACAAAAGAGTGTGCAACAAGAAAATCTGCTAATATCTGTCCCTTGATAGCACGCAGAGGAACAAAAGTTAATCAAATTGCAATAAGATCCTTAACCATCTTGCTAAACGTCCGGAGAGTGTTGGTCGGGTCATCAGATATTGCAATGGATTAACTTTCGAAATCAGAGTAATCTTATGAGAAAGCATGTAATGTCTAATCTTTTGGGCGACGAAAATTAATGCCAGACAATGCTTCTCAATAGATGAATACCTTATCTCCATCGGTATTAGGTGATGATTCAAGTAGTAGCATTTTCTTTACCCTCATCATTGACTTGGGCTAAGAGGGCTCCGAGAGAGTCATCTTAAGCTGCAGTATAAAGTATTAATGGTTTCCCCGGGATAGGGGCTGCCAAGACAGGAGGTGTCATTAAACATTATTTAACGTCCTCAAAGGCCCGCTGACATTTTTCTTCCCAAATAAATTTGGCATCCTTTTTAATTAATGTCTAGAAAGGTTGACACCTATCTGAGAGATTAGAAATAAAGGATCTCAGATATGCCAACTTCCCTTGGAAGGAACATAGTTGTTTGAAGGATTTAGGCGGAGGCATTTCCAAGATAACTTTAATCTTATCCAGGTCGATCTCGATTCCCCAATGACGGACAACGAATCCTATAAATTTCTCGGAAGTAACACCGAAGGTGCACTTTAAGGGATTAAGGTCATATCGTTGTAATTGTTCAAACACAATCTTCAAATCATACAAATGGTCTATTTTCCATTTACTTTTGATGATCAAATCATCCACGTAGTGTTACACTTGGTTGTGAATGAGGTCGTCAAAAATCTTCGTCATTGCACGCTGATATGTTGCTCCAACGTTCTTTAAGCCGAACGACATCACTGTGTAGCAGAAAATTCCAATCGGTGTTCTCAAGGCAGTAAGTGTTGCATTCTCAGGAGCCATCTTAATTTGGTTGTATCCCAACGATCAATCCATAAAGGAGAAAATTTCATGTGTTGAAGCGATATCCACCATCATCTATGGTATAGGTAGTGGAAACTCGTTTTTTGGACATGCCTTGTTCAAATCTTTGAAGTCGACACAAACATGGATCTGTCCATTTTTCATCTTAACATGTACAATGTTAGCTAACCATGTGGGGTATTATTATTCTTTTACAAAGTTGGCATCTATTAATTTCTTTACCTTGACGATGGCTTCTTGTTCTATTTCGAGGTGCATTCTCCTGGGAGCTTATTTTACTAGGGTTATACTCTTATCCACCCCAAGTTTATGGATTGCAACCTCTGCTGACAGTCCTGGCATTTCATCGTAACTTCATGCGAAAAATCTTTGAATTCTGTTAATAGTTTGATCAATTCTACAGATTCTTCGTCATTAAGTAGAAAACTTATAAATGTAGGTCGAGGTCATTCTTCAGTCCCGAGGTTAATCTCTTTCAATTCATTAACAGTAGATTTAATTTCTTCCTCAAATTTTGGAGGATCATCTTCTATCGGTTGATCAATAAAGTCATCCTTTATATCAAGGCAATCCCCTTCTGATTCACTAGTAACAACCATGCAAAATTCAAAATCATCTACTAGTCTGACTGTACCAAATTTGAGACCCTCTTTTGAATTTGGAGTTTGACTTTTAGCATTCCATAATTTTTCAAAAAGTTGAAATTTATCTTTTGGAATTTATTTTGGTAAGTGTCCCTGTTGAATTAACTTTTGAACACAAGGCGAGAAGTAACCAAAAGGCAATTCCATTAATTCACTAGAATCAACATCCAAATTTACATGTTTTTCAAGCTCAGTAGAGGTAGAAGCACAATAATATTTAATCAGCTTTGAACCAACACTACGGACTTCCTTGACCTCTAAACTCTCGACCTTTTGATGGAGAATCGGAGTGAGGGTCATAGCATTCACATAGTGGTTTATCTGATCATACATTGTTTCATATTCATTCTTTTCTGTATCTTCTAAGGATATCTCGTACTGAGGACTCTTCCATCTTGTCATCATTATTTTGTCTTCAGAACTATCTTCATCACCAGAGTTGATAGTTGGCCTAGCCTGTTCAATAATTAAATTGATTCTTCCTAATCCACGTCCCCGACCTCGACCTCGGGTGTGCGAACTAAAAGGCCTTTCACCATCTCATTGTAAAGGAGTGGTGGAAGATTGCTGAAGCGGAGTTGAATGGCCTCCTCTTTGTGATTCTTCTAAATTTTCATCTTTGTTGTGATAACTTCACGAGAGAAAAATGTCTTCTTTGGAGGCACATAGTAGGCAGCATCTTCGTGGATACCAACTTCATGCACTAAAAATGGTTGTAGGTCTCCCTTGATGCAATTTTCTTGACAATCTTTGTGGTATTTGATGCACTGGTGTAGAGATGATGGAACCATATTGTGCTCATGAATCCACGGTCGACCCAATAGAGCGTTAAAAGATGTCTCGGCGTTGATGATATGAAATTTAGCGGTCTTCACGAGTTCTCCAACCTTCATAAGTAATGTAATTGATCTGAGGGCTCTTTCTCCCTTTTGGTTGAATCCTCTTAACATCATCTTATTAGTCGTAAGTTCTTGAGCTTCAATATCCAAATAGGCCAATGTACGTAGGCTCACAAGTTAAGAGATGCTCCAGGATCCACTAAAACTCTAAACAACACAAATCTGCCAATGTTGACGGAGATGTAGAGTGGACAATTGTGGTCGGCGGTACCGAGTAGCAAGTCTTCATCTGTGAAGGTTACCTCAGGCTGTTCTTTCAACGAACAAACTTCATCTGAGAATGTGCTGGCCAACTGAACTAAGCAAATTTTTGGGTCAAGCAGAGCTGTAACCAGAGACTCTCTCATCTCCTTTGACAGGATCAGAGCATCATAGATGCTTAGTCGGGTCGGCAACTTCCTAAGATGAGCTAGCACATTGTATTTTACTTTGTATGATCCTCCAATTTTATCTTGATTGTGTGGTTCTTCCAATGGTGGAGGTGGGGGTATCTCTTCTTGAGTCATTATCTGTTTTTTTTTTGTCTGTTGGAGCTGTTCTTGGTGGTTACACTTTTCCGCTCCTTAACTTCCGTGACTTCTTCTTCTTGAGATATCATTGTTGAATCTTCCAGTGTCTTTCCCTCTCCGTCGGAAAGATCTAAGTTGATGGCAAGCGGTGTACCATGATGCTTGAGAATTGGCTCTTTGTTATCTGTGCTGTCGTAAGTGGTATTATTGATGTCTTCTTTGGACTTGTTAACGAGTTTATCGTACTCGAGTACAATTTAAGGATCAATTTGGGGATCAAGATCAAAGCTAGATCGGTCATAATCAGTTACGTTATCACCAGAAATAGTTAAAACGTAGCCGAAATCACAATCATTATATCCATAAGACCCCGTAGGGACAAAAAGATAATCATACAGAGTCAAGGGTTTGAGGATTTTCTTCCCCGAATCTGAGACAACCAATCTAGTAGAGGCAGCCCCTATCCTACCCCTCGTGTTATCAATCTTTGTAGTGACGCTTTTCTTCTTCTTATTTGTCCTTGACGATGACGGATCTCCTGACAAAACCTTCATCTCGGGCTTGGTATGTTACTGACTCTGAATGGAGGCTTGTTTTGATGTAGAGTGGATCTTGTTCAGTATCTTCTTGGATGATCTGTGCTAGACCTCATTCCATTCTTCTTTGGTATTCGTTGAAGCTTGTTTCGATGAATCATGTATGTGATTAAGGACCCTCTTGAGTTCATCCCAAGTTGTACTCCATCCATCATTCCAGTATACAGATTAATTGGGGGGATTGGCTCAGCTGATATCATGTTTATGGAACCTTTTTTGGGTTCTCTCAAATACTCCTTTAGGATTGTTATGTTTGTTTCTTTAAGGCTGTTCTCGAGCCAGTCTTTAAAGACGAAGCATTTTTCTATAGTGTGCCCGAGCAACCGGTAGTATGGGAAATAATTTGGTTCATTCCTCTTATCCACCTCTTCGGGCTTCTTTGGCTCTGGTAATTTGAATTCTGGCTTCTTTATCAGACTCCTAAATATTTTAGGTACAGCTTCATCCTTGAAGGAATACACAATTTTCTGTCCCTCCGATAGGGATATTCTTTTATCCCCTGTTCGAGGTGATCCCTCTTGAGGCAGCCGCTGGTTGGATTGACTATTCTGTTTTTGAGAGTACTGTGATGAAGACTGACGATGCTCTTCTGCATATATCTTTATCGGCTGCTTTCCTTTGTCGACGGTCGCTACTACTCCTGATTTCTTCTTGAACAGTTTGGTCACCTTAGCCTTTTCATGTGGCTCCATGTGCTTTATTTCTTCTTGAAGACTACTAGCTTTATTGAGTAGCTTCTCAAATGATTTGATGGTGAGTCCCTTAAGAATGAAAGCTACTGAGCCATGAATGCTCTTGAGTAGAATTTTAATCGCATGATGTTCCTATAGTTGAGCTTCACATTTCATGTTAAGGTTTCTCCACCTCAAAATATAGTCTACCAAAGTTTTACTAGGCTTTTGCTTTTCCATCATGAGCTCTCCAATAGACACATGGTGTTGTGCCCTAGCAAACCTTTTCACAAATAGTTGTTCCAATTCAGAAAATTTTTTAACTGACCCGTTGGGCAAGTCAACGTACCAATCAAAAGCAATTCCTGACAAGCTACTGACAAATTGCTGGCAGAATAGAGCTTCATTATTTCTCGTGTTGCCACAGTTGGCTCGGAAATGCCTATGTGCTGTCTGGGATTTCTAGTCCCATCGAATATCTTGAAGTTTGGGGCCATAAAACCCTTGGAGAAAGGCATGACATCAAGCTCCTTCGGGTAAGGTCTACCCTTCAAAATTGATGCACCGCTCTTGGATTGGGCTAAGGCGTCCCGCACTTGTTCAATCATTTGCTTGAACTCCTTTTCTGGCATGGCACTTGATGGAGAATCTTTCTTCGGTTGCTCATCTTTGTTTGTTGACGTAGTCTCTCTTCTCTCATCTATAATTTGTATGATTTCTTGCTGATTAATTTCTGGAGAAGCCAATTGCGGTGCTTGTGATTTCCCCTGAATGGTGGCCATGGCGGTCATAGCTGTAGTCATATTTTCTATTCTTTTCTATAGTAGACTAACTTGCTCATCCCTTAGGAGGATAACCCTACGCAGCTCATCTACGGCGTTCTCTTGGTGTGAGGTTGAGCCTCGCACGCATATGTGGTGGCTCTAGTTTTGATTACATGGACATCCATGAAATCCTCCTCCAAGTAATCATTGTAATCAAAATCTTCATTGTCGCTATCGACAGAAACTCTGTGTTCTCGAGCTAACTCAGAAATCTCAATCCTGAGTTTCTCAACTTTCTCTTCAATTATTGATTCCTTCTCTTTAAGATCTTGAGTACCGTGATGGACATCTTCTACTTGTTCTTCCATCTCGCTGGCTATTGTTGCGACGATATCAAATATCTCAGACTCTGGTTTCATTTCTTATCCTGCAGGCTCACTGGACTGTATCGGTGCAGCAACCTCGGGTACCCATACCTTTTTCTTTTTTTATGATGATGTCTAGGACGAAGCGTCTTAGTCGAAACATTAGTATGTCAAGGGAAAGTATGCTCCCCATGGTGTAGAACGGCTACAGTGTCAGGTAAGTGTCTCGTCTTTGTCCTTGGGATTATAGGAATATCTCCATAATAGGTGACGGGTAAGATCTTCAGACCCAGTCTCAACTTATTCGGTCGACGACCAGCGGTCTGGTGGTAGTATAATCAGTAGTAATTATTACGGTATCAACTTTATTTCCTAAACAGAACCAAAAGGGGATGCGAGCAAGTGGCACTCCAGCTTTCTCGTGAGATTGTCTGGAGGATTTGACGCCCTTCAAAATTTCCTTCTTCATACGAGGAGAAATTGCATCTCCCACTCGTTAAGTAACTCGCTAACTGAACATCCTTCTTTAGTAGCAAGCCTTCTGAAAACTCCACTAACTCTAGTGATAGGAGTGAACTTCTTCCTCTCCTTAATGTGTCCATGAAGTGACGGTAATGCGGCAGCGATCCTTTGGATATTCTCATATCCCTTGGTATATGTCAGAGGATGGAATCCACTTCCTCGCTGGAGTGGATAAATTTTTGGTAACACTTCTTCAACTTGATGGGGCTCTTCCTCAACAGGTGTCTCTTTGGGAGTCTGGGCTTTAATGGTCCTCTGAACTTTTCTGTTGCGGTTCCTCCTTTGAGTTTGGGTTAGCGGTACAGTCCTCGAACTTGATCCAATTTCAAACACGGGTGGTGGGACAGTTAATCCCTCAATCAGATCCTCCATAATCATCACTTCTTTCCCCTTAGCAGCCACGGGGCTAGCAGGTTTGGCGGGTGCTGCGACGACAGCAACTTTAGACTTTTTACAGGTAGGGAAGTCTTGAAGGCAGTTCAGGTTGAATTCTACAGACGACTCCTGCATTTCTGGAGCGACGGTCTTCATTACTACAAACGGGGCTTTCCCGAGGATGACGTCGAGATCTTCAAATCCAACTCCGAAATTGATGGTGGGAGTGACGTTACGGTAACTACGGTCCGTTAGCAGGTTGCAGGAAAAGGTCAGCGTTGGGTAAGCCATTTCAGCGGGCTGTAAAATAGAAAGTTTCAGGGTTAGCTATGGTCAAAACCTCGTAATTTTTAGTGCAAGCATTGAAAGTAGAGGTTGATCTGTAGACCGTGTGGGTCTTAGTTTGCAGGTATTTTAACATCTTTATTTAAGAAAAAGTGTAAAATTTAATTAATATATGAAAATTTCAAAGTGCGCGCAACACAACACGATTTGGTTTAATTTGCAAAAAGGAAAATCAAATTTGGAAGGGAGATGTGAGGTATTTCAGGACCCAGTGCGAGACCTATTTAGTGGCAGAAAATGTCCAGGTGGAACTAGTCCACCGACACACCTATTGGGGGTCCGACCCCATATGAAAATTTAAAGAGTCCTTAATGGCATTCTGAACCCCTCTGTTCAAAGGTGGTTGAACAGCTAGTCCTGAAGTCCAAGGAGTTGGTTGTACCATCCCAAGACAGAAATGGGATATGCTAACAAAAGAAGGGTAATTTGGTCCAAGAGGGGTGAAAATAATATTTCTTGATTTGTCTGGAAAGAAAAGCTTGTCCCCAGCGGAGTCGCCAGGAGCTGTCGGCGCTACTTTTGGTTGGAGAGTTGTCCGTACGAAGCTGTCGGTCACCGGAATCGAAATCCCGTCGCCCGCTTTAAAAGGACGTTTTAATTTACATATATATTTAGTTCTAGAAAAATATGAAGTCAAACTGACCCCATATTTTTCATAGTTTAAATGAAAGAGTACTGTACCTCAAATCCTGTATCTATCTCAAGAACAAATACAATACTTGAGGATGAGGCTCGATCAAATAAATTAAGGAATATATGACATTTGTTTGGTCTGTGAAACCTTTATATTTGCCGACAAGTTCCCCTATATAATATAAAAGATTAACTCAAGTTTATATTAAGCTAGGTTCGAACATGCTTCCTATAAGGGCAAGCCTCTATAGTTAATTACATCTTAAATGATCAAAGTCACCTAAGAAGTCTCTTGATAAAAATTAGGAAATATTATCTTCAAGAAATTTCAAAGGGTAGGACTCTTCAATGAGATCGGACATAGAGGTGTGAAAGGGGATTGGTTCAAATTTGGAACGTTTTATTGTAGAATCCAAAGGAGGATGAACTAGGGGATGTCATGGATCCAGTGGAGAACCCCGGTGACTTTCCAATCTATCCTAATGTTTTGCTTCAGTTTTGAGGAGAAAATTTTAAGTGTTTCATCTTATCAGTTTTATTAGTTAGGGCTTATATTCGTGTGAAACGATCACATAAATAGCCTGAAAGATGTGAGGATTTAGGTCATGACAGACGACAACCTCGAAATCCTAAGACGAGTTAGAGCTTATATTGTATAGCAGGGTTATACAAAGGCTTAAAGATAAGGTGAGGATTTACGTTGCATAATCAAGCAACCTTGAAGTCCTATGGCTTTGTTGTTTACGTCTAAGGAAGAAAGATTGGTTTAGCTGGGGAAGACAAGTTTTGCTGTTGAAAATATCCGTACTGTCCACCATGCTAGCTCCAAGCTCCTTACCGCGACGAGTTTGAGTTTTATAGTGTGTCAAGTTATAATGTCAAATCAGGTGGCCCTATGGTTGAAGTTCTTTAAATTTTATAAGGGCATATTAAAGTTGATTAGAGCGACACCTAATCTCTTGAAATTTTTATCATATCTCATTCATGGGTCAATTATGACATCAGAGGAGAAAGTGTGATTTTTCAAAATTTAATCTATTTATATAATTATTTTCATGCAAAAATTGGATTTTTCAAAGAAAATTCCTAACTTGACCAAGGTGACTACTAATCTCTTGAAATTTTTACTGGAAGTAGACCTAGACCAGAAAATCCTTTGGACTAAATTTCATGATTTTTTGAATTGTATTTGAATTTTATGAATTATTTTAATTTTTGGGTTATTTATTAAATATAAAATATTTTAAATGGATAAAATTAAGTTTTATATTTTTGAAAAGTCTCCCTGAGGTCAAGAACTCAAAGAAGAAGATTTTATATTTTTTTGAATTTTATTTGATTTATTGGAATTATTTTAGTGAAAACCCATTTTTAGCCTTTTAAAAAAATCATTTTTAAGCATTAAAATTCAATATCTTTATTTAGAAAATCAGGAAAAATATTCTAGTTGTTCCTAAGTGATTAGGAAGAAATTTAGAACATTTTCATGAGTTTTATTATTTTTGTGATTTTTAGGGATTTTTAATTATTTAAATATTAAAAATAGGCTTAAAAATGAAGTTTTTATTTTAAATATCATTTTATTTTTTACAAAATGCCCCCGATCATAGAGAACTCAAGAAAATAAGTTTTTATAAATTTTTGAGTTATATTTTGATTTTTTTTTAAATTAATTAAATACCAAAAATGATGTTTATCTTTAATAATCAACTCAAGTTATCAAATGAACTTAAAATATTTTGAAATTTTTATGGTGAGTTCTCTGAATCATAAATAATTGTGGAGATAAAAAATCAAGTCATTTAAATGTTTATATCTTTTAAAAATAATTATCTTAGTGATTTAGTGTTCATGAAAATTAAGTACATTTTCAATGGCTTGACCTATGAAATTATTTCCAAAAGCTACTCTAGTCATGGTGGACATTCCAAAATTTTCTTGGAATTTTCTAATCAACATGATAATTTCCATGATTATTTTAAAGAAATAATGTGCAAAAACTTGAAAAAATGGATCTCTGTCTAGGAACCTCCTCTGTCTTTAGAAAAATTAGAAGATGTTTCCTTTGACAGAGGCTACAATATGCCAATAATTCTAGCTATGATGATAAGTCTACATGCATGGAGAATCAGAAGATTCAAATCAGTATTTAATTAATTAAAAATAAAATATGCATCACATTGGCTTAAAATTATATTCACATTATTCTCCTCTATTCACTAAGCAAGAGGGTATTTTTAATTTATTTTTGTGATTTTTTTACACAAAGTTATGGATTTTTTAAGTTTAGGGAGTTTAAATAAATAGAAAAAGCGTAAAGAAGAGCTGTCCGGATACATCTTGGTCGTCCATTCGATACACGCTTGATCGAACAGCTCCCCGTCATTGTCCTCGATAGAATTATCTCATGATTGTCCACACTAAAACCCTAAGATCTCAGCTTAGACTCAACCAAATCACTCTGAGTTTGATCCTATGGACTCGTCTAAGTGAGACAAACACATCCATATGGTAAACATGCAATTAAATTAAGCCTAATCAAAAGTAGAATCAAAATAGGCTCAGGAGGGAGAGAATCTTTATACCTTTGCTCTGAGAAGTAAAGCTTCAATCAGAGGGTCTTGGCACATTTGTTAGGGTCCAAAGAGGTTAGGGATTAAGCCTCTTGCTATAGTGTGAGGCCTAAGTAGGAATTTGATCACGACCAAATTTGGGTGTTGGTCTAGAGCTATGGTAGAGGCCCTGTGGAAGGGGGATTTTATGGGGCTTTGGCTTCTTTCACTATTGTGAAGGTGTGGGTAGAGTTAATTTGTGTTTGGTGGAGTATGGAGGTGTAATGAGCGATGTCCTGGTTTTCGGCAAGGTTTCGAGCTCAAAATTGAACTCCGGTAGTGGAAATTAGTGAGGGAAAGTAGTTGGGATGCACTGAGGGGATCTTAGGGAAGCTCTGTGGTCAATTTGGGGAGGTCTCTAAGAAATTTTCAGCACTTCTTGCCATGGCTGTGGGAGGTGCTTTTTATAAAAAAGGTAAAAGAGTGGTTGTCATGGCCAATTAGAGGGTGTAATGTGGTGCCTACGTGGAGGGCAGAGGAGCTCTACAATTCAATTTGGCTGAGCTGGCCTCTAGGTTTGATTTTGGTGAAGTTCCATGGGGGTGGCTCTTGATTTGGTCATTTTATGTCCAAGGGGAGGTGGCTAGGTGCTCAGGGCATCCAGAGGAATCCATCACAACATGTTAATGCAAATGTGTTTTGATTTGACAAGGATATCTTAAGCATGTGTATTTTTGGGAATAAGATCCCTTAATTTGGGTGACCTTTGGTCCACGGCTTAGTTTAGGTGTTTAGATGGATTTTGGCTCAGTCTTAGGGGTCAAATAATGGTTGAGGTGGAGTTAATTTGGTTGCTTTAGGGTGGTTGGGTCATATTTAGTGCATGGGTTCAATGTGGGTTCAAGTGATCAAAGTTTGGGTTTGGGTTAGATTATCCATGTCAAATGACCCAAGTAAATGTTGCATTTGGTTTGGATGATCATAATGAACAATTTTGGTGAAGGATGGAAGTGTTTTTGGGCTCAATTGAAGGGTCATTTTGAGGGAATTTTGAATTTTAGTCAAATTGGTCATGTTGGGCTAGGCTTGGGTCTATGTCGAGCTATCCTTGGGCTAACTCCAAATTGATTATTGTAAACGGTCAATAGCAACCCCATGAAGATTTTTCAACATGAATTGTATGCCAATTTGGGGGTTAAAACAATCAATTGGGTGAAATTTGGGGACTTAGCCAATTTGGGGCTAAATTTGGGAATTTTGGATTTAGGCCAAAATAAAATAGATTTAAGGCTTCATCAAGGCCAATTGATGGTTGATTTTGATGTGTAGAAATGTTATTAAGATTTTGCAACAATAATTGTGGTCAATTGACTAGGCTATGGGTTGAGTTTGGTGAGATTAGGTCATGTGACCAAAATTGGTGGTTTGACCTATACCAAAATTAGGCTTAAATCATGAGCCAATTAAGCTTGGATTTGGTCTAGTTTGGCCATATCAAAACTGAATTTTAGTTTATAATTGAAATTTGGGGATATTGGGATCAAATTGATGGACATTTGGAGTGATTTAGGGAAATTTGGGCCTTTAAAGGCAAATTTGGGGGTTTTGATCAATGGTGGTCAAATTGGCCAAATTGGTTCATGTGATAGTTAAGAAAAATGAAATTGAGAATATTTGGGAGGTTTTGAGGATTTTTGGGTTTTTTTGGAATTTTTAGAATTTTGGGGTAAGGAGGGGTATTTTGGTAATTTGGCCAATTTGGGGATTTTGGGTAATTTGGGTGTTTTTAAGGTGTTTGAAATGATTTTGGAACTAAGTTTGGGTATTTCGGCTAGATTTGGAGATTTTTGGCCAAATTTGGGGTTCCAAGGGTATCTGAGTTTAACGAACCACCTATAGGAGTCTCCCAAAAGTATCAAGGGACCAAAGCCTAGAAGTTCTGGGTTTAGATTAGTGAGTGATTTTGAGTGTAAGTGATTGCAAGTAAGTGCCTTAGCCCTAGACCAACACCCATGGTCAACCTTAAGGTCTAGAAGTCCTAAGGGTGACTCATCTTGAGTTTCCCCCAAGTGCTAGAGGTTAGGACCAATATGCAGAACTTCAATTTGAGTAGAGAAGAGTTTGAAATTTCTAGTGGTGAGGGCTTCTTGTCTAGTTTTCTAAGAATAGTCAATAGAAAAGTCTTATGGCTAGACCTTAGGCTACTAAAGAGGAAAAATTGAACCTCAACCAAAAGTGAGGTCAACAGGACACCATAAACCTTGAAGGAATTATATCTAATTAACTGGACATGACATTCGAAGATTATTATACTATCTCGTAAATTATAAATATTACCTTAGAATCAGATGAGGAAAATATTTGTGATTTATGGATCTGTAGAACGAGGATCTTCTCTTGGGTGTAAGATAAGTTTATTTTATTTTGGATGTTGGTATCCCTGTGAGGATTCTCCCTCATAGTTAATAACACCTCAGGAATTACACTTGATAAAAATCTTGATTAAACGTATGTTTTATGTCTCTCTTATTCATTAACAAATCTTTATAGAATGATAAGGTTTGAAGATTTTGATAAAAGAGATAAAATTGGATAAAATTTTACTTCACTTGAGGTTAAAAAATTTTAAAAATTTAAGTTTAATATTTAACAATCAGAATGACATAGAGCTTGAATCAAAGGATCAAGTTTAACAAAATTATTAGATTTGAGTTGGATCTTGATTGAATTGAATTTTAATGGATTTGGATTGATTTGAATTTTATCTTGAGTTTGATTCAAATTACATTAAGTTTATATTTGATTAGATTTGAATAGGATTTGGAATTTGAATTGGGTAAAGAGAGATTGAGGTTGGTTGGGTCTAGTAGGATTGAGTTAATTTTGATAGGATTAGGTTAAGTTTGGTTTGATTGGAATTGATTAAGTTGATTGAATTAGGTTAAGTTAGATAAGATTAGATTTATGAAGATCCTAATCTAAGAGTGGGAAAGGGTGATAGAATTCAACGTGGAGGTTAAACCCTAACCTAAACATCTCTAAATAGGAGACTATAGTTAGACTAACCTAAATTTGGGAGTAATACACCCGATCAAGATTCTCATGGCTTTCCATCATTGCAGGTACAGTGATAGCGTCAGACTATTAACCAATAGAATAATAAGAGGTCTCCCTTATCACCATAACAATGACTTATGGTAGTCTTTCCACTATAAAGAGGTTTTGAGTGTCTTCATCCATAGCACAGGCTACTTCATTCTAGAATACTCAATAGTCTTTTAGGGTAGCTAAATTTTTTATATGTCTTAGTTCTTAAATTTATCTATTGGATTCCTAGTAAACTAACCTAGGGCTTCTAGACGTGACTTTTCTAAGGTATGTGCTTAACAAGATTTTTATCTATGTTACCTATCTTTAGATCATAGTTTGGAGCTATCCTAGAGCTTAAATATAAGAAAAATAGAGCTGGTAATTTTTTAAGTTATTGATGGTTTGATAATTATCCCATGACTCGTTTTCTACTAAAATTGTCGGTTAAGGTGTCAAATTAGAGTTTTTTAAGTATTGCTAGGTGTTTTTTCATTCTAAGTAAAGTTCTGATCAAATTGTCAATCATAATTTGCTTTTCCAACTTTTGGCTTTATTTTATTCTTAAAGTTTGGCTTTATTTTAACTTAAAATCTCATATTAAAGACTTGTGTGTATTCTCAGTAAGATAAGAAAAATATTTTTTCATGCAAATTTGGATTTTCTAAAAAATAATTTTATCATTCAAAAAGTATTTGGGATACAAACTTATCCTTTATTTAAATGAAGATAACTATGACTTATTTACTCAAAAGTCTAAGGTTACGAAATCATGTGTTTCTATGGAGAAATATATTCATTCATGAACTCATCTATTCTAGTGAACATATAAGTCTTATTTAGCCCAAGCAAGCTAAGGATAGCCCAGTAAGCTTATATTTTAATTCCCAAAAGTTCAAGGGTTTTGAAGATGATTTCTTTTGAAAAGTGCTTGATTGATAAATATTTTAATCTGTTAAACTTAAAAAAGAAGATCTCTTAAGAGGCTTAAAAATAGCCACCCAATGAAGTCTTAGGGTTTTATAAAAATGTATTTTTAAGTTTTGAAATTAAAGTTTTGTTTTAAAATAGCTTCCTATTAAATTAAGTTATGAAAAGGGATTTGTTTATTTTAAAAAATTCTCTCAAAAGAGAAGCGCAATATTTAAAAAAAAATTTTTTAAAGCACTTTGAAGTTTTAAATAAATGATTTTAAAAAGGATTTCACCTTAAGCTTTCTTTAAATTTTAAGAGATTAAAATTTTCTTGCTCATTTAATTAAAATATAAAAATCCTTTAATGGGTTGATTAAATTTTAAAAGATTTATATTTTAAAGTGCTTTTAATTATAATTGGAAAGAATTTATTTAATGGGGTTATTAATATTTTGATAATATTCAATTTTTTAGCACATTTAATTTTATGTATATACATATTGTCTTTTAATATACATTAATATGATTACCGCACACACACTCTCTCTCTCTCTCTCTCTCTCTCTCTCTCTCTCTCTCTCTCTCTTTCTTTGCTCAAATAATTCCTAGGAGTCTTATTTCTTCTCCTATACTTCTCATTCATCAATCAAATTCATTCACTGTTATTTTATCTATTGCTCATTAACCACAACATGTTTGATAAAAGACAATACAACAAACAAGCAATCTCACATGTAATTAACTATATCAAAGACATTTTAATCATGCAACAAACACGTCAAATTATTCATTCATCATAGATTTTCCATTATTAATATGCTTTTACATGAATAAATACATCACATTGCATGAAAGAAAAACAAGAGTACTTAAAACAACCTAAACATGGAAATATTACATGAATGTTCCATTAGGGTTTACTTTTAGGTTACTTACAAGAATATTATTATTAATTTAGATACACATAAACAGTTATATACATATATAGTTAACGTAGTCTTTCATACATATATAAATATATAATATAAAGTGTATACATATANTACTGGTTTTACTGGCTTCGTTTTTCAAAGGAGAACTCTCTTGAGACTGGTTTTCCTTTCCTAGGTCCCTGAAGAAGTTAGAATCTGGTTACTGTTACATTGCCAAGTTTTGAATTGTTTGAGCTGTTCTCTATTTCAATGGCCTTCCCCATTGATGTAAACACAAATGCACAGTGGACTAAAGCCATTTATGCAGGAGTGGTGGGGAAAGAAACTGATACTCTCAAGGACCCTGAACACTTGGTGTTCTCTCAGAAATTGCATGATGCTGCTGCTGGAAAGGAATTATGCCCATGTATAAACCCCTTAAGGGAAAAAGAGGGGGAACCAACCATTTTCTTCTCTGAACAAGACATGAGAGCACTCAATGAGAAGGTGCAATTCACCTTAGTGGGTAAGTTCATTTTGGGCCATCCCAAAATGGAATTATTAAGGAACAATTTTGAATCCTTGAATTTCATTGGGGAATGGAAATTGGGTTTGCTAGATGGGAGACACCTGCTTATACAAGTATCTGTGGAGGAGGACTATGTCAGATTGTTTGTGAAATAGTCTATTACGATTTCTGGAACTTTAATGAAAGCCCTTAAATGGACTCTAGAATTTTACCCTAGCAATGACCCTCTTGTGGTCCCTCTTTGGTTTAAATTCCCTAGGCTACCCCTTCAATTCTTTAACATCAATGCTTTGTTTAACATGACAGAGCTTTGGGCACCCCACTTAAAGTGGACACACCTACTTACAACAAAGCCAGACCATCCTATGCTAGAATACTGGTTGAGACAGATATCACCATCCCATAAGTAAATAGGGTATGGAAAGGGACTGAAGAAACTAAAGAAACTGGCTTTTGGCAGGAAGTGGTGTTAGAATAAAAGCCTTATTTTTTTCTGCATTGCAAGATATTTGGGCATACTTCGGACAGGTTTTATAGACTCCATCTCCCACCTAAGAAAAACTCAAATACCAGTAAGCAGGCTATTCCTACTGCTGTTGAAATTACTAAGCTAACTGTTGTAGCTGAAATTACCAGGCCACAAAATGAAATTGGAGACTCACTTGGATCCATTTCCATTACATCAAATCCCCCTAATTCAGAACTTTTACTTCTTATGAGGAGGGAAGTTATTGAGGTGGAGATTGTATCCCCACCTTCTACTGATCTTGTGATCTCTGGAGAAACTGAGAATGAGGGTTGCCCCACACCAGCAGTTCCTGAGACTGAAACATTGATCCAACTGCAGAGTACTTTGGAGGAGGATTGGAAAATTCACACAACCAAGAAGAAAAAAAAATAATCTATTGAACTCCAAAAATTACAGAAAGGAACACCTATTGTGACACATGGAAGAGCCTCCAAGGGAATAACTAGCTCTTTCCCTAAGAACACTAGAGGGAGAACCATATCTAGATCACAATCTTCACTTCACCTCTCCCCCAAAGATGACTAACATTTTATGCTAAAATATTAAAAGTATTGCTCACCCCCTTTCTCTTAAGAGAATTTTACATTTGAATAAAAAATTTCAACATTGGTGTATTATTATCTTTGAACCTATGGTTCATCAACACTCTCAAAGAATTGTCAATAAGCTTAGTGGCTTTTCGCATTATGCTAATAAAAATAATAAGATTTTGGTCTTCTGTAGAAAGGAAATCACTTAGCAGGTTTTGGTGGATCATAACCAGTTTGTGCACATATCCTTTCTGATTAATGGAATGGAGCAGGCAACTTTCATCTATGTTGGATGAAAGTGGGATGATAGGAAAGAACTCTGGGTGGGCATTCATAATATCAGCACACATATAAACTCCCCTTAGCTGGTGGGTGGAGACTTCAACGACATCTCATCCTCTACTGAGAAATCTGGAGGCAGATCCTCAAACCTCTCAATGATGACTACTTTTACAAATAATATTCATAATGCAGGCTTATTTGATCTAAGATTTAAATGTCCTGCTTTCACTTAGAAGAGGGGAAAAATTTGGGAAAGATTAGACATAATTTTGGTGAATGCTCTCTGGTACTCTCAGTTTCTGATGACTTATGTTACACACCTAAGTCTAGTTGTCTCTGATCATATACCTTTACTGGTTTCTATTACTTCTCAGAGTAACTCTGGGGAGACTTCATCTTTCAGGTATATTAATATGAGGTCTACTCATCAATAGTTCAACCATATTGTTACCTCTAATTGTTGTGCGGTGTCTGACCCTTACTCTATGATTAAACTTTGTCTTCTCCAAATCATAACTGACAAAGCTCTTAAGAGGTGGAATTGTGAGGTTTTTGGTAATGTCACTGTTGTAAATATTACTAAAAAAAGAGGTGGAGGATCTTGAGAAGCAAGTACACAATGGACTTGCTGAGGAAAAGGAGTTACTCACTGCTCAAAATAAGTTACTTATTGTCATTGATCTATACGATTTATTCCTTAAACAGAAGGCCTCTCTTAACATTTTCACTGATGGTGACAGAAATACAAAGTTTTATCATGCATACATCAAGTATAGAAGGAAATGTAATACAATTCACTCTATACAGTCCAATGAGGGAGTTTGGATAAATGACAATGACTCCAGTGCTAGAGATGCTACCTTCTATTATAAACATCTACTAATGCATACTGAAAATGAGAGGACCCTTATAGATAAGACTCATTTTAATGCTAAAAGATTTTATACTATGAATCTTAAGCTTACTAATCCCCCCACTGATCAAGAGATTTGAATGGCTATTAGCTCTATTAATAGCTCTAAATTTGCTGGCCCTGATGGATTTACTACTGATTTTTATAAGAATTCTTGGAATTCATCAAGAAGGATGTTACTGATGCAACTAAAAGCTTCTTCCAGGGCAATAATCTTCCACGGTATTTTAGTGAATCTAGCTTTGTACTGAATCCCAAGGCTGATGTTCAGAATAAATGGGACCATTTCAGACATATTTGTCTCACTACTGTCATTAGTAAAGCCATCAGCAAAATTATTGTCAAAAGGCTGGAGCGACATCTGGATAGACTTACTTGCCCAAATCAATCTACCTTTGTTAAAGGGAGATCAATATCTGTCAATGTCCTTCTTGCACAGGAATTGGTTCCGGATTTGGATAAATCTTGTAGGGGGTAATCTGATTTACAAACTTAATATCAGAAAAGCTTATGACTCTATCAGTTGGTCCTTTATCATGGAGATTCTTTCTGCCAGAGGCTTTTCTGCTAATTTTTGCTCCCTTATACACAGGTGGCTTGCTAACAACCATCACTCTATTCTTATTAATGGGCAGCTTAGGGGGTCCTTTACTATAACCAGAGGTCTAAAACAAGGGGATCCACTCTCACCTACAATTTTCATCTTGGCTATTGAATATCTGTCCAGAATCCTCAATCAAAGCATCCTCATTGATAATTACTCTAAATATCATCATAGCTCAAATTTGGCTATCTCCCACTTACTCTATGCAGATGACATCATGGTTTTCTCAAGATTTCACAAGAATGTTGTCAAGAAGGTCACCGAGTGTCTTCAAGCTTTTCAGGATAATTTAGGTATGTGTTTTAATTAAGATAAATGTCAACTGATCTTTCACAAAAGAGTTTATCCCAACTGCAGATAGTGGATAACTGAGTACACTGGATTCACTTGAACCCACCTTCCAATCAAATACTTGGGGGTCCCTCTTATTATGGGCATAGCTAAGTAGGTTCAATTTGAGGAGGTCCAAAATAAAATTACTTCATATCTCTCATGTTGGACCAATTCCTTCTTATATAATGGGGGTAGAATCACCCTAGTTAAGATCATCCTCACTATTATCCCCTCTTATATTCTTTAAATGATCAACCTCAAGAAAAGCACTAAATTGCAACTTGAGAGGGCTTTCAACAGATTCCTTTGTTCTGAACAAAGACAGCTGCTCCATTGGGCATCTTGGCAGAAAGTAGCTAAACCTTCTATGGCTGTGGGTATTGGCTTTAAAGGACTTCAAAAACTTTTTCATGTTAGCCTATGCAAAATCTAGATTAAGTTTAGAGAGCAATCCTCCTTATGGGAAAAATATATGCTGGGTAAGTATTGTAAAGATCAGCACCCCTCCCTTACCGTTAGGAAAACAGGAGACTCCAAATTATGGGTTAGCATGCTCAAGGTTAGAGACCAAGCTGAAAAACTATTTATCTGGGATCTGGGAAAATCTGATGTTAACTTTTGGCTGGACCATTGGTGACCAGAGGATTGGCTTACTTTTGTTACAAGCTCTCCTAATACTAATATTCAAGTTGTTGATTGCTGTGAGGATGACCATTGGTCTCTCACTAAACTAAGCTCAATTTTGCAAGAACCATCCATCTCTCATATCTCCAATATGCCTTTTGATAGAGGCAGGCCTGATAAAATCTTATGGAAAACTCATGTTCATCAGCCTCACCAAAGCTATCTACTCCAGCCTTTTTATCCCAATTTTGATATGTAAGGATTTATGAAGTTGACACCATTACAGTGCCAAAAACTTGATCCTTATATGAAAAGTAAGTTGTGTAAAATATATATAATTATAGGTAATTAATAATGAGATTCTATGCAAATATATGTATCGTTATCAAGTAATAATGGACTTTCTATTTAAGCCCCAAATGTCGATCCAAGGGGGAATGTGTAAGTTAGCAATGATAAATTTTAGCAGAAAATTTACAGAAAATCAAATGAAATCACTGTCACTAATTTTGAATGTTGATATATTAACCAAACTAAATTACTTAACTATTAGCAAAATGAAAATGCAAATTTGAATAATAACTACTAATCTACTAATTATGTTTATGTAATGAAGATTTCTAATGTGAAAAAGCACCCTTCCCACTACAATGAAATTCTGGTGAAATGAGATGAGATAAATGTTTATAATATGTATTATGCCAAATAGGAGCAATTTTAATTTTCTACCCTGATACAGTGCATAGAAAATCATTGGTTAATCTTAGTGTTAGTCCCTAAATCCGTAGCTACGAGGATACCGGCTCCCACTTAAGAGCTACAACTTCCCTTCACCTGAAGGCTAAGTCTTGCTTTAGTTTTTAAACACTAAGACCAAATTAAGGATTTTAGTCTATCACCCTAAAGATTCTACAATTCTACACTCAACAAAGAATATTTTTCTATTTATTTACACTTAATTTCTTGAACGAATTTCTCCTTCATGAAATCAAATGTGACCCTCGTTTTAGAATTCATGCTCCACTTCCCGGATCATATGTTTCACAATATATTTTAACAAATCAATTGGCAAGATTGAAAAGTGAATTAAGTTCAAAGTTGAAAAATCATCACAATTTATTTTATATTTTAATTATGTCGCATTCATTTTTTCTCTTCATTTCACCATATCTTAGAGTATGGGGAAAGATAGAGGGAAATACTCAAACTTTATGAGAAAGATATAACAAAAAACAAATTTCATATATAAAATAAAGTTCATACAGCACTAAATAAACAAATAAACTTATCTAAAACTCTTTCTCAAAACAAATCCTTTGTATCCTTTCCTTAGAAATGCAAAAAGAAGAACTCTCTCACTTTTATCCTTCTCCAACACTCTTACAGAAAGTTTCACACTAAATATAACCACAAAAACTCTAAACTATGAAAGCAAAATTACTAATTGACTCCAATATGGTGGTGGAATGAAGATGGATTATGAAAATGTGGTGTGGTGGAACATTGTAGAGCGAAAAATGAACGTAGAGGAGCCCGTTTTCTGATGAAATTCAACCTCAAATAAACCCCAAGGTTGGTTCTCCAAGAGGTGCCTCCAAAAAATCTTTAAAAATCACCCACTTACATCAAACCTTCTAGAAACGGGTCTGAACCACCTTTGGCGTCGTCGGCGCTAGTTGTAGCGTTGTTGGCACTGAGTAAAATCCTCCTGCTTTCGGTTGTTCAGCGCCGTCGGCGCTGACCTTGGTGCTGTCGGCTCTGAGTACTTCTTCAAAAACTTCATTTTGACTCTAAATTTCATCCTTTTTTCTTCCTTTTTACTTTAAGCCCTAAAAATCAACAATCTACAAGAAAACATCAAAATACCTTCCATTAAAGTGCATTATCTCCAAAAATAAGTAAATTATTGGTCTAAAAATGCATATATTTTTGGTGTATCACCTTTTCAGCTGGGATGAAGTCCAGCGGGGGAATATTATATGGAATAAATTCTTGTCACCTTCTATGTCTTTTTTCAGTTGGAGAACCCTGCACAACTTATTACCTACTAATGATATACCTAAAATGAAAGGTCTGAGGGGCCCCTCTAGATGTCACATGTGCTTGGAGAATGAGGAATCCAACTCTCATCTTTTCTTTGATTACATTTTCTCACAAGATGTCTGGAAAGCACTTTTTACACATTTAACCCTGAGGAAATCTGTTTTTAAATGGGACGACCTTAAAGGTTGCTAGCAAAGTTGGAACACTCAAAAAGTTGCTTCCATTCCTTTTTTAGTTGCTTGGTTTATTTGGATGGCTAGAAATCTTGCTAAATATGAGGGAAAGTATACTTCAGCAGCTGGTGTTGTGAGAAACAATATGTCTTTTATCCAAAAAAACTAATACAATACAAGCACTTCCCTAGCATTTTCTCTTCTACAACTGGGACTTCTTCTCATCCTACTATTTGTAAAGTCTTTTGGAGACCTCCCAGCCCTCCTCTAATCAAAATAAATATAGATGATGGTTTTTTTCATCAAGATGCTGGGGTAGGAGGAATTTTCAGAAACCACCTGGGGAAGTGCCTTCTCTTCTTTCATGCACCTATTATTGTTGCTGATGCTTTAGAAACTAAACTCATAGCTATGTATTGAGCACTAAAGATTGTACTAAAAACTAACTGGACCCATCTCTGGATTGAAGTGGATTCCACTACTCTCATTAATCTAATTGAACAAGAGGGATTATCTTCATGGTATCATTCTTATTGGGTTTAGAGAATCAAGCTGTTGAAAGCCCAAACCAACACAAAACTATCTTTCAATTATAGAGAAGGGAACAGACCTGCAAATTGGCTAGCTAGACATGGGCTTAACTCCAACTCTATTGATGCCTCCTCCACCCCACCTCCTTCACTTAATTTCTTATTTGCTGGGGACCTAATTGATGCCCCTCATCTTAGAATTGTAAACTGACTTCTTCTTTTTGAGGATCCCCTAGGACTATCCGTTTGATGTTTTTTATTTTTTGTTTTTTTTAGAGGGATCCTTTTCATTTTCCAATTAATCTTGTAATATTTTCATATATTTAACATGTAAGGAGCCACTTGAAGCTTTTTACTTAATATATATATATA